>OX439130.1:26744173-27226467 GCA_949318235.1 Ecdyonurus torrentis
TTTTTGTCTATAGTTTTCTTGCCCCCCCCCCCCCCCCATGATCAATAACCTCAACATGTAATATTTTAATAATTGGTTTTGTTCCTCAGGTGTAAAAGCTATATTTTGTGGACATTATCATCGTAATGCTGGGGGATGGTTTGAAGACATGGAAGTTGTCACTACTTCTGCAATTGGTGCACAACTTGGTGATGACCAATCTGGTTTGAGAATTGTTAAAGTAAACTCAACAGAAGTGACTCACGAGTACTTCAGTTTAGAAAATTTACCTAGCCAAGTATCACTTTAAACTTAATGTATTGTATTATAATCAGGGCTAAAAGTAGAAATAAAGCATTACCGGGGCGCGAAGCGCGAGCCGCAAAGGGGGGGGGGGGGGGCGGGGGGCAGAGCCCCCCCGTAAAAAAATCGTGATTTTTTTATGTAAAATAACGTGATTTTGCATTACTAATTATAAATAAATATCTATGTTTTATATTCTTTTATTAGGGTTGAGCCGACAAATCCGGAGACATTTCAGTGTTTATTTTCCGCTGATTCATTTGCACTTTATTTATTTTTTTTTTCATAAATATAAGTTAATAATATGTAGAAATGAGACCTCTGGCCATAAAACACCGAAATTTTTAAGTGAATTCACTTAAGTGTTTAAAGTTGGTAGATGAAGTTTCGGTAAGGAATACCTCTGATCGCGCCGGAAAACCGCTAACTGATGCTTTAGAAATCTTTATAGTTACAACAGATTTTGCATGCACAAAATTTCACTGTAATTTTCTGAAGGCAAAAAATTCATAGAAAAGAATAAATACCTAAATTGAAAACAAAGAACATGTAAGAAAAAGGGCAGAGGACCTGTGAAGCCATCCAGGCTAAGAAAAAAGGTCCTTTAGGTTACTAATGCTATAATTATTTAGGGGCAAAATTATATAGAGTCAGCACCACCAAAATAGCTTTCAATGCAGAAGAAGACCTCAGATAGCATATTTTGTGTCATTATAAGACAGGAAATCAGGTGCTGCGGGATTTGACTAAAAAATCGAAAAGAAAGAAAAACCTGAAATTTTGCACAGTGCGATACATTGTGTATGATATTTTCAAAATTTTAAACAAATTGGGGGGTCACCATGCTAGATTTTAAAACATAATTTTTTTGAAGTTTTTAGTCCCATAAGAGCCCATGTTAATTTCAATAATTATTTTCTCTCTTATCTGATGGTCACGGGTTCTGGAAATTTTATCATAGATAAAACAATGAGCTGTTACTATATTAACTTTGAAATGGCATCATAACGTTTGCAAGTTTTCTTTTTAGATTTTGAGATGCTATCCATCTATATACAACCCTTGTAGCTTTATCTGTCACTAAATTGTATAGAAGCAGGAGTAACTGGGATTAAAAGTTGCAAACTTTGGGATTTATAATTTTCAAAAATAGAAAATTTACAATATTCAATTTTTAAAAAATGTTAAAACTTCTTCTCAAAACGCAAAAGAGAGTCGTAGTGCTGACAGATGGCTCGATTATAACCCTGATGAAGACCCTTGGGTAGCTAGGACCTAAGTTTCGTGCTAGTTTCCACGTCCTAGCCGTCCTTCCTAGCAATAATCGGGCGCGAATAAAAACTGTACTGAAACTTCAACTGCCAACTTTAATGACTTCACTTAAAGATGCCGGTGCTGTGTGGTTATGTTTTTTTTTTCTACATATCATAGGCTATATGAAAATCTTAACGGAAATAAAATCGCGCAAATATATCGGTGGAAATCAAGGTTAAAATGTTTCCGGATTTGCCAGCCTAAACCTGTATGCTTTTACACAATATTTTGGATTCAAAATACAATTAAACACTATTTAAACACAACCATATTAAACACCACTTTTTTATAAGAATTAGAATAACTTAATATTATATAAGCATAATACACATCATGACACTGCGTGCGTATTATAATATTTATTATCTAGATAAAATATTTGAGTGTGTGTGTTTCCTTAAAAAAAAAAATAAAAATATTGCAAGGCGCTAAAATCTTTATTTCAAGTATTTACTAAAAATATAAGAAATTTTATTACGCGGGGCTGAGCACCGGCTGTTAATTTATTACCGGTGCTGAGCCCCGGCAAGCCCCGGCTTACTTTTAGCCCTGATTATAATATTCTTCTACACTCTAAATAAAAATGTAATATTGCTTTGCTTATGGTATGTTAATTGTTAATTATATGTATATTAAGGAAAATAAACCATCGCGGTTAGGTATGATAAATTGAAAGAAAAGGATAGGAGAAAACCAGCAAGGGCCTTACCATAGTGAAGAGAGTCCCATAGTTTGGTGAAAATCTTGTTAGTTATTTTATATCTGTGCTAGCAAGATTTTCACCGAACTATGGGACTCTCTTCACTATGGTAAGGCCCTTGCTGGTTTTCTCCTATCCTTTTCTTTCAATTTATCATAATTGTTAATTATGGTGATTTTAAATAGTTCTGTAAATAGTTTTTTATTATCTTTTTTAGGGTAAGTTTCCTATGGCCATTTTATTATAAAAATTTATTTGTTACATAGTTTTATATCTGCTAAACATATTATAGCATGAATAAAAAATTGCATACAACAGATAAATATGTTGATTGTATTTGTCCTCTATTTGTATGGTGATAATGGATTTGTAAATTTTAAATAAACGCACTGGCAAAATGTTTTGTAACTTATTTTACTTATTTTTCTTATCTCTTATTCCCAAAATTTTCCTAATCAATGTGTTTTTCTATCAAATATTTTAATTATCACAAACTATTTCCTTAATTAATGTTTATTACTTATTTCTTAGCATGCAGTACATACTTATGCATACAGTACAAGGCGAGACACTGCTCAGTGATGTGCTCCAGTTAATTTCTTCTTTGATTGATAATGTCATTAACACATGACGGAAAGCTCTCAGTTATAAAATAAACTTTTTATAACAAAATACTGTGCCACGCGAGACCTCGAACTCTCCATAGAACTTTTACTGTGGTAAGGCCCTTGCTGGTAATTCTATCCTGTTCTTTATTATTGATCTTAACCGCAATGTTTTTTTTTCCTTTTATTAATATTTCTTAGCAGAGAGAAAAAAATTAGCTCGAATTAAAATTATATTAGTTTCTATTTCTATAGGCCTATACTTTTATAAATTACTTAAGTATTTCTTAACATCAATTTCTCTATCAAATTATAAATTATAAAAAACAAATAAACTCATTTGCAATATTTTATTTAACACTGATCACATAAGTTATAAATAATATGCTTCCAATAACTATACACATTTATTTATATGGTGAAAACACATTTACAGTGCAACATTGTGCAAACATACAGATATCAATAAGTACATTACAGTTCATACTATTAACCTACTATTAAATATTTTACTTGTAAATAAAAAGAAATAACAAGAAATAGTACCATTTTTTTTAATATATTAATTTTATCACATCACTCAAATGAAAATTCATGTTTTATTTGCAGTTACATCTATTATGTCGTATTTATAGCCCAAGAAATTGATTGAGTCCCTCCAAAATATCACTTGTAATCAGGTTCATTCAGTATTTATATATTATAATGTACAGTACACTGGGCCTTCAAAAAATCTGACTGATTGTGTTAGTTTCTCAATACATTTGAAGAAATGAACACTGCAGTCACATTTTTTTCAGCATCAGTGTATCTATATTTTGTATTCTACATAGAAAATATTCAAGTCGAAAATATATATAACCTTAACCAGCAGTACATTGTAAAATATTTCTAAGGACAAAATTATTAATAACAATAAGTTTAGAGATTTACGATGAAGCAGACACATTCTAATAAATATCTACATGCGTGTATTCTATTCCACTATAAATATTACATTATGTTGTATAAATATAGCCATACAATACCAGGCTTATATAATATTATATTATCTTGCTATTTATTTTTATTTAATATATTTTTTAATGCACTATAATAATAGTATTTCATTAGGGAAATCTTATCTATCACAAGAAGAAATTATTATTGCAATTTACAACATCATCCAGGGTCGGACTGGCTAAAAAAAAGCCTCTCAGTAATTGGATTCTTATATAGAGAGCATTTTTGGGGGTGTAACTGGGCCAAAAAGGGGCATAACTGACCCATGATAGGCTGATGCCAGTCAGAACTTGCAGGGCCAGACTTATGGCCAGTCCAAGCCTGCCAACATTATACATCGAGATTGACTAATAATTGCACAACACATAAAAATAATTTAAGGAAAAAACCATCGCGGTTAGGATCAATGATAAAGAAAAGGATAGAAAAACCAGCAAGGGCCTTACCACAGTAGAAGTTCTATGGAGAGGTCGAGGTCTTGCATGGCACAGTATAATGTTATAAAAGTTTCTTTATAACTTGAGAGCTTTCGTCATATGATAATGACATTATCAATCAAAAGAGAAAATTACTTGAGCACATCACTGAGCAGTGTCTTGTCTTGTACTGCCGTGTTATGCTCTTGCTGGTTTGGAGTTGGTGGAGAGGGGTGGGGGTGGAGTAGGGAATCTGGGAAGGAGTGTGAATGAGTGAGGGAAGGAGTGAGTGAGGGAAAGGGAAAAGGTGGGGAGGGGAGCGGGAAAGGAGTGAGTAATGAAAAACAATGAGATGGAAAAACCTGTGGCTGAACATGCGGCCTCTCATGGCATATCAAATTTCCAATTATGTTATAAATCAACAATACTTCGCACTATTCCGGGCCCAGCCAACTATGCGACATTACGACAATATGAATTAGCATATCAACATATATTAAGATCCAGAAAAGCCCAAGGGCTGCCTGGACTTAATATTCGCTAACATATTTCAAAAATATACCCTATTCCCGCTCCCCTCCCCACCTTTTCCCTTTCCCTCACTCACTCCTTCCCTCACTCATTCACACTCCTTCCCAGATTCCCTACTCCACCCCCACCCCTCTCCACCAACTCCAAACCAGCAAGAGCATAACACGGCAGTACAAGACAAGACACTGCTCAGTGATGTGCTCAAGTAATTTTCTCTTTTGATTGATAATGTCATTATCATATGACGAAAGCTCTCAAGTTATAAAGAAACTTTTATAACATTATACTGTGCCATGCAAGACCTCGACCTCTCCATAGAACTTCTACTGTGGTAAGGCCCTTGCTGGTTTTTCTATCCTTTTCTTTATCATTGAACACATAAAAATATGTGACTTAATTACTATAGAAAAATATAACATTTTAACAATTAAACTGCATTATCAATATATGAAGTGCACATGTTGAGATATATAAATCAAATTCAGCTGACTAATTTAAAAGTGCATGCAGATGCATATTTAAATATTTTCTACATTTTTTGGGAGGGGGGGGGGGGTCAAATTATATAATTCATAATAGTGAGCTATAGGTAACATATTTGCATAATTCTCTACTTATTTTCTGCTAATACAGTACTACCAATAAAATTTTCAATGCAAGTTTCTTATTTCTATAAGCATTTTTAAAATGATACAAGAAACTATACATAGCCTATAGATAGTAGATAGATATAGATTTAATTATTAATCAATTTTAGGATTACTGTGGTTATATTACAGACATGAATGTATTTTCACAAAGTTAAAATGCACAACATTCAGAAAGTTTGTGACTTTTATAATGATATCACATTTTTAGTAGTGTACAGAAAATTATTTTGTATTGCTCATAGTATGATAATATTAATAAAATTGCATTTGTCAGTCATCAAGTTAAAAACGTCACACCAGTGGATTTAATTTGTATTACATTTGCTCACAGAAATTTATCATTATTAATAGTTTAAAAACCTATTTTTGAAAAGCTCATTAATTGCGTGCAGTAGAGGTACTTTAATATCACTAGATATTATACGAGAAATTTTATTTTTATATAATACAGTAAATTTTATGAGAATTAAGGAATAAGTTTTCAATATCACCTTATTAGCTGATTGTATTTATTAATTTTTTTACAAGTCTAAATTTGATAAAATTCAGAACTTTTTTTTTTCTTTTAACTAAACTGTGGCTCTAAAATTAAAGAAAATTAGAAAATTTCTGCAATTAAACAAGAAAAAAAAAGTAAGAAAAAAAGGGAGGATGCGTGTATGTCATTAAAATGAAGTTTATTTATTAAAATTATAAGCAGATACCAAATAGGTAATATAAATATAAAATATATTATGAAACCAACCGGTTTGATTAATTTAAAAGCGTAGAACACCTTGAACTAAAAGCAGGTATAATATCCTAACAAACATAAATATCAACTTTAATTTGGCTGGAGTCATGGATTTCTAATTTATTTTAGTAGCAGCTATTATTAAAATAGCAGCTGCGGGTTTGTGATGTAACAGCTCACTAGTCCACGCGAGCGAAAACAGGCGAGCTGTGACGTCAAAGGCCAGCAGCTGTCATTTTGTGAATGGAAAATAAATTTGAAATCAATGTCTCTGGTCAAATCAACGTTGATATTTAGGTATGTTAAGATATAAGACATGTTTTTTGTTCAAGGTGTTCTACGCCTTTAATGTAGTGAATTATTTTGACTTCCCTCCCAGTCCCAGAGCGATCTACTTTCACTCACACTATTTCTATCCTTTTATTTTAAAATAGAAATAAATAAAATAATAATAGCTATAAAAATCTACTTGTACTGGTTACTAAATGCAGCTAAACTATAGTTATTTGTATTTTAATCACTTTGTGATATATTTTTGGCAAACTAGAATTTTACTAATTTTTTTTTTTGTCCTTTACAACAATTTTAAAATTAAAATATTAAAAAATAATAACAATAACAATTTGTAAGGGGAAAAAATACAATAAATAAAAAGTTAGAAGACCAGCTAATAACTCTTGATTGATTTAAAAAAATAAAATATTTTTCTCTTCCAGAACAAATAGCAGTAAATTTTGACTTAAATCAATGCTATTAATTCTAACAACCTTTCATCATTTAAAATTTAGAATTCAATGTAATAAACACAATAAAGATTAATATCTTTCAAATAAATAGATGATGCGTATAAGGAAAAAACCATCGCGGTTAGAATTAATAAGTTTAAAAAAATATTTAGAAATTAGTTGGTAGAGATTAGAGTACGTTGAATTGAAAATTAATAAAACGCGAAAATTCTCTAATTGATATAGTAAATTGGGACTAGGATTCAAATATTCTAGCTTTAGCTAGTTAAAAAATAGACGTTAAAGGGATGGAGGTAAAGTGTCAAAATAAAATACGATGTGCCTAGCATCTCACGTTCTCACACTACGTCAAAGACACAACATTATAAAACAGCATCAGACTTACTCTTTGCCTTAGACCGGTTTCGTCCTTTACCTAGGACTCATCAGTAAGGCTTGGCAGAGAGCTCTGTACAGCTAGAGATGGCTGTACTAGATGCCATCTAGATGCCATCTCTAGCTGTACAGAGCTCTCTGCCAAGCCTTACTGATGAGTCCTAGGTAAAGGACGAAACCGGTCTAAGGCAAAGAGTAAGTCTGATGCTGTTTTATAATGTTGTGTCTTTGACGTAGTGTGAGAACGTGAGATGCTAGGCACATCGTATTTTATTTTGACACTTTACCTCCATCCCTTTAACGTCTATTTTTTAACTAGCTAAAGCTAGAATATTTGAATCCTAGTCCCAATTTACTATATCAATTAGAGAATTTTCGCGTTTTATTAATTTTCAATTCAACGTACTCTAATCTCTACCAACTATTTTCTAAATATTTTTTTAAACTTATTAAATAAATAGATGAGATGAGTAATAGCAATTAATATTTGATAGAAAAACTCATAGATACAGATTTTGAAAATTGGGGAATGGCCTAAACCAAATGCCAGCTGATATTATCTTTTTTATGAAGCTTGTTTCCTACTGGGCAATATGAGCAGTTGTATAATAGTGCAAACACTATATGCATAAATATTTTTTTGGCCTGATTAAGAAATTATTTGCTCTAACTGTCATTACTATCTCCTATTCCCAAAATTTTTCCCAATCTATCTTTGTGTTCTTCTATCAAATATTTTTATTATCAATCATCTCATAGTAATTTTTTCCATCATATTTAAATATAATAATATATAGTGTAAAAACTTAAATCTTTTTTGGTCACAAATTTTAAAGAAATAATAGGTACAAGGTCACCTTTTCAAGTTTCTGTAGTTCTTTGAGGAAGATCATTGTCTTCCTGCACCGATGCTCTCATCACAGCAGATTTGCTTGTCCATACCAAGCCAGCTTGCCTGAAGAATTAAAAAAAAAATATATATATATTGACATAATTGTTATAAAATAACCCACTGAATGTATGTGTGAGTGTGTATGTATATATGTGTTAAATATATACAGCACAATTATATATATCGTCGGGTTAGAGCACAAACCGTGTATCTACAAAAGCAGCAAAGTTGAAACTCTTGTTGTATATTATTTTTTAATAATGTTTTGAACCTTGTTGCTTTTGTAGATACATGGTTTGTGCTCTAATGCAATGAAAGTTTAAAAATATAAAGAACAGGACTATATATTTACCTAAAACATTTTTCTGGTAAGGATTCTGCTTGCAGCCAAAGTAGAACACCAAGCACTACAGACCAAGTTCTCAATGGACCCAAGACAAAAGCCATGGTACCATAAGCCAACCAGAAGAAATAAGCAAATGCCATTTGCAGGGCAACAATAAAGATAAACGGAGAGTGTCTTACAAAGTAGCGCAGCATAGAACACCTATCTTCGATATAGAATGTATGGAATCTAAAATAATTTTTTGTATTTTATTATTTTGGTAAAGTTTTTGAAAAAAAAAAATCTGTTATGTGAAAGCTCTCAATTTTTCATTAATTAATTTAATTTTTCTACATTTTTGGAACATTAGAAGTACATATTTTATAACTATTATTATTTTCTAAGTATCACTGAGCAGTGATAAAAATTGCCAATATTTATAACATGATATTTCCATCATACAAAATTAGAACCTCTAGCATAAAATTTTCATTAAAGTAAAATAGGTAATAATAATAATAATTTTACCTATAGTCTACACAGTGTGCCAGAAATATTGTCAATGGAAAATGGAATGTCAGCATCTGAAATAGAAAGTGTTTAAACAAATGATTATGCAGATCACAGAGAAAAAGTTAGAAACAAAATTAAAAATCAAATTCTAAAGAATCACTGAAATTAGTTTTCATTATACTGAAATAAATTAAATTTAAAATGTAATCAAAATTAAGTTGTTTTATCTTCTTCTTTCTATTACATATAAGTTTATTTTACCTGTAAAAATCCATATGCATATGTAAGAGTACCAGGTAGGTATGAACCTCTTATAATTGTACCCCATGCAAAAATAACTCCAGTATGATCTTCAATTACTTCACCAATAAACCATGGTCCTATATACACAATACATCCATTATTATCACCATACAACAAACATAATGAAAAATTGACTTTGCGATATGTATGATATATATATAAATATATAATATATATATATAGGATATATATCCATCCCTATATATTATATAGCCTATATAAATAATACTATGTACCAAATCTTTTTATTATCATACAACAAAAATACACATCTATTACAATAAACTTACCAACAGTAAGGTACAAAGCATACAAAGTAAGAGGATAGAAAAGTCTATCTATAGTTGACAATATCCATAATTTTCTAATCCACCAATGAAATATTGGAATTGTCATTCTTGGTCTACGAAGTTTGCGTCCTAAAATTAAGAAAGAGGCTACAGTATATATTTGTTTTGCACTGGCAAAGAGAAAGAGAAAGAGAGAGGGAGAGAGAGATATATAGATTCAATATAATTCACCATACTGTACACTTACTTTTAACAAGGTGGTGAAGAAATCTGAATATACAAAGTGGAACAATACACACCACCAGCATAGCACCAAACATGCACTGGAACTGAACCATAAACACACAATGTTACAACTAGAGTGAATTATATTATGGAAATAAGTAATGAGTATTGTATAAAATGTCATTTTGAAGGAATGATAATTTTTATTTATTTTATTATTATTATTATTTTTTTTTGCTGGGAGATGGAATCAAATTTTTTAGCGTAGAATGCTAGATAATAATTATAAAATATATATTATATTAATAGCTGTTGAAATGATGGGGCTGTATATAGATGGATAGTTAAATAATAATAATAATAAAAAAGTAGAATTACTCATAAAAAATAAGAAAATAAAAAATAAATCAATGAAGTAGGTATATTGCTTTGGCTGCGCCCAAAGGGTGTACTTGCATTTGGCTTATTTTGATGCTGTGCGAGCATCCGCGATAAGCTTAACATGTAAAACCGAATGCAAGTACGCCCTTTCTTGTACTGGACAAAAATGCAAGTACGTCTTTTGTTGTATTGGACAAAAATGCAAGTACGCCTTTTGTAAGACGACCTTGAAATGCAAGTACACCCTTTGGGCGCAGCCAGAGTGATAAATGCTTGTCAGTCAGGTTAGTTTGAGTATTTAATTTGAACGAAAACTTACCACGACACTTATATTTGTCATAAGTGCTAATCTTGGGAGTAATCTGAAACTAAGACGAGTACCATCCAGTGCAAAGGGTTGCGAGAGCCAACCTTGTCTCCCATCACCATCCTCTGCTATAACCTATATAAAAAATTAGAAACAATAGAGGTGAAAGGGATCACAACTTCAATTACAAACTCACCTCTAGGGTGTGTATTCCAGTTTTATAATAACTTGTATTCCACAAAACAACATATAAAGGCCCAGCAACATGCTCACATCTTTTCCATTGTTCATTTCCAATTCTAACTCTTACACTAGAGATAGAAGCAATAGAAAATACAAGCACTCTGCAACAAACAATTGTAATTTAATATTATTTTTGAAGGATTTTGTATTCTTATTTCAAAACACATAATAAAAAACAAACAACAAAGATCACAGAAAAATACATTGACTGGGAAACTTGATGAATGTGTAGTAGTAAGTATTTAGTGGACAATGAAACGTTGTCGGGGAAAGAAAAAAAAATATATATATCCTATATATATATATATATATATATATATATATATATATATATATATATATATATATATATATATATATATATATATATATATATATATATATAATATTCATCTAAAATTAATCTTGGCCTGGACAAGAAATTATTTTCCCTCACACAAAGTGTCCCAGTCAGTTCAAAGCTCACAATCTCTAATTCTTCAAATTTCCCCACTCAATGAAGCTATATGTCTTTCCATGTTTTTTTATACGTATCAATTATTACAAATTTAATTTTTCTTTGATTGATCAAACAAGTTTACCTAATATGTGTAGAATTAACCATACGACCTAAAGGCTCTCTAGTAGGCATAGCATACAAAGCATGTTTTGGGTTGGTAACAAGAATTACTGGCCACTCCCCATGAGGTATATCCACAAATGAAAACAAACCATGATCAATGGCTAAGAGTCGATATCTAAAACAAAAGTATACAAAAATAAGTAACAGTATTCAGAATTAATGGTATTGATTTGCTGGGTCATAGAAAATAATTAAGAAGAAACAGAATAACATTTTTTCCATTATTTAGACAGGAAGTTTAAAGTTTTGGTGAGTGGCGTAGTACCTGGTGTAGTAATATGACCAACTTACAATCTGTTATCTTTCCAATCTCCAAGTTCTAACTCCAAGTTTCCATTATGTTGTAGTGTATACATATTAGGTACCATCCCTCCAAGCATATGTAAATGACCACAGAGATAAGCAAGACCAGAGTTTCCGACTAAACTTCTTAGACCAGGAGATGGTGAAATAATACATGACGTTGGATAGTGACCAAACCATACTGTGAAATTTCCTTCTTGAGTGGCTCTACGTTGAAAGTCTTGTAGTTGACCAAATTCACTTAATCCCAATACTCCAACAAAGTTAAATGGTCTACGAGGACCAGGGTCAAGGCAAGCATCAACTGCTATAAAAGAATAAATTTCATCTCCTTGTCGAACCTGTGCCATATAAGAACGTAGATGTTGGGATCCTTGAATACTATAGTTCCGATAATAGTTTTCTGAGCTGTATAAATCTGGTACATTGAAACTATCTGCAACATAATTTGTATTAAATGTAACATTCCAAAATTAGAGAAATATACTGATGATATAAATTATTATAAAGTGCATTCATTCATTTTTTTTTTGTTTTTTGTTTTTTGTTTTACTTTGCACAACAAAATATGTTTTCCCCATTTAAAAAAAATCTATTTAATTTGCTGTATACTAACTTAAGTTACAACAAATAAATATGAATACATGAATGCACCATGTGTATTATAATGGATAAATATGTTGTTTAGGATGTATTGGTTAGTGTTGTGCTATTTAATTTAAGATATTTGACAAGATGTTGTTGTAACTCTCATTGTTATACTATAAGCTGTTTGTGCGATTATCATATTCTTATTCTTAATATGAAATCAGAATACACACCCATTGTTAGATCACAACGATATTAGGTAAACACAGGGTATTTACATGCACATTTGATTTTCTAAATGCCTTACCATGATTTCCTCTCACATCTAACCAAAGTGTTTTTTCTTGCACTCTACACTGTTCCAAGACATTTTTGTAATACCGCCACTCTTCTATGTACTGTCTAGATCCAATATTATCTGCAGATTTGGCATCCGTGAGGTCACCTAAAATAAAGAAATTATGAACATATAGAATTGTTACCATGCATTTCTTTTGTGCATATACAACCAGGGTTGGACTGGCAATCAAGGATCCTCGTCTGTAAAAGGGGCATAACACACGCTAGGGACCTCAAAAAGGGAAAAGTAGCCATAACACCCTGGCCTGGTTATGCTCCTTTTAGAGGTCCAAGGGGCCTCCAAACAGGGGGGGGGGGGGGGGGGGGGGGGGCTTATATGCTATCGCAGACTAAATCTTATGGCCAGTCCGAGCCTGCATACGACATACGCATTACTCGTATAGTCGTATTGTATGCAGTTATTAATATATTTAAAAAAAAAAAAAAAAAAAAAAACTAACCTGAAGCCAAGACAACAGCTGGTTTGATAGCATCTATTGTTATTTTGCAAAAATCTTTTAAATCTGAAACTCTTGCCAAGTCATGAAATACGCTGATATGGATGTCCGATATCTGAAATCAAATTGTTATATTATTAAACAACGAGAGTAAATTTAATTGAGCATTCTTTATTACCTGCAAAAACCAAAACAAATGCTCTGAAGAATCACTAAGAGTGAGCGGAAATTTGTCTGAGCCATCGGAATTTTCTAAATTATTTTTAAGACCTCGAAAAACATACGAGTTCTCTTCGTCTCCAACATTATTAACATCAACACTTATGACATTAGATATTTTTGCAATAAATATTGATAAAGTTATAATAATCGTCAGGCAACACAATGCTGTAGTTGTAAAACGCATATTTGTTTCGGGGATCTTTGTGGCACTTTGTGGTTTGTGGTGCGATTGATTTTTTTTTTTTTTTTTACAACGTGACAAAATTCACGTGTGAAATTGTCTAGTAAATTTATCACATATTGCTCGCCTTAAAAACTAATTATTAGGTCATATACTTCTCGCATTATATTTTACACCACATTTAATTATTAATTAAAAATAAAATTATCATAGCTGTAATATTTACGCCCCATTTTGCCCCTTCGCCAGGCCAGCTGTAACTCATGACGTCACTAAAAAACAAAAACAATAGCCAACATTGGAATATTATTACTTTCTAGTTACTAAGTTAGATAACAAGTTAGTTAGATTCAAGTGTATTGAAGATGATACAGCTATTTTTATTATTTCCGTATTGTCACGGTATCATGTATTATTTAAAGATCTGAATTGAAAAAAAAAGTGTAAAGTTAATCTAGTGTAGAAGTTATTATATTTTATTTTTGTATGTTGGTAGAAGTGGTTCACGCCCACTTTCATTATATTTTTACCTGCTTTTTTACATTTTTCTGGTACTTCTCTTCTCGTCTAAACTTCTCATCGGCTTAGTCTTATCTTCTCGTCTTCTCGTGTCATTACGTGAAAGGCAGGTGAAATTTTGAAGATATTTTTTAGTGCTGCAAGAAATGTGATGCTACATACTGTGCTTTTGAAATTGTAAGTTTCACTGTTTTGAATGGTTCAAATTCACATAATCAAAATTTGAGATTTCCCCTGCTAGTATGCATGCGTGCATAATAATGTAGCGCAGAGAAAAGAATTAATGTATGTATAATCTCTGTTACATATACACACTGCATAAGTGACAGTTCAATCGTTTTTTGTTTAGGTGAATTATTGATTTTAACTTTAAGTACAGTATATGTATATATGTACTATGTACATACAGCTCTGGCCAAAAGTTCCCGAACGGGGCAGCGGCGGCCGCTGCGTTTTCTCATAAAGACAACATAGGGTGGTTGCGGGTTGCCTATGCAAATCGTTCGGAAACTTTTGACCAAAGCTGTACATATGTAGACCGGTTGCACTCATATTTAAGAGCCGCCATTTTGCTGGTCAGGAATATACATAGGCCAGCATAGGAAAAACGTCATTTTTATTTTTTTTTAATAGCAAAGGAAGCTTTAAACCTCAATCAAAGACTTTTTATTTCTAGCTTCTAATCCCACACAGCACACAATGAGATAGTATACATATACCTTTCATCTACCATATACCAGATATATGTATATTGTTTTTATACATATAATATATGTATTCATTTGGTATACTGCTTTATGTATATTTTACATATGAAGTGTAAATGTAGATTATACAGATAGAATTGGTATGCATTTTTTTTGAAAATTACATCTACACATATACTATTTATATACATTTACTAAATGTATACCTCCAAACGTTTTGTAGATGTTCCTTAAAAGTGCTAATTACAGCGCATTTTGCATCAAATTTTTGAAATTAACAAAATTGGCTTCTTTTTCACTTTATCTTTAAATCAAAATGCTTTTAAAAGCTCTAGCTTTAAAACTTTACTAAAAAATATATAATGTAATTAGGATTGCTAATTAAAAGTTTGGAGTGACTTTTAGAAAATATTATAAATAGAAATTGGTAGAGTGATAACTTTTTTATAAAATGGATATTTTATTTTGTAATGTTTTTAAAACTGCTAGTAGTTATTAACCTTATGGCTTGGAATGTAGAGAACTCACTACCGTCAGGTACCACAAAGCTTGAAGCTTATATACCCAACTTGACATTAAAATATAGTAATATAAAAGTCCGCTGCAGTATGGTAAGTGTTAACAAATAAGTGAGCCGTTGTTTATAACGATATGTGTTGGGTACGTATCAGACTTGGAGCTAGAGCCACATAAATTAAAGTACAATATTTTAAATTTTTGCTTAAAAAAGCATCTACCACCCATATGTATATTATATGTATTGTATACATTTATTTTTGATCTACATTTAAACGTTTGATATACGCTCGATATAGGACGTTTGAACGTTTCTCATACCATCAACATCCCTTTTTCAAATGGATATTATACATATATTTTCTGTTGGTATACTAATATAAAATACATATATTATATGTAATATATCTCAGTCTGTGTTGTGTGGGATAGCTCAGAGAATATGAGAAAAATTCGTTCAGTTGAAATAAACTTTTTATGTGAAAAATTAGGAGAAATGATGTTTCCCCTATGCTGGATGCTGGACAATGCATTAGGCACCACAAACATGGCGACAAAGCGCAAGGATGTGAAAGGGGTCTTACATACTATACCATACCGTATGTATGTATATATAGTATACATACATGTATGTACTATTGTGTTATTTATATAATATGTTATCTATAGCTAGTGTCTTATCTTGGGGAAATACCAAATTCGTCCTATCTTGGTTGAACAGCAGACAGCAGTCAAACAGTAAGGAATTTGTAGTATGTATAAATTCAAAATATCTTTATTTCCAGTCTCCTACAATCAACATGCAATAACAGAATCACACTTGTTTAGGTTATAATGGAATTGTCAACTTTTTTACATAGGTTACATACTAAAAATATATGTATAAGATACAAACTTACAACTCAATATACATACTGTATTAAATTCATGGTCATACATATATATGTATGTACAGCTCTGGCCAAAAGTTAAAGAACGGGGCAGCGGCGGCCGCAGCGTGTTCCCATAAAGATAACATAGTGTGCTTGCGTGTTGCCTATACAAATCGTTCTCAAACTTTTGGCCAGAGCTGTACATCATGCATTCGTATTAAAATCAATCAATTCACATAGCTTTCCTTATTCAACTTACATTGGAAGTATTCTTTAAGACTATAAAAGCAATTAGTCAAGAAGATATATTTTTAATTTATAAGAGATTAATACATGAAGTTGATTTCAAATCTGAGGACAAGTTATTATACACGGTTAAAAATAATAGCATTTGTAGTACGAATTATCGCTGGACCCGTGGTTTTAAAGAAACACCGTGTTTGGTTAAATATCAAACGTAGAGAAAGACGTGAGCTACGGAAACACTCTCAATGTCTGCAAAGAAATCTGCAATCCAATGGTATTAAGTATCCCTCAACCAGCGTTTTTCTCTACTCCGCTCTAAAAAGTCTATTTAAGTGATTTTAGTCTCTTTCATTCGTTCTGGCCAAAAACAGTCTGCAAGAGAAGGTGCACAACGGCGAGCCGCGTTTCAAAACGCTGAGCCAGTGTTTTTTTGTACTACGAGTGAGCGCGCAACTCATTTTCTCGTGGTGCACGCGGTATTTCTCTTACCATTAGCTTCGTTTTTACTAATTTTTACTTCAGCACCACTCATTCTTTCTTCCCCCTAAATTATTGTTATTTTTAACGGTTTTTCTTAGATACAGCTTGGTAAAAGCAGAACATAGCTAGAAGTAGCCAACTAGTAGAGCCTCAAACACAACAGCGAAACGACGTCGTGAAAACTCTTCGTCGTATTCAATGTAAAGATAATTTTGTACTGCGGTACATAATATTCTGATTTTCTTCAGCATCGCCCTAATGTTATAATAGTGATATTCATTTTAAAGTGAAGTGTAGTTATACTTATAACTTTTGAAAGCAATTTTTAGTTCTGTGTATAACATGACAATATGTATTACTCACGGTTTCACAGAGATGAGGTGCATTATTTATATTTTGATCTGTTTCAATTAACATAAGTAATTATCTTTTCAATAGCAATTTTTCTTTGGTTTTATTTCTTTGTCCTAATCCGTGTATTAAACATTGATACGCTTTTTGCTTTCAAATTTTATAAGTACGCTCTTCGCTTGTATTATTGTATTATTATTATTACGTTTATAATGATGAAATAATAGTAGTAAATAAAATTAAATGTTTAATTTTCTTACGTATACAAAGCACTATAGTTAAAATAAACCCAAATACAACAAATACCCAAGTATATAGTAACACTTCATACATTCTAAGACAAGAAAGGAAAAAAAAATTGGCAACACAGCAAACAAATTATTTCTATGAGCAATAAAATAAAATAAAAAAATACAAAAATTAACGAAAAATATTAGTACACATATTCTCGTATCAGAGGAGAACGCCGGAGCGTGGCGCGATGTAAAACGCTGAGCCAGTGTTTTCTTCGACTACGAGCGCGGAGCGTAGGGGGATGAAACAACTGAAAGCGTATGGGTAGGAGTCGGTTAAGTCGTGTCAAAACGCATATCTCGATTGTTAAAATTACCTGGAGCAGCGGAAAAGTAAAGCACGAGCCAACCGTTTCATTCCGCTGTACTCCGATATTTTCATTACGGCTATTTTTATGTATTGAAGAGCTAAATTTTTTAAACCGTGTATACTGTATACGTGCACATGACATAAATGGACCCTGACGGTATATCTCCAACCTGCAGTATTTCGGAGCAATGCTCAGGTCATGATATCGTGTACTATGGCCATGTTTGGTTTCATGTTCACGAAATCTTGACTCGTGTTTTTTTAACAAACACTGCACATTCGAAGATATACAGACAGGGGAATGGAAGGATTCCTAACAATTGAAATAAGGGTTTGCATGAGTCTGTTCTTTTTTTAAAGAGCATTGTACGTATAGCTCTTTTTTGTAACAAGAAGGCACGATATTGCTATCGATTGAGTCTCCCCAACAAATAAGTCCATACTTCAGGATGGAATGGAAGTTAGCATAATACAAAGTGAGGAGGCAGTTAATTTCAGACTCATGTCTTAGTTCACCCAGTGCAAAGATAACAGATGATAGTTTTTTACATATACATATGAAACATGCTGGGTGAAACGTAACTCGTAGTCAATAAATACTCCTAAGAATTTTACACACGTTCCTAGTTGAACATCAATATTATTTAAATTTATACTTTCAATTCTGTTATTTTTATTTCTGATACAGTCAACCGGGGTCAAATTGAAAGGTTTTAGACACATTTTGTGTTATAACTTTAAAAATAATTTTTTGACAGAAACAAAAAAATATATATTAGGACAAAGGTCTGTTAGTACTACATAAAAAAGCTGAAATTTGAAATTTAGGCCAAACTCCCTAATTAAAAAAAAAATAAAAACAGACCTTTCAATTTTGCCCCGGCAACGGGGTCAAATTGAAAGGTTTCACGGTACAAATAGTTGTAGCCACCTAATTGTACATTTCAACTTTAAAACTTTTATATTATAAGCTAAAACTGTTTTTAAGTAATGTGTCTTCCCTCCCTCCCCCCACCCATACCACCTATCCCACCCCCCTTCCACCCCCAATCCCCCCAGAAAAAGTTTTTTATTATTATTCAAATCTATATTTATTAAATTTCCAAATTTACATGATGATAACATTTAAATCAATAAAATTCATTACAAAATGAACAAAATGTATGTCTCATGTCAAACATATAAAATAATTTCAGATTTAATAATGACACATACTTACAATACTGTACCTTAAAGGCATAGCAAACATGAAACAACATGCTAAACACAAAATGGGATCTACAAAGCTGATGATAATTTTTACCAGAATGTAAATGTGGCCTCACAAAAAAAGCTTCAAAAAAATTTAAATTATGCAACATTCCTGAATATGACATCATAAACAGGCAAAAACTGGTATCAAAATGTTGTGCGGGTTGCATAAATCAAAATTTTCTGATTACTGCTACGGTGCTACAGTTAGGGGTTTTGAGACCAACTACCTTATTTATGCGAGCCCCATCAAGTTTTTTGTGATGTAAATGCATGTTTTCATGTGGCCTATGCCTTTAAATTGTAATATAATATTTAAAAAATAATAATAGGAGGCATTCATATATTTACAATTCCTTAATATTGTCTTCTAGAATTGGTAGTGCAATCTACTTTTTGTTTTCACAAGGGTAGGGTGAGGTAAAACAGCCACAATGTCACTATGGGTTATGACTTATGACTGATATATCCCTTGCTTTAGGTTCAAAAACAGTCTTGCTTCCATTAAGGGATTGAAATCCCATGACTTGGAGACCATCAGAGGTTCCAGTTTCTACCACACACACGTAACGGAACCAAACTGGGTGTCGGCCACTTCCACCTTGGAAGCGGGCCAAGAGGTAGCTACCAGGGGGGATCAGTCTAATTGGTGGGATGTCAGCAGCTTCTTCCTCCTCTTCTCCTGCTCCCTCATCATCATCGTTGTCATCATCATCACCTCCCTCAGAGTTACTGCTGTCGGAGCTGCTGACACCTATACAAGTTGAAACATTAATTCCAGTACATACATAAAAGAGCAAGTTATATCATACCTGTGACCCCATTGCTGCTCTCACTATCAGGATCCTGTGTGGTAGCCACACTCTTGCCAGGCACAATGTTCAGGCGACTCCTGCGCTTCTTCTGGGGTGGTGGCTTGCCAAAACCTCTTTGTTCCGTGCAGAAACTGATGAGAGCTTGATTGGTCTCTGATTGAAATTGTTAGGATCATCTTGTTGACCAGGGAGATGCTCCAGTAGCTCACTTAAGTTGTATGGTACAATCTCCTGTAGCTCTAAATGCAATGCACTGAGGATATTGGCTTTGATCTTGTCGCCTGTGTTCATTTTTTTGTTCTTTTTTCTTTCTTTCTTTTTTTTTTTTTTTTTTCTTTCTTTTCTTTTCTTTTCTTTTCTTTTTTCTTTTTTTTTTTCTTTTCTTTTTTTTTTTTTTTTTTTTTTTTGCTTGCTTGCCATATTGTGTTATCGTGCCACACCAATCCCAGTCCCAGTCAAGACATTGTCTTATCGACAAGTAAGGACTTTCCAAATTAATGGAAAAGCACACACGGGCCAGCCACGGCCCAAGTACAAAGCCCCGCATTCGCCATGACAGCCTAGAGAAACCGTGGAAACATCTAGGCAGGCTGGTCGGTGCAATCACATCAATCATGCACCTCCCGAATGCTGTGCGTTGTCATGGAATGCATGTAAACATGCATCGTGCAATGCATTGTGCTCTCACACTTCAAGTACGGACCCAGCAGTGGCTCGAACCTATACTCGGTGAGGAGTACAGAGTTACAAGTCAGCTACCTTCAACACTTGGCCATACCAACTCGGTATGCATTCTAAAGTCAAGTAAATTCAATGGGTATCCCCAATCCGAAGCAATGAGGATACAGTCAAGTAAGACAGTTTCCTCCGTCTCCGTGAGAGCAGTCTGTCCTCCGTTCTTCTTGGTGTGCTTGCCAGTTAACTTATTGTGCAATATCCCTAAAGGTATTCTGTACAATTTGGATGCATTGGCAAGAGATAATTGACCAGACTGTACATTTTCCTTTGCCTGGTTGAGAAATAGTTCAGTGTAGTTTTTATAGGATCGCTTGCCTGGTTCTTTCTTACGTTGCCGGGGCATTTTGTATACCACATGGACCTGAAATATATGCAAATCAATATCTCATATCAATATCAAGTATCTTAAATAAATTATTTAACAGATTTTGTAAAATAAAAATGAATATTTTAAGATTTTCGAGAAAACGGCAATCTGTATGTTAACAATACAACCTTTCAATTTGACCCCGGAGGAACTTAACACTCCTAAAATTTTAACTAATGAACCCATTAACAAAAAAATTGGTGTGAGTGTTCACAAGAACATTTGTGGCAAGTTATATACTGTAAGAATATTGAAAATAGTTTTACTTACCCTGTGGAGTCCTTATTTCTGGAGCTTCATTTTTTGCACAAAATTTTTTTATTCTCTAAACAAATTATTTCTCACCAAAAACACATGCTATTGTGTCTAAAAATAAATTAAAACAAAAGATGAATACCTATAATATCTATTAATTTTATATCTATTATATCTATTATATTATTATTATATATTATTATATATATCAAATTATATATTATTATTATATTATATCTATTAATATAATTTTTTGTCACGAAAACCGCCAAGAAATTTTAAAATACAACTTTAAATGTTCACTTTGCTACCTTTCGATTTCGCCCCGGCCTTTCAATTTGACCCCGGTTGACTGTATTCTGAAATTGTAGTATCTCAGTTTTATTTATATTAAGGAGTAATTCATTACTATCCAGCCAATTTTTAGCATTAGAGAAAGTAGTTTTTACACGACTAGTTAAACTATTGTTCTCTTTTGCAGTGATTTTAAAATTAGAATCATCCGCATAAACTAAAGGCATGCAGAATGCAGATAGAACTGATAGAGGCATATCATTAATATAAAGAAGGAAAAGAATAGGTCCCAATTTTGTACCTTGCCCGATGCCGTATTTAAGCTCTTCGGCTTGTGAGTAGAAATCCTTTTTATTATTGTTATTAATTTTTGAAAAGTGAACTTTTTGCTTACGACCAACAAGAAATGAGCGGATCCAGTTTAATGCTGTATCACGTATACCATATAAGTAAAGTTTATGTAACAGAATTTCTGGGTCCACCATATCAAACGCTTTGGAAAGGTCAAGAAACATGTCAATAGTTTTAAGTTTTTGGTCAATGCTTTCCAAGATAGCATCGACGAGTTCAAAAATTGCTGTTTCAGTGCAGTACTTTTTCCTAAATCCATGCTGGAATTTGGAAAAAATTCTGCACTTTTCCAAGAAAGCAAGCAGTCTAGTTAGATAAGCTTGTTCAAATATTTTTGAAAAGACTGAAAGAAGGCTAACGGGCCTTAATAATTATTTAAGTCACTATGACTTCCTTTTTTAAACAATGGTTTTATAATAGCTAATTTCAACATTTCTGGAAAAGTTCCAGTTTCAAATGATTTGTTTATTAAGAAGGTTAAGATTTCAGTAATTTCAACATCACAAAATTTTAATAAACCAATCTGATATTTCATCAAAGCCACTTGATTGTTTATTTTTAAGTCCTCGTATGAAAGAGAGTACTTCAGAGGTAGTGAGGGCATACAAAAATAATGACTTGGGATTTAATTTTATATTTTCATACATATTATCCTGAGCATTATTTTTAGGGATATTAGTCTTTAAGTCCTCTACACAATTAATATAATGCTTACTAAAGCAGTTAACGATATCCTCCCCATTTGTATAATTTTTACCATTAAAATTTATATACCTCTTCAATATTTTGTTTAACTTTTGATTTCCCATGACGCTTGCGTATAATATCCCACATAGTTCCTGATTTATTTGAAGATTCAAGAATAGTATAAAGAGTTTTTAATTTTTTAGCTGCTCTAATTAATTTAAAATATATATATTTGTACTTTTTAACATACTCTGGATTCCAAATTTGTGGATATTTAATTGCAAGTTTTTTTAAAAGTCTTACTTTTTTTTTGTGAAATTAACAATCCCTTAGTCATGAAATAATGTTGATTTGTAGTTTGCTTTTTCTGATTATTTAAAACTGTATTCAATGGAAAAGCTTCATCATAGTGTTCTTGAATGATATCATGGAATATTTTAAAAGATTCATTGATATCTCCTTGACATTGATATACCTTATTCCATTGCTCGTTACGCAGTAATGTTTTAAATTTTATCTTATTTTTTTCTGAGAGAATTCTTTTTTTAGTTTTGACATTTTTAGTATGATTATTAGAAGAATGATAAGAAAAGGAAGTGATTTGAGCTTCATGATCTGAGAAAGAGCAACCTACAACTTCATTTTGGGTTATTTGAAACGGCATGAGTTTACTCACAAAAATATTATCAATTAGGGTTATACAAATACCTTATCAAACTGTGCTTTCTTGGAGCACTGCCATGCGAATGATGATAGGGGAGCAGGAGTACTAGACCCACTAAACACTATCGACACTGTATGCTATAGAGCTACAGAGCGATCAAAATATAAAACACCAAATATTTATGATACATATATGCGTGTATAATATATGGTATATATAATACTTATACTATATAGTTATCGGCAGGCTCTTTTTACGGTGAAAATGTTAAGTTTACGAGATTCTAACTAGAACCAACCATCTTAGAATTTCGTCTACTTGCCATATACTACTGCTTAAAAACTCTTTTATCAGTAGAGGGGGCCGAGATAAATAGGGGTGCTGATAACTGCGGCAGTGTCGGTTTGGCTGCTTTTCTCAACAATACTACATATAGGAATTTCAACCTTAACCCCCGTAAGCTGCGATGCTAACTAACTAGTTAAACCGTAGTTAAGTTGTTATTTTGATTGTTGCAACAATTAAAAAAAGATAACTAAGGTTTAACTAGAGGTTGCAGCTTACAGCCCTTACCCCCGTAAGCTGCGACGCTAACTAACTAGTTAAACGGTAGTTAAGTTGTTATTTTGATTGTTGCAACAATTAAAAAAAGATAACTAAGGTTTAACTAGAGGTTGCAGCTTACAGCCCTTAGACCCTTAAGCTGCCGATAACTAGCCCGAATAAATCTGACCTCTTGCATTAAAGTTTCCCCATGTATTTAACATTTGGATTTGGAGAGATTAACGCTTCGGTCAGATTTATTCGGGAGGAGTGTCCGAATAATAAAAAGTTACTATTTAAACGTGATCCATTTTTGCGCACCACAAAATATTATGCTTAAACGAGAAATCTCGCGTTTTACTTAAATAGAAAATATATGTTTTTTATCTTGAAGCTCTGAAGAAGAAGACGGAAATTGACAAAGAAGAGAAGAGTTAGTTCCTTGCACTCAAGTGAGCTGCTTGGCCAGCTAAGTCATAGCAAGCCAAACACGACTGGTGGTGCCCAACTCAATATCTTACTTTTGCTTTCTATCTCTGCAACAGACTCGATTTTCTTAACTGTTTTTACTTTATTAAAAAATAATTTTTCCTATAATTATTAATGAACGAATACACAAATATATAATTTTTACCTTTTAAATCATTACAATATCAAAGTTATGCCTATTTTACAATATCATTATTATTATTACTATTTATATTATCAAAAGAGAAGTGTTAAAAAAATTGAGAGAGACAGGTTGAGTTGAGTCGGACAAGCGTAGTTAGTAGAGGGCAGAACGAGGAGTGTTTGTCTTGCTTGCTAGCTGAGTGGCGACGAGCTACCTCTTCTCTTCTTCGACAATCCTTGTCTTCTTCTTCCAAGCTTCGTGTTAAACATCTATTTACTATTTACTTAAGGTACTACTTTAGGGTAGCGATGTTGTCGTAAAATTCAATTTAATATCACTTTTTAGGTTCATAATGAATCAAGGAACAATTCTCTATACTCCAAAAAGTTTCGGCTCAAATCAAAGTGTGCAAAATTTTTCTTGATCAACTTCTAAACAAAAAATACTATATAGTGTGTTCTATAGATCAAGTTTTAATGAATTTGACTTTTTAAACGATTTTTACAAGACATTTATAGAGAGAAAAAATTAATGAAGATTGCATATTCAAATTAACATGGGTCAATTTGCGATAATTTTTTTCTCGGCAAATTCGTTCTAGAAAAATCTGAAAAATCATTTTTCATTAAAAATCAACACGAAAAACAAGCTAATATTTTTTTTAACCACTGAAAAATTTTTAAAGTGGGTCAAAATTGGGGTCCAAATATAGACTCATTAGCATTAGGGGGCGGGGCATTTGCGATACTTTGACGCTCTGTTGTGACGAGAGTTTTTAAGATAGAATTTTTTTGATTTCATTTTTGGGTACACCAGCCTGAACTTAATTCAAAGTCATAATAAAAAAATTTCACTCCTACCCTAAAGTAGTACCTTAACAAACAAGATTTCTTGTTTACGCATAATATTTTGAGGCGCGCAAAACTGGATCAATGGCAGCATTGGTAACTTTTTATTATTCGGACACTGTACATATCATATTATTACATATCAGATACAGTATCACACGACTCACTATATTCTGTCAGAAAAGAATCCAAACCAAAAATTATCCGTAATACGAATTTGCATCCATATCATGATCCTGATCAAAGAAGTACAGATAAGTGGGTAAATAAATATGGATCTGATTCCATCTCAATTTTTGTAGCCTTCCCCCCCCCCCCCCCCCCCCCCCCAGAACTCAAATATTTTGTTGCTTTTATATGGCCTTCACTTGTTGATCCTTTTGCAATCCAGAATATATAGTTACTGTATATCCAGATAACCCTGCCTGTGAAATCCAGATTGTTTGATGTAGACAATTTCTTATCATTAACCCAGATTTGAAAATTTCCAGATTTTGACAGTACTAATTACATATATGCATATACCCCTTTTAAATTATATTTAGAGTATATATACTGCAGTCCATATTGGTTTAATAAATTATGCTACATATCGATCTTGTTGCAAGCAATATGTGTAACCCCCGTAAGCTGCGACGCTAACTAACTAGTTAAACCGTAGTTAAGTTGTTATTTTGATTGTTGCAACAATTAAAAAAAGATAACTATGGTTTAACTAGAGGTTGCAGCTTACAGCCCTTACTCTTTTTTTGTCACGAGAAGCCAAATGTCTATCTCGTTATTTGTCATGCGTAGCAATATGTGCATCTCATTTTTAGTCAAGCTAAGCAAAATGTGTAAGTTGCTTCCAAATTTTATGTAGATGGTGCTCGACTTACACATATTGCTTTGCGTGACAAAAAACAAGATACACATATTGCTACGCATGACAAATAACGAGATAGACATTTTGCTTTGCATGGCAAAAAAATGAGTTACACATATTGCTCGCAACAACATCGAAATATGACTTACCATATGTGAAAAACTTATGAAAGTAAGTCTATGTATGTACTATATAGTATTCTTCGTTTATTTTTTTTTCTGGCCTTGATGCAGTTCGAAGTTTAAAAAATTCTAAAAAAAAATATGGTTCCGCGATGCTAAAAAAGTAAAAAAATTAGTACCTGCAGTTTTTCCATGCTCCTCACCTGCATTGCCATAAAAAAATAGACTTTTTTTATTCAGTGGTTAATTTTATTTTCTGATCACAATATGTAGCCCAAGCTCAAATCATTGAGTTCACTGACCCATTATACAGATCATTATAGTGGTATTAAATTTAAACTTGTATGTTTGCAGGCACAATGAAATAACATGAATCGAGGACAGCGTGGTGGTTCTAGACCTCGAGGGAATTGGAGGTCTAGGAGAGGTCATGGTGAAGAATCACAACAAAGTCAGGGTGATCAAGGGCACAGTGGTCGATACATACCAAGGAATAATCCACAGCATGAAAGTCAAGCTTCAGCTGGACCATCTAATAGAGGAAGAAATGCGCGAAGATTTGTTGGATCTGGAAGAATCCAGATTCCATCTCAAGTAGAAGAGCCCGAGACCAGTTATCAATATGATGACCAGCAGTCACAACAACAAAGCTACTCTTCAACACAACAAGATACAAGCAGACAGTTTCAAGGTAGCAATAAAAATTTACCAAACCAAAGTGCACCACATTATGAACAAGCTGCTTCACAGTATGGTGGAAGACAAGGACCCAATAGAATTCCAAGAAACCAACAAGAAACTGTCAATAACTCTACTAGAAAACAACAACGAAAGTATGATCCATTGTGCTTTACAAATTTATCAAAGCTTGTTAACAGTGATAATAATGTTGATGTTGTTCATGTACTTGCAAATAGCCAGAATGGTTTTGAGAGTTTCATTAAAGAAAAAATAAGACCTGATTTATTTGTACTTATTATGAAAGCTCTAAGTAAGGTTTGCAATTCTGACTTAGAAGAAAGTAAAAAAAAGATTTTAAATCAGGCTTGCTCAACATCAGAATTTACAGAACAATTCATGAATCAACTTATGAATGCAGAAAAGAGACCTCCTAATGAGTTAAAGAATTTAATTCTTAACTATCTTACATTTTTTGAGACTATTGTACGCCTTCTTCCATTGACAGCGTGTGATACCTTGAAACATATCATTCTTGGTTGCTTTTGCTGTGCTCAAGGCTTAAATAATTCAAAACAATTAGCAATCAATGAACAAACTCTTCATAGATTTCAACTCATTTTAAATGATTTGGATGAGTTAAAAGTAAAGAATCCTGATGTTGCAGAGTTGAACAAGAAAAGTTTCAATGAGAGACTTCAGTTAATGCCACCTCCCGATGACTTCAGAGAGATCAGTGTATACCCTACACCTGAAGATGTGCTCAACAGGGAGAAGCCATTCTTGAGACCTAATATTAAAAATGGACCATATGAAAATATTGACCACTACTTGGATGTACAGTTTCGACTGTTCCGAGAGGACTTCATACGACCTTTAAGAGAAGGTATTGAAGCACATCTCAGCGGGGATAGAAAACTTCAGAAAGACTCTTCAGTCCGAGTGTATAAAAATATTTATTTCATTCGCAGTGAAGATGAAAAACAGCTTAAAACTCAATGGAGAACCAAGGAAGTTTCAGGAACTTTGGTTAAATTTGACTCAAGCAAGAAATATGCTAAGGTTGATTGGGAACACAATAGACGTTTCATGCATGGATCATTACTCTGTTTTAGTAGAGACAATTTTAATTCATTGTTGGTAACAACAGTATCTGATAGAGACATTAAAAACTTGGAGCAGGGACTGCTCCGTGTGGAATTTTGTCAAGAATATGATGAGAATATTTACAATGCTCCTTACTTGATGTTGGAAACTGAAGTTTTCTTTGATCCTTATTACCATGTTCTGAAAACAATGAAAACACTTACAGAAGAAAACTTTCCAATGAAAGAATATCTTATTAATGTCCAAGAAGATGATTTTGTGCCTAAGTACTTAGAAGAGAATCTTGTCCAATATACAATTCCTGCAGGTAGAAGAGAAATTCCTATCGTTGTGCTGAATCGTAGATCCTGGCCCTCACCAGAAGAATTGGATCTTGATAATTCACAATTTGAAGCACTTCATGCTGCATTGACAAGAGAATTAGTTGTCATTCAAGGTCCACCAGGTACAGGAAAAACCTTCATGGGTCTTAAAATTGCAGAGATTCTTATCCGCAACAAAACTGCAACCAGAAGAAACACACCCATACTTGTTGTTTGTCTTACAAACCATGCACTGGATCAATTTCTTATGGGAATTAGAAAGTTCACAGAAAAATTTGTAAGAATTGGAGGACAATCAAAATGTGAAGAGATGGCACAATACAATTTACGTATGGTCAGAAAACAGACAAAGTCACGTGAGTACTTGAAACAACTCTTTAATTTGAAACAAGAAATTGGTGCTCTGAATCATGATATAGCAGTAATGGATTCATACTTGAGAACTATTAAACAAAATGAAGGAATTGTTTCATATGATACATTTTATGAAGCCAATATTTTACCTCCTCAAGCCATTAGAGAATTTAATGATGGTAAGTGGTTGCTTTGGCTGCTTGATGCAAATGAAGAACAACAACAAAAGAACACTCTTGAACTAAATGGTGTCAGATTTGATCTTCTTTTAGAAGAGTTTGCTCACAAGTATGAAGAACTTGAACAACAGAAAGCTACCTGTGAGGAGTATGACTTACAAGTAATTGAATTTCAGCAAAATCAAATTTCTGAAGTTAAAGACTGGATTTTTATGAAACTTCAAAACCGAGAGATTCCAACAAATGAACAACTTGGCCAATGGTTGAGAATAAATTTGTGGAATTTAGATAGTGTAAAAAAGTGGAAATTGTATTTCTACTGGTTACAAAAACTGGAGGAAATCTGGCAAAATGAGATCAGAAAAATGGAGAACCTCATTATTGGCAAAAACAAGGAAGTGTCCGAAATGCAAATGGTAGAAGACTTAGAAGTTCTTCGGGAAAATGATGTCATTGGCATGACCACAACAGGAGCAGCAAGACTTCACAGTATGCTGAGAAAATTAGGACCAGAGATAGGTAAAATATTTACATATAGAAATGAAAATACAAACCATGTCATATTAAATTAAACTGTAAATAATTTTTATAGTATTGCTTACTGTCCAAAATTTTATCAATTAAGTTTTTTTTTTTTTTTTTTTTTTTTTTTACATTTTGTAGTTGTATTTAAGTTAAGTAATCAAAGAAAGGATAGGAGAAACCCACCACAATGAGGTCTGTAGCTCATCAAGTTAGACCTCATCGTCTTTTTTTTGGTAAAGAGTAAAGACGGTAAAGCGCTTACTGGTTTCTCCTATCCTTTCTTTGATTACATATTCAAACCAAATTGGTTTAACTTCTCCTAATTAATTATACATTGTAGTTGTATATAGTTGAAAATTTTAATATAGTTTTTTTTATTTTATTACTCTAGTATTTATTATTTTCATTAAGTCTCTCTCTCTCTCTCTCTCTCTCTCTCTCTCTCTCTCTCTCTCTCTCTCTCTCTCTCTCTCTCTCTCTCTCTCTCTCTCTCTCTCTCTCTCTCTCTCTCTCTCTCTCTCTCTCGTAAATCTCGTAAATCTCGTAAATTTGCTTCTTTTTTTCTATGTTGTTTACATTTGATAATTAGTAATGAAAAATTGATTATGTGATGTACGATATATTAACAAGATTTGTTACTATCAAATATTTTTATTATACCATTGTTTACATTTGGCTTTAAAATTTATTAAATATTGTATGTATTCTCGTTTTTCTTAGTGATTGTGGAAGAAGCGGCAGAAGTGATGGAAGCGCATGTGGTTGCATGTCTCACTCAACATTGTCAACATCTTATTCTCATTGGTATGCAATTTTAATTTACATATTCAATCTGCTATTTTTATGAAACCCAAGCTAATAAAATAGAAATAATTATAATAATATTGCTGCAGCAAAGTACAGTACTTATAGTACAAACTAAATTACGATTTGTACTTTGTTTATTTTTAGGTGATCACAAACAGTTGAGACCAAACATTGCAGTATACCAACTTGGTGTACGTTACAATTTTGATGTATCACTGTTTGAACGTATGGTTATGAACCGAGGAGGATGTGTTACGTTGGGAGTTCAACATCGCATGGCACCAGATATTGCCAAACTTATCACCCCAACAATCTATGATCATTTGCAAAATGACGACTCAGTCAAGTGGTATCCAGAGATTCCTGGATTACCTAAAAGACTTTACTTCATCACCCACAATCATCCTGAAGAAATGATGGTAAGAAATTTATGCATTAATTTATGGTGTAGGATGCAATGCTAAACTAATAAAGCTAAGATAATAATCATACATACTCTGTATGCTACTTTTTAAATTTGTGTATATCAATTTATATCAATTTTGTAGGATGTTGATTCCAATAGTCGCATCAACAGACATGAAGCAGATTTCATCATAGCACTGTGTCGACATTTAGTATTACAAGGATTGAAACCAACAGATATTACCATTCTTGCTACTTACCGTGGACAGATGTTTCACATTAGAAAGGTAAGGCAATGTATATTTAGATATATAAGAAATACACTAATATTAAAACTTTTACATATTTAATATTGATAGGAAATCAAGAAAAAAGAAAGCATCAAGACAGTGAATGTAACAGTTGTAGACAATTACCAGGGTGAAGAAAATAAAATCATTTTACTGTCACTTGTACGTAGTAACTCAGCAAAACACATAGGCTTCTTAGCTACAGAGAACAGGGTTTGTGTTGCTCTGTCTCGAGCCCAACATGCAATGTATATTATTGGAAATATGACATGTCTTGAAGATGCTGCCAAAGTTAAACCAGAGAAAAATGTGTGGAAGCACATCAAAGCATCATTAGAGAAACAAGATACACTTGGTCCTGCATTACCTCTTAAGTAAGAATGGGTTTTCTCTTGATCGATTATCTAATAATCTCAGACTTTTTCTTATTATATTTTTATTTTTGAGATATTTTTTAGAAAAATGATACCATATTTTTGTATCATATAATGAGCATTATTATGTTTACTATTTATAAATAAATATATACTTTCTTATATGTGGAGTTGTTGTTTTTCTATTCTAGGTGCCAAGTTCATCCAGAGCAAATTTTCTCAGTAGGCTCAGCTAAAGAATTTGCAGATAAAGCACCAGAAGGTGGCTGCAATCAAATTTGCACTTCAGAATTGGAATGTGGTCATAAATGTGGTAGGGTATGTCATGCTCTTACACAAGATCATGTAGGCATGAAATGTCTGAATACATGTGGCAAATTGTGTAAAAATGAAGAACACATGTGCATGAAAAAGTGCTATGAACTTTGTGGAGAGTGCACAGTTCAGGTGGAGAAGTTTCCTCCTTGTGGGCACAAAACAAAATTGATGTGTCTAGTTGATCCAAAAACAATTCGTTGCAACATCAAAGTAGAAAAATTGTTTATTGCTTGTAATCACTTGGCTAAAGTGAAATGTCATGTGGATCCAGAGACAGGAAAATGTCCCCTACCTTGTGATAAGCGCTTAGATTGTGGTCACCAGTGCATCCAGTCATGTCATGCTGACCAGGATCCAGATCATATTAATTATATTTGTAAGAAGCCGTGTGCAAGAAATAGCAAAGGTTGTAGTCAGAATCATAAATGTGGAAAATTATGTTGTGATGAATGCTCTACCTGTAAGGTATCAATACCCAAGAACAGAAGTTGTGGTCATACATTCAATGTGGAGTGTTCTGCAGATCCTGAAGAAGTTGAATGTAAAAATAAATGCAATAAAACATTAATTTGTAGCCATCATTGTAAACGTAAATGTTATGAACCATGTGGATCCTGTAAAGAGATTGTAACTAAAAGAATTTCTAACTGTGGACACAGTATTGAGATTGAGTGTGGGGTTACTCCTATACGTAGTTCTTGCACTGCAATAAAATGTGAAAGAATGTTAAGTTGCTTGCATCCCTGCACTGAGCCATGTGGTAAACCATGTACAACCAAGTGTATGGCTCAAGTTGCATTAACATTGGGTGCTTGTGGACATCAAGTTCCTCTTCTGTGTTGGGAGTGCCAAAGTGGTAAGTTTTTTTTTTTTTTTTTTTTTTTTTTAATTTTTTTTTTTTTACTTCTAAAGTTATTAATTATCTACTTTCCATGATTATAATCAGTTATCAATTAAACTAAATTAAAAGAAAAGGATATTGAAAACCAGCATGTGCCTTATTTTAGTACAGTAAAGAGAGTCCTGTAGCTCTGAAAATTTTACTGGTGCACTGCGGTAAAAAATAATAATAATAATAATAAAAAAATGCAAAGCTTTGGTACCAACTTTCAAGATATTACAAAAATATTTGAGTATGTGAGCGTGCGTGCCTTTTTCAGTTTTTACACAGACTCTGAGAGAAACTATGAATTTACATGGTTTATATTTATAAGGACCAATAAAGGCATGTCCAAAATTTCTTTTGGAGTTTATTGCCAAAAGCTATCCAATGTGTTTCTTTTTTATCTATGCAAGTAATAGGATTCTTTACTACAGTAAGGCCCTTGCTGATTTCCTCTATAATTTTCTTTTACATTCATCATACCTAACCGCGCTGGCTTATTTAATTTGATATCAAATCTTTTATTTATTTATAAACTATTGCATTTTTTTCCTAATATTTATTTTAAAGCCATATACCGCATAAAACAACATGTGCTTTTTAATGAATGAATACAAAATAGGATCTTCAAAACTGATGACAATTTTTACCAGAATGTTAATGTAACCCCACGAGAGAGCAAGAAAAAAAATGTAAAGTATGCAATTTGCGTGAAAATTCATGTTTATGACGTCAGAAACATGCAAAAATTAGTATGAAAATGTTGTGCGGGTTGCATAAATCGAATTTTCTAATCTCTGCTACGGGGCTACAGTTGGGTTTTTGAAACAAACTAATGTTATTTATGTAAATCCCATCAAGTGTTTTGTGATATAAATGCTTATGTTTATCTCCGGTCTATTCCTTTAAATACACTTTTATGGTAATAGGCAAGTAGTAACTAAAAAAATAAAATTTAAAGGCGTATAGAACACCAACTTGTTTAATATTCTAACATACCTGAATATCAATGTTGATTAGGCCGGTGATTGATTTCTAATTCATTTTTTTCTATTCTTGAAATGTCAGATGCGGTTTTATGACGTCACAGCTTACTTGTTTCTGTGCGCATGGACCAGTGAGCTATGATGTCATAAAACCGCAACTGCCATTTCATAAATGGAAAAAAAAAAAAAAAAAAAAAAAAAATCAATGATTCCAGCCAAATCAACATTGATATTTAGGTATGTTACGATATTAGACAAGTATTTTGTTCAAGGTGTTCTACACCTTTAAAGATAAGATAATGTTTTTAGGTGAATGTATAATGTGACATTAAAACTTTAACCCATTAATGTTCTGCATTTTTAACTTTTTTTTAATGATTTTTGCTTAAAGGAATAGACCAGAGAAAAACATAATCATTTATATCACAGAACACTTGATGGGATTTACATAAATAACTTTAGTTTGTCTCAAAACCCAACAGTAGCCACGTAGCAGTGATCAGAAATTTCAATTTATGCAACCCGCACAACATTTTCATACTAATTTTTGCATGTTTCTGACGTCATAAACATAAATTTTCGTGCAAATGGCATATTTTACAGTATTTTCACGCTCTCTTGTGGGGCTGCATTAACATTCTGGTAAAAATTATCAACAGTTTTGAAGATCCCATTTTGTGTTTATTCATTAAAAGCACATGTTGTTTTATGTAGTCTATAGCTTTAATGTTTTTGTTAATTGAACTTCCTTTTAGGTAGACAACTATATTTGTCTCTTTATTAAAAAAATGAACTTTTGCAGGTCAGATTACACCAACCAGTACCTCTCGCTGTTCTGAGCCTTGTAAAGCTGTGCTTGAATGTAACCATCTTTGCCCAGGAACATGTGGTAAATGCGTGCAAGGTCGATACCATGAACTATGTGATCAACCGTGTGGAAGAGTGCTTGTCTGTGGACATAGGTAAGGATGAAAATATTTTGACTGCATATTAAAAATACTCTATTATTATTATTAGCAAGTGCAAAACAAAGATTGTTGTTATTCTCTCTTAGTTGCAAAGAACCATGTGCTGATGTATGCCCACCATGCAAAGAAAAATGTACCTACTTCTGCCAGCATTCAAAGTGCCCTAAAAAATGTGGAGAACCTTGTGTTCCATGCAAGGTAAATAATTTTTATTATTGGTTACACATTCTAATAATTAATACATAATTAATATTATATTAAATATTATTTTTATGTAGGAACGCTGTGAATGGAAATGTCAACATAGCAGGTGCACACGTAAATGTGGTGAACCTTGTGATCGTGATCCTTGTAATGAACCATGTCCAAAGAGACTCAAGAAATGTGGGCATGACTGTGTAGGTTTCTGTGGTGAGCCATGTCCCACACTGTGTTATATCTGTGACAAAGAGGAGTTGACAGATATCTTCTTTGGAGAAGAAGATGAACCTGATGCTAGGTATGAAAGTCTATAAGTAGCCTTATACATGAGGAAGGTGAATTGAAATTTTTTTGTTGAGTTAATGATATTTTTGGTAAGAGCTTTAACAAATTTTGAGGCGCTATTTTTTCTTAGGATGATTGGAGCATGCGAAGTATTTTTAATTAATTTTTGAAAATCAACCTAAAAAGACTGTGACGTCATCATTCCACTTTTTTCTTGGCAAATACTAATCGTTCGAGGTTCAGTAACCAGTTTAATGAAATCAGCTCGTTCTCAGGATTTCAAAAAACTGGCTACTGAACCTTCTACGGTCAATACTTTCGGAAATAAATGCCCGATTGATGACATCACAGTCTTTTTAGGACGATTTTCAAAAATTAATTAAAAATACTTCCCATGCTCCAATCGTTTTAAGAAAAAATAGAACTTCAAAATTTTTTAACGCTCTTTTCAAAAAATGTCATAAAAAGTGGGGGTTAAAAAAATTCACCTTCCTCATTGTCTCTAAAACTTTGTAATGAATTGAGATACATGTGCTGTGCTTAAGTTTAGTTCTTATATTTCAAATATTGCTTTATAGATTTGTGCTTCTGCCTGACTGTCGCCATATCTTTGAAGCAAATGGTCTGAAGACATACATGCAACTAAATAAAGAGGAGATTACTATGAAATCGTGTCCAAGATGCAAATCTGATGTAACTAAAGTGCCAAGATTCAATAATGAGGTCAAGCAAGTTTATAATGATATCTCTAAAGTAAAAGCAAAAACATTTGGGAATCCAAAAACTATTGAAGCCAAAAGAGAGAAACTTGAAGCTGCTGTAGCCACACTTTTGATTGAAAGCTTGGAAGGTATATATAATTTTCTCAACTTTCTCTCGTTATTAATAATAAAGAAAAGGATAGAATTACCAGCAAGGGCCTAACCACAGTAGAAGTTCTATGGAGAGGTTAAAGTCTCGCGTGGCACAGTTTTTTGTTATAAAAGAGTTCATTTCATAACAAAGCTTTTCATCATATATTAATTATCAATCAGAGAAGTGATTAACTTGAGCACATCACTGAGCAGTGTCTTGTCTTGTACTGCCGAGTTATGCTCTAGCTGGTTTGGAGTTGGTGAGGAGGGGTAGGGTGGAATCTGAAATTTGACAAAAGCTCTCACAGTTATGAAATGAACTTTTTTATAACAAAAAACTGTGCCTTGCAAGACTTCCACCTCTAAATAGAACTTCTACTGTGGTAAGACCCTTGCTGGTAATTCTATCTTTCCTTTATTATTGATTCTATCCTTACCACAATTTATTATTATTATTATTTTCCTTAAATCAACTTTCTCTCAATACTTCAATATTTCCTTCAAATTATGTCTTGCTTTCAGATACATATGTTGAATTGCATTGGTGCTTGCTAGAAACACACAAGTCACTGAAGAAGACAGTAGGAGGTAGGAAAAATGTTTTAAGCAGTACAAGTATTGCAATCAAAGGTATTGAAGTAGACATCATGACTCGCATATGTGAAATATGGAAAAGGTGCAAAGAGCTGCCACACAACTTAAAAGAAGAGCTAAAAGGTCATGTGAATCTAATGCTGGAGAATTTAGAGTCAAAAAAACATAGAATGGGACAGCAGCAAGTAAAAGATTTTGAGTTAGAACTTCTACGACTGCAGCGTATCACCCAGTATTTGGCATTTAAAAATAGATCATCACATTTTAGCACTATTTCACCTGTACTTGAGATTTTCAAAGCGGAAATTTTGGACCTTACCAGTCGTTTTTCAGAAGGAAAAAACAGAAAAGCTGAAATCACTTTTCAAAAACTGAAAGAAAGTACCAAAAATTTACCAGGACTTGGAATTGATGAATATGAAAGAAAAGAGATTGTACGGGCACTTAACTTGCAGAAAGGTCACTGGTTTAGATGCCCTAATGGCCATCCCTACATCATCACTGAATGTGGAGGAGCAATGGAAGAAAGAAATTGTCCTGATTGTGGAGCTAGAATTGGAGGTGGAAATCATACCCTTGTACAAGATAATGCTCATTTTGGTCTCATGGATCAGTCAGAATTTGCTAGTTGGTCTGAACAGGCAAATAATATGGGTAATTTTGATTTGGGTAACTTTTGATTTTAGTTTGATTACATCTTATCACAACTCTGGTTGTATATATTATAAATGTTTGATTTTGTTATTTGGGTTTTATGCATGCGTTAAAAAAATATTATGGAGGGGGGGGGGGGGGGTCAAAAAACTCTTGGTAAATATTATTGACTAATGATAATTCTTAAAATCAATATATTATATTCACAGCCTACACAAGTAAATCACTACATTATTTACATGGTAATAGTCTCCTTTAACCTACAGAGTAGCATAATATGTATGTGATATATAATTGAGGAATGGGAGATAGAAATGAGCTTACACTGACAAGGACACACTGGTATAGAGAAACTAATTTTTAAGCCAGGTCAAAAAAGTTTTATAAAAGTAAATGTCCTGCTGCTCATATTATGTTGTGTAGAAAGCAAGTTTTATAAGAAGGGAATTTTGGCTTGCATACTCAGACATTGTATCATTCATAGCACACTGTCCTGTCCTAGCATAGCACACCCTACCTCCAGTTTTCTGGAGGTAGAGCAATAGTTTTGCTCTTCTCGCCATGCTGATTGCTGATGAGTCCCATTTATGGTCCTATAGTCAGAGAGGTGCTGAAAATGACATTGAGACATGAGCAATGCTCACTAAATGCAATCCAAATGTAAGCCAAAATTCCCTTTTTATAGAGTTTACTTTCTACACAGCAAAATGTGCAGCAGTGCATTCACTTTTAAAACTTTTTTGGCATGGGTTATAAATGATTTTGTCTATAACTTAACATGATTTGTCTAACGTAAGCTTATTATTACTATTTCCCATTCCACAATTTTTTCTTTTCTCTATTATATATCTGTTTTTGTAACAAATCTTTTAATTATCAATTATTACTTAATCAATTTTTTCTTAATATATGTGATAATGTTATTTACTGTTAAAATTTTAAGTTATATTGCACACTAAGTTAAAATAATAAAAGAAATTTTGCTAGACAGGATATACAATATAATATCTTAAATCGTACTTAGTTGCGGTCAAAAAGGACATTTAAGTCTCTTCTGAATGTAATGCAATAATTGATTGACTTATTGTGCCCTTTAGCCGCAACCAGTACGTACAAATTAAAAGTATGTTCTTTGTAAAAAAAAAAAAAAAAAAGTTTTATTAATTATAGCCTATATGGTCTATTCAAATTCAAATTCAAAATTTTTTATTTCATTTCTCTCTCCTACAATCAGTATACAAATACAATGCATCTGCCAAGGTTCAGATCTACAAAACATAGACATTTAGAAACAATCGTCAAACTTACATACTAAAAAAAAAACATTTTTAAAAAAACGCCACTTAATAGAAACAATATAATTTTTTATACATATACAATAATATATCGAGGGTGCTCCGCTATAATGTCCTAAGTCCATTTGACCTTGAAAAACATTTTTTGCTACAAATGACCTGAAATGGATAAATCCAAAATTTGGGGTTGATTTGACGATTTTTTATTTTTCAAGGTCAAGTGGACTTAGGACATTATAGCGGAGCACCCTCGATATATACAATATACATACATATTATATATATACACATACATATATATATATATATATATATATATATATATTTATTTATATTTATATATATTTATATATATATATATATAATAATATATGCATACGGCATACATACAAGATAAAAATACATTAAAAACTAAAATATTAACTGTGGGCTCACTCTAGGGCCCAGACTTGGTCAATTTTTTTAAAAATTTAAGAATAAATATTATTATAAATACAATTACATTTTTATATTTAGATACCATCATCTTCCAGAAACTCACTTACTGAATAGTATTGCCTATTTAACAAGAATATTTTGGTTTGCCTGGAGAATATTTTTGGATCAGTTTGTGATCTTATAGACAATGGCAACTTATTATAAATTTTGATGCTACCACATAATGGGCCTTTTTTATACATTTCTGTTCTCGTATACATATTTTTAATTTTCCCACTGTTTCTTGTATCATATGGATGTTCTACTTCATGATGTTTAAAAAAACTCTACATTATTAAACACTTTCAATGCACATTGCATAATATACACACACGGGAGAGTGAGAATATTTAATATTTTAAATAATTCTCTACACTGCTCTGAAATTTGCACCATGACATATTATTCACCACCACTATAGTTGCTCAGACACACACTTGCTTATATTTATGGTATTATTGTAATAAATATTATTGATTTTAATTTGGTCTAATTTAGATTTTTGTTCCATTACAATTGTAATTTCATTAAAAGGTATATCATATATTTATATAATATCACTATTTTAGAGAAAATTTCCTATTTTTAAATGTTTTAAGAATTTTTTAATACAAATAAATTGATAAAAAAATGGCTTTTTTATGAGTTTTTCTATATGATAACAGTTAAAATTCATACTTTCACATTTATTATATTGCAATAATTGAAATGTAAATATTATATTAAGGATTGTGACAGATTTACAATCATGTATCTCATGATGTGCATCGCATCATATATAATATACAATATATTGCATGTCAAAATCCGGATATAATGAATCAGAACTTTTTTTATCCAGATTTCCAGATCAAGCAATTTAGATTTTGTGGACGCACACACCTTAATCTGGATCTGCATTATCCAGATTGAATACAGATCAACTATATAAGTCCGGATATTTTAGCAGAATTTCACATAACTCACGGAAAAGTTAATTAATTCCCCCCAGGATTACTGCAGCCTTGTAAAAAAAGAATGTGGTATATATAGTCATAAGTATAGCAATATGTTACAAAGTTCTTAGATTTATAGAAAAGATGAAGTGTAGTGTAAAAGTCAGTAAAGAAACCTCTTTATACAAAATGCATGTTGACTATCCTGGAGATAGGATGGATCATGATTCATGATGGTGGGAAGGTGTCCAATGTCCCTCACATGTCTTCCAACTCTGGACATTTAAGTGCTGGCCACAATTAAAACTAAGCTTGATTTTAAGCTCTCCGATTGGTCAGTTTTGTGGGCGCGGCCTATTTTAGCCAATTACTACAGGGCTGGAAATCATGCTTCCAGTTTAATTGTGGCCTCGGCTTTACGAAGCTTTGTAGTTCCAGATATATGTTACTTCTATTGGCACATCGTCGTTTCTATTGGACTACGCACTAGCATAGGGAGTTGGAAGACACGTGAGCACATGTGAGGGACATTCAATGTCTCTCACATGTCTTCCAACTCCAGGCACTTTTTGTAGTCCAGCAACACTAGCGACACCGCACGGGACACCTGAACTACAATGTTAAGCTTATACAATTAAGCTTTTAGTTCCAGATGTCACTACTATTGGCACAAAGCGTCGTTTCATATTAGACTACGCACTAGCATATAGGGAGTTGGGAGTTGGAAGACATGTGAGCATGTGAGAGACATTGGGGTGTAACGACCCCCCGCGGTACATGATTACAATATAAGGAAAAACTGCAACTATGCAGATATATATGGGAATATAAATATAATAACGCTCTGCACGGTGTTAGGCAGAAGCGGCTGGTGAGCGACCTTGCGCTAGCCAGCACATTATGTTCTATATGTTCTGCAATATGCAATACTAACAAAAAAAAAAAAAAAAAACTACTAACAAAATTATTGTAAATTAAATATATATTGTAATTATATACCGCAGAATTTAACTAATTTTTTCTAAGAAGGGGCATATATGTAACGACCCCCCGCGGTACATGATTACAATATAAGGAAAAACTGCAACTATGCAGATATGGGAATATAAATATAATAACGCTCTGCACGGTGTTAGGCAGAAGCGGCTGGTGAGCGACCTTGCGCTAGCCCGGCGCTAGCCAGCACATTATGTATACGAGAAAACATAATAAATAATAGTTGTATTGGGAACGATGTGTATTCTTTAACCGTCCTACAACCAATACTAGACTATAGTGTTACATTAGTGCCACATTAGTGCTACAGGCGCATTGGGGAAGGTGTCATGGTCAAGACCAACTTTAAATCTTTGAAGGTGTCCACGGAAAGCACTTTGAAAGTTCCCGCATTTTTGTTTCGATAGGTCGAAGTCGAAACGGTCGAAGTACCACGCCCCCTTCTGAAGTAGCAACAGCAACAGTAGCAAGAAGAAAATAACCTGTCCTAAACAAATCAAATTATTAAAGAAAACGTGAGTAAAATTTAGATTAAAAATTATATGAATTACAAATAAATACATAATTTAATTACACTGTAAGACTAAATCTGCCAGTATTTAGCATCTATATAATTGAATTTACAGTTAAACAAATATGTACACTATGAGCTATGATACATAACATAAAAGGACGTACCGAAAGTTATCCTCACGGTCAGCACGGTCATCCTCAAAATTATATAAAATTAAAGGGCTCTAGAAGTTTTGCATGTTGAAAATAAAAAAAAAAAGAACAAAATATTCATTTGTTAAATTTTTTTTTTTACATATTTTTGTATGCAAATTATACGATGTTTATGTACCATTCATGAATATGTATGTACATACATTAATACAGTAATATAATATTAAATTAAGGGCCAAAATCGATACACCGGTATGTATGTGTATGTATGTACTGTAATATGTAATAATAATAAATGTCTCTATCTATAGCGGCAAATGTACTGTTAAGTACGGTGGCTCGCTTATCCTTTAAACAAAATATAATAAAATTTATATTAGTAATTCTCCTCATTTATTCCTAAATAACTTTCTGTTTATTATTTTAACAACATCTCCATCAAGCCCATTCCAATCATGGGCAGTTCTAGTAAGGAATGAATACTTTCCCACATCAGTACTTGTTCCCATCACTTGTATCTTAAATTCATGATCCTTTCTAGCTATGTAGTTTGATTTTGTGATTTTCTTGTTCAATTCTCCCCATCCCCTATTGCCCTTTTGAACAGAATACATTGCACATACTGTACTGTATGTACATAATATATATGATACATATCATACATAATGCATATGTATGTACATATCATATGTATTACAATATGTATATACATATGAATACATTATATTAGGTATGATACTGATAAGTATATTGTATAGATTGTAGTAATAAGTCTGTGGGCTCAGATATATAGCCCACATAAATATAGCTCAGATATGACAAAAATACACTATGTATATCCAGGTCTTGTTATTATTGTATGGTAAGTGTAGGTAGTTATTGGCAGCTTAAGAGTCTCAAGGTTGAAATTCCTATAGTGTATATTGTAGAGAAAAAGCAGCCAAAACCGACACTGCCGCACCCCTAGTTATCTCGGCCCCCTCTAGTGATAAAAGTGTTATGGCAAGCAGACAATTCTAAGAGGGTTGGTTCTAGTTAGAATCTTGTAAACTTATTACTTTTGCCGTAAAAAGAGCCTGCCGATAACTAGTACGTTTACAATACGTGTTGTATAGTACACTCCCCCCGAATAAATCTGACCGGCAGCTTTAAAGTTTCCTCATATATTTAACATTTGGAGACATGAACGCTGCGGTCAGATTTATTCGGGGGGAGTGTACGCATACACACATATCATTTTTTTTTATATGTATATCGATGGCTCCGCGGAAAACTGAACTATCTATAGTCTCCGCGCACCTCAAATTTGGAACATCTGAGCTCTCCCCACCTCTCCCGACTTTGAAGCATCTCTTACCAGCGCTCCATTACAGGTGCTTCAATTTTGGTAGAGGCGGAGAGCGCAGATGTTCCAAATTTGAGGCGCGCTGAGACTATACATACTTCAGTTTTCCGCGGAGCCATCGATATGTTATTTAAAGTTAATCCATGCTATAACAACATAAATGATTTCTTGTCATATTTTATTTCGCACTCTTAAAGAGGAAGTTCAGGGGTAACAACATGGCTTCTTCAATGTTAGATAACGAGAAGAACTGTTCATAAATTCATATATGACGGCCCAAAGCCCTTCCGTAGCCCCGCAAACTCATGATCATCGTGCGAGCTATGCAACCTGTCCCGTATCTTTTACGTCATATTTACGGTTTCACTATAGAAAATTTTGTGGCGGGTTGCATATCTCGCAGGATGAGCGCAAGTTTAAGGGGCTACCATGGGGCTACGGAAGGGCTTTGGGTCATCATGTGTGAGTTTATGAACAGTTCTTCTCATTATTTAACATTGAAGAAGCCATGTTGTTACCCCTGAACTTCTTCTTTAACTCTTGTTTTGGGATAAAAAAAAATGCAGTACCTATGTAATGTAGGTATGAGAATAATGCGTCTTTTTTTGTGTGTATAGATGTCAACGGAACCAGATAAAGAGGCAGAAATCAATGCTCGAATTGAAAGAATAAGAAAAAAGAATGAAGAAATTCAACGCAGACACAAGGTTAGTAAATATGATACAGAATGCTGTAACTTTGTTATGTACAGCTCTGGCCAAAAGTTTGAGAACGATTTGTATAGGCAACCTGCAACAACGCTATGTTATCTTTATGAGAAAACGCTGCGGACACCGCTGCCCCGTTCTTAAACTTTTGGCCAGAGCTGTACAGCCTTTTTACTAAAAAAAATTATTTCTATTTGCTTAAGGCCATACAATGCAGTGAGATAGAGATTTCAGTTGACACATAACTCCATTTAAATATGTACACTCGTCCCAAATAAATCTGACCGCAGCAAAATGTTAAATATCTAGGGAAACTTTAACACAACCTTTTTCTCTCGCATACTGGTTTCACTTTTGTCATTTATTCTAAAGTACTGTATTAAAATAAATTGTAAACTTCAAACAAATTATCAAAGATAAATTATTTTTGCAGAAAATGTTTTCACACTAATGGTGAATACTGTGACAAAACCTCAAAGTTGTGGCTTCATTTTAACGCCAAAAAAAGTATAATTAGAAATGTGCAATAACTTTGCTAATTTTTTAAAGTTGAAAAAAAAAAAAAAAAAAAAAAAAGAATAAAGAAGAAGAACTTGTATCGGGTGTTTTCATTCATGTTAAAGTCAACATCATAAGTGAGTACTAAATAACATTGGCCAGTATAGGAAAATGACACATTTTGCCAGTTTAAAAATACTTCGCAATTTTTTTGAAAGCATTGATGTTGTTAACAGGTTGAATTAGTACCTCAAATATGCAAGAAAAATAATGACCAAAAAATAGCTAATTTTCCAAAGAAAATAGCCAAAAACTATGTTTGTCCTATGCTGAGCAATGTTATTCATTGCCCAAGAAAAGCATCGAAAAGCACTCAGAATGACGTCATGTCTACACAATATGCTGCAAAATGTTGTATTTTGTTTAAAAAATGCATTTCAATCCAATGTTAAATAGTTATACTTTTTACATCAAGTTGAATTTCGTATGAGTAAAACAATGACCAAAATTGCCTCTCATTTTTTATTCTTTATTACTAAACTTTGTTACTTTGTGTCGTTGTTGTTGTTGTTGTTTTGTTTTTTTAATATACCAGAAAGCTAATAAGCCAGCCGTTTCAAATAACATAATTTTAAAGTTCTAACTAGTATAGAAAAAAAAAACAAGACTTTTGTTTTTCATATTCCTCAACTTGGGCATTTCTTCATTGCTCATTATTTCGTCCCCCATAATCAATATAATACTTAATTACTTATACAGTTCTTCTACCTAACACTTTTATTAATGCTTATCTGCTTATCATTCATCTGACTATCATTTCTCATTGTTTTAATTGTTGAACAAGAACCTGCTAATGTGCAATGTTTGTATATGATTGTAGGAGATAGAAATGAATAAACATATTTTGAATTTTGAAATTTGAAATTTTTTCTGTTTTAGGAAGTTGAAGCAGATAAGCAGAACGCTGATGTTTTTAGCTCTTCTGCCCCTCCTTCTGCAGTAAAGCCAAAGCCTGTGACTGCACCAAAAGCACCAAGAGAGCCAAGAGAGAGACCTCCAGCTGCAAAAACTCACACACCAGATAAGGTTTCACCACGACAAACTGATCCAGCTCCAATACGACCTAATTCTAACAAGATATACTCCAATTTTGCAGAGGTGCTCTATTCTTACATTCTATGTGCTTTACCAGTTATAGCAGATCTTGAAATTTAATTTAATTTAATGAAATGTATATATAGGCCTATATATATCGTCAAAGGTCCGCTTTTATGTCCAATTGACCTTGAAAAAATAAATTTTATCAGATCGACCCCAAATTTTGGAATTTTCCATTTCAGGTCATTTGCAGCAAAATATATTTTTCAAGGTCAAGTGGACATCGGACAATATAGCGGTGCCACAACAATATATATATATATATATATATATATATATATATATATATATATATAGGCCCTATATATAATATATATATATATATATATATATATATATATATATATATAAAAGAAGGGGGAAAAAAAGGCTTTAAGGCGGGAAATCAGGTACTGCGGGATTTGACTAAAAAATTGCAAAGAAAGAAAAATCTGAAAATTTGCACCGTGATACATTAGGATAAAGTATCTTCAAAAATGTAAATGCTAGCTTTTAAATTATGATTTTTTGAAGCGTTAGTTCCATAAGAGCCCATGTTAATTTTAATAATTATTTTCTCTCTTATCTGATAGTCACGGGTTCTCAAAATTTTATCATAGGTAGCTGTTACTATTAACTTTCAAATGTCATCATACAGTTTTAAAGTGTTCTTTTTAAATTTTGAGATGCAAGCCATCTAAATACAACCCTTAACAACATTTGCAGATCATTTTCAAATAATTTGATGATTTGTGCAAGTCATAAATAAACTGTTATAAACTATACCTATATTAATGACTGCATTACAAACTTCTCATAATGCATGGAATAAATTGTTACAGGGTGAGGGACCACCACCTGATCCTGGCTATAGATTTCTGGCAGATGATGAACGGGATGAACCACGTATTGTTGAGGTGAAATCTAAAAAACCTACTCAAAATGAGTCTGAAAAATCACCCAGAGAAAAGTCAACCAAGTTTGGCAGCAAGGTGGAATATGGAATATTAAAAATTATAATATTTGTTATTGAGTAGATAGTGTGAGTTTTGAGCTGCCTGTATATATTTTACTGACTGCCTTGCTTATTACAATTTATTTTTAATTTGTTTGGATTTTGCTAGTTCTATACAGATTTATTAATTCCATATACTATATTATTATGTATGTTAACTACCATGTGGCTTTTTGCTTGACATACTAGTGCATTTTATTTAGCATAGGTACTTATTATGTTTTAAAATTTAGGATTTCTAGCATAAATATTAATGTTATCATTATTTTCAATTGCCATGTTTACATAATCTTAACGACTATTTCAACACTACCATTAAGTTTGCATTGTATTATATACCATAAAAATATGACAGTTTAGTGTATGAATTATTTTGGCAATGCTACTTTGTGTACATACAAACAATAATTGTGATAATATATTTTTACCATTCTATGTTGAGCCACAGCAGAGTGGGGCAAAATTTCTTATACAGCTCATAGATTATTTTACATATCAGATACAAATATTTTATTGTTGGCCAGGTAGGTGTTGTGCATGCTCTCATCTAGCATAAAATATCCAACACAACAGGAAGGCTGTCATCTCTTACATTGCATGCATGCACTGCTCAAAAATCATAAGCAAAAACTTTTGTTTTTCTTATCTTTTCCTTTCTTTTTTCTTTCTTTTTTTGTTTTCTCTTAAGTACTCATGCTAAAATCAAATTTAAATGGTTTTGTGTTTTATCAGATGTTTGTGAGAGAGTAAGAAACAGCTGTAAATAATAATAATAAAAAAAAAGCAGGACATGCATGTATGCAATTCACAGATGACAACTAGCACTGACAATGAGTGATGGACATGCTTGACAGGAGCATGCACAACACCTAAAATATTTGTGTTTGTCTGTAAATTATGTCAAATTTAAGTGCCATGTGAATGATACTTAACTGCTACTTATACTAGTGGTACACTGAGAGATTGAGAAATAGTAGCAATAAGCATTACAATTTCTTTAAAGCATTGTATGATGGTCTTCTATCTAAAGATTCCAACTTTGTCCTTCATTAATTTATTTTTGATGTGACAATTGACAGGTTAGAGGCAGGCGTAATGACCAGAATTCCCAACGGTACCCATCTAAAGGACAAACTGCAAACAAAGGACACCAAGGAGATGATAAGTGGAGAGCAGAAAGGGCTGCCATAGATGAGGCTCGAATTCAGCGTCAAAAAACTGCTGGTGGAAACTGGCGTAGAGAATGGGATAATGAGAAGTTTGATGAAGATGATGACCAGTAAGTATTTACAATAAAGTGCATAAGTTTGAGAACAAAATGTATTTGTTATTTCTTTTCTTGATTGATTTTTAAAGTTAAAGAAAAATCATCATATCACAGTTAAGGATACTAATAAAAAAGATGTAGAAACACATAAATAGAAAAATATGGTTGAGAATAGGGAGTGAGATGTTACTTTTTAACCCAATTAAAAGAGATAATATTCAAAATCCAGGCAGAAATAAAAGTATTGCAAAGTGTAACTATGCAGGGGGAATGGATTAGCCACTCAATAGTTAGGGTATTGAATATTTTCTCTGTTACTTGTATTGAAATGTGATAGCTAAAACCTCACCTTACTCACTTTCCAGCCATCATTTTCTAGTTATGAATTTTATAAGTATGATTAATTTTTATGTTCATATATTTTACAGCAATAGTGGTGAAAAAATAAATACACAGACTTTTGGTGGAAGAGGTCCATTGCAATCACCTCCAAAACAATGGAGTGAAAGACAAAGTGAGTTTTTATTCCCTTAAATTCATGCTTTACTTTTATAAGCAATTTATTATTTATTTGCTGATAAAATAAATAAATAGCAATAAAGCATGATATTAAAATTTAAAATAGCTTAACTTAATCCCAAAATCCTTTAAAAAAAAATTGCATTTGCATTAACATTTGAGTATATGTGCTCCAATTTTTTCTCAAGCTTTCTCTATTCTTTTCATGGTTATTATTAATTATTATTACTTTTTGCCCTCCACTATTACAACTTAAAAATGTTTTCAAATTTACAGCATTCAGAGGTCAAGGGTTTTATAATAGAACAACTTCTGATGATTTTAACAACCCTCGCAGCAATGAATCTTTTAGAAGAGAAGGAGAACGCAGAATGCCATCTTTTCCACCTGCAACCCAAGAATCTGGCTCGTCTTTCTACAAATCTCAAATAAAGGGAGAAATAAAACAACCCACCATTTCTATACTTCGGAGGCCTTTGTTATCTCAAGGACCCAATGGTAACCTTACAGAATGCTACCATAATCTTTAATTATTATTACTGTATTGCTGCATTATTAATAATGATGTTCGTAAACCCTGTTCCCTTGCACCAAAAAATGTGATATTCCATTTAAAAAGCATTAGGTGATCTTCATTTTTTTTCTGTGGTTTGGAGCATGAGAAGCAGTGTTTACAAACATCATTATTTTTGTTCATAAACCCTGTTTTCTGCTCCTAAAATGATGATCCACTATGGTTATTCAAATGGAATGTGCATTTTTTGTTGCAAGAAATCAGGGTTTACGAACAATACTATTATTATTATTAGCATTTTTTTAAAGTAAAAAAAATATATATGTATTATTTTAATATTATTTCAGAAAATGATACCAACAGTACAGTATTAATCTCTCCTCCTCGCCATTTGGTCAACAATGGCCAGGATTTGCGATTGTTACTCAGATCTAAATCAAATGAAGCTCCAGAAATTACAAGTGTCAAGCGTAATGGTATGTATTACAAGATTAGCCAAGTATTTAAGTATTTTTATTTCAAGTATAAGTATTTATTTTCAAATTAAATTGTTACACTAATAGCAGAAAATAAATGCTAAAAATATAAGAACACAGAATTGTGTAACCATGAAGAATTACTTGTTTAATATTTTATTGTGAATAATCAAAAATAGTATGTTGAAATTGATTGCTTCTAATTAGAAGGTAAATTGCATTTATTATTATTTATTTAGTGCCTGAACGTCGTTCCTTTGGATCTGGTAGAGTTAATCATCATTTTATTGAAACTCATTCAAGTCATTCAGGAGAGGAAAGTTATTTTAAAACTAAAAACTTCCCGACAAGTCAGGATTCTCCAAGATCCATCAATTTATCTAGTTTAAAAAACACTCTGCCATCTGAAGATACAAGACTTTCAAAAGTATTCTCAGATCAGCCTGCACCAAGGTAAACCTAATTTATTTTGCAGTACTTTCAATAAATTTTAATTAGATAAATAGTTTTAATATAAGTTTAAAAAAATAATGAGAAAATAGTTGGTAGAGATTAGAACACGTTGAATTGAAAATTAATAAAACGTGAAGATTCTCTAATTTATATAGTAATTGGGACTAGGGGCTTTAGCTAGTTAAAAATAGACGTTACAGGGATGAGGGTAGTGTAAAAATAAGAAACGATATGCCTAACATCTCACGTTCTCACACTATGTCAAAGACACAACATTATAAAACAGCATAAGACTTGCATATAGGCCTATTATATGTGTGTGTGTGTATATCAGGGTTACCAACTGTCCTCTTTTTAAGAGGACATCCTCTTTTTCGGGCTTTTGTCCTCTGTCCTCTCAAGTACCAAAGAGGACAAGGACTGTACTCTTTTTGGCCTTCAAAAAGAGGACAGCAAAAAGTTAATTTAGTAGAAAAAATTTAATGAAAATTCAAAAAGTTTCTTTCGCCTGCGGCGAGCAAAACTTTGCGCAACTTCTCTAAAATGCATTAAATTTTTTAATGCATTTTATTTAAAAAAAAAAAAAAAAGTGAGAAAATATAAGCACACCTAAAGACCAACAATACTAATTAAGTGCTAGCAAATGATTTGATGTTCCTGTCACAATTTTAATGTTTACTTTTTTTATGGGGGAAATGAAACGAACAGAAATTTTACAAAAAAATATACTTATTGTTAAATGAAAAAACTAGCTGCGATAATAAAATTGATTAAAAAATAGGAAAACGTCTGAGAAATATTGACTTGGGGGTTATTTTGATACCATATATGTATGGCATCATTTTGATGCCATAATCTAAAATTCCTGGATAATTTTTTTTTTCAAGTTCCATCTCTAGATTTATCTGTTCAGGGTGCAGGACACACGGGATGATTAAAAAAAATTGCATCTCTTTTCTAATAAAAATAGAACTTAATTATTTTGTGACCCAGGTAGTTTAAACTAAAAAATTAAAGTTTATTCATAAATAGCTTTATAGGTATTGCAAAAAACAATGATTGAAACATAAATTTCAAAAAGGAAAATTTAGAAATAAACATTATTTTATGATAATTAGATCCTGAGAAAAAAAAATCCGATATATATAGTATTGCTCAATTTTTAAATCTCTCTCTCTCTCTCTCTCTCTCTCTCTCTCTCTCTCTCTCTGTATCTATTTTTTCTTCAAATGTTTATAAATCTAAATATTTTTAAATATTTTGTACATTCTAATAACTAAAAAATTAAGTATATTGGCCACAAATTTTTATCCCCTCTTTCATCACAACTTTAAAAAGTAATTAAAAACTCCTCAACTGCTCAAAAAAAAAAAAAAAAAAAAAAAAAAAAAACTTGAAATATTGAATAATGGAGATTATTGGTTTAACGGTCAAGGAAAGCTAAGGGTCCCCTAATTTAATATTACGCTAATGAGGAGAAAAAGTTATAATTTTATTTTTTTTATTTCAATTTTTGAGAACACTTAATCTCTGCCCGATTCTGGAGAAATTTAAATGAGAAATACTAGGCATAATAGGCGTGTTTTAAGCCTAGAAATTTTTTAAGATTTTTTTAACCGACAACCTCCAAATTACATTATATATTTTTTTAATCTTTTTGGACCTAATTATGTAGTAAAAATATTCATATCTTACGTTAAATGAATGGTTTTAAAATAAGATTAAAAATGCTCAAACATGGGCTAGAAATAGCACCAAATTAGGAATTTTAATACAAAATTCTCAAAATTTCTTACGGGGGACACCCCCGCACCCCCGGCAGGGGGGTGTCCCCCCCTGCACCCCCCCTCAGTATAGGGTAGCTTGTCCTCTTTTCATGTTTCAAATAGTTGGTAACCCTGGTATATATGTATATATATACCTGGACTCGTCCACGTCAAAAAACACAGTAGTACATCTCAAAAAATAGATTTGGCTGAAATTGATATATTTTGTAAAGGGTCACTTAGACATGATACATTCCAAATTTCAGGGTCATGGAACCAAAATTCGAATTTTTAGAGCGCGAAATTCAAAAAAATTAGGGGTTTGATAGTAATTCTATGAAAAATAGTGAAGCTGCTTTTTGGCAGGTTTTACATTTTTTGTCGATGGTTTAACATCCAATAAGTTTGACCATAACAAGAAAATCGATTTTTCAATAATCGATTGTGGTGATAAAAATTCATCAATATTGCCCATTTGTGCCATTTTTACACTTTTTCTGACAGCTGTGACAGCCAAACCACTGCGAATTTTGAAATTAATTTTTATGGCGACATAGATTACATATATTATAACATGTCTATTAAGTCAAATTTGTTTCGTAATCAAAAATGAATTTTTGCGGGATTTTTGAAAATTGAAAAAAATGAATTCCTGCCATTTTGAAATACGATTTTCTCAAAAAGTAACACTTTTTTTTTCGATCTTTTTTTTATCGTCACACAAAAAGTTGTCTTCTACAAGATCTATTAGGTTTCAGAGGGATTTTTTTAGATTTTCAAGATTTAACGGGTTTTGAACATGGGCAAAAAATATCGTTTTTTCTCACTTTTTTTATACTTTAATTTGAGATAATTGTAATTTTAAAAAACTTTAAGGGTCATTATTGACTCGTAAGTGCTATTCGATCCTGAATTCTATAATATTTTTGTTTTTGGTGGATTTTGGCGGGAATTTTAAAAATCCATAATTTTCAATGTTACCATTTCAATAGTCGATTTTCTCAAAAAGTAACTTTTTTTTTCTTGATTGTATTTTTATGTGCATGCCTAACACTACGTTCTACAATATATTTTAGGTTTTAGTGGTATTTATTATGTTTCTGGTGATTAAAAAATAAATGAAAATTGTGATATCTCACTTTTTTTCAGATATTTTTTTTCATTTCCATTATTTTTTAGCGTAAAAATTTTGTTGGGCGTTTCAAATAACCTGTACTTACTACTTGATCATAATTATGTAAAAATTTCGTATTTGGTTGATTTTGGCGGGAATTTTAAAAATCCATATTTTTCAATGTTACCATTTCCATAGTCGATTTTCTCAAAAAGTAACATTTATTTTCTCGGTATTTTTTTTATATCCATACAATAAGTTGTGATATACATTATTTATTAGGTTTAAGTGGTATTTTTTTCCTTTTTGAAGATATAAAAATTAATTAAAAGTTTTAAAAAATGTATTTTTTTATATGGTTATTTTTATCGTTTTTCTGGTTTTCTAAAAATTTTAAATTACCAAAAAAGAAAAAAATTCCACTTAAACCTAAAAAATATTGTATATCACAACTTATTGTATGGATATAAAAAAAATACCGAGAAAATAAATGTTACTTTTTGAGAAAATCGACTATGGAAATGGTAACATTGAAAAATATGGATTTTTAAAATTCCCGCCAAAATCAACCAAATACGAAATTTTTACATAATTATGATCAAGTAGTAAGTACAGGTTATTTGAAACGCCCAACAAAATTTTTACGCTAAAAAATAATGGAAATGAAAAAAAATATCTGAAAAAAAGTGAGATATCACAATTTTCATTTATTTTTTAATCACCAGAAACATAATAAATACCACTAAAACCTAAAATATATTGTAGAACGTAGTGTTAGGCATGCACATAAAAATACAATCAAGAAAAAAAAAGTTACTTTTTGAGAAAATCGACTATTGAAATGGTAACATTGAAAATTATGGATTTTTAAAATTCCCGCCAAAATCCACCAAAAACAAAAATATTATAGAATTCAGGATCGAATAGCACTTACGAGTCAATAATGACCCTTAAAGTTTTTTAAAATTACAATTATCTCAAATTAAAGTATAAAAAAAGTGAGAAAAAACGATATTTTTTGCCCATGTTCAAAACCCGTTAAATCTTGAAAATCTAAAAAAATCCCTCTGAAACCTAATAGATCTTGTAGAAGACAACTTTTTGTGTGACGATAAAAAAAAGATCGAAAAAAAAAGTGTTACTTTTTGAGAAAATCGTATTTCAAAATGGCAGGAATTCATTTTTTTCAATTTTCAAAAATCCCGCAAAAATTCATTTTTGATTACGGAACAAATTTGACTTAAAAGACATGTTATAATATATGTAATCTATGTCGCCATAAAAATTAATTTCAAAATTCGCAGTGGTTTGGCTGTCACAGCTGTCAGAAAAAGTGTAAAAATGGCACAAATGGGCAATATTGATGAATTTTTATCACCACAATCGATTATTGAAAAATCGATTTTCTTGTTATGGTCAAACTTATTGGATGTTAAACCATCGACAAAAAATGTAAAACCTGCCAAAAAGCAGCTTCACTATTTTTCATAGAATTACTATCAAACCCCTAATTTTTTTGAATTTTGCGCTTTGAAAATTCGAATTTCGGTTCCATGACCCTGAAATTTGGAATGTATCATGTCTAAGTGACCCTTTACAAAATATATCAATTTCAGCCAAATCTATTTTTTGAGATGTACTACTGTGTTTTTTGACGTGGACGAGTCCACCTATATATATATATATATATATAAGTATCTGTTATGTTGTGTAAGTTATGTTTATTATGGTATCATTGCTCTGCACAATAAAATAATAATTTTAAAGTGTCAGAAAATATCAAAAAGTCTTTCTTATATGTTGATAGATTTTTCTAATTTTTAGACCAATTCCTAACTGTGACAACCCAACAGCTGCTTCTTTACCTCAGAGAGCAAATATAAAAGAAAAACGTCAAGCAACAGGATCCGAGACTCATAATGAATGTAAGATTTTTGTTTTCCTTAAAAAAATTTTCAACACATAGTTGTAAAAAAAATAATAACTTTTTTTGTTTGTTTTTGTTATAGCTGGTGCCTCATTGAAGCCACAAGTTAAAGCTGATGAAGGAGAGGAGTCTTGGGATGATTACAGCGACAATGAACAAACTTAGTTGAAGTAAAGTATCCAGTGAGATTTTGTGTCAAAGTTAATATTATTGCAGTCCATATTGAACAACGAAGAATTTTTACTCTATACTCGTCTTGGCAAAACTAATAAGATATTGTAAAAAAAGAAGAAAAACAAAAACAAACTTTTCGTGGTGCTAACTCTTATGGTCAGCCTGAGTCTGAGCCTGTATATTATATAGTTTTTAGAGCTTAAGCCTTTAAAACAAAGTAATAGTGTTTTAAGTGTTTAATTATTATTCTTTTTAAATAAGATCTTTAAATTTTTTTAAAAAAAAACTTGAAAGGTAGTTAACCCCCCCCCCCCTCCCATATTATTTATTAAATTGAATTAATTTCTTGCCATACTGTTGAAGCAATAACATTTAATGTGCTTTATAATATTTAAATTTAAAACACTACTGTACCTTTAAAAAAAAAATCAAATTATGTTTTAATATTTTACCACACAAGTCCATAAATACCTGTTTATCTGAAGTCTTGTTTGTAAACATGTTTTCTTGTCCTCAAAAAATGGGCAATGCCACTTAAAAAAGCATTAGGGGATTGCCTTTTTTTCCCGTGACATGTTTTGGGGGGAGCACCCCCCCCCCCCCCCCATTATGAACACGCCTATTGTGTGTACTTGAAAATATACTATCTAGATCATAACTGTACTTAATGGTGAAACTAAAATAGTTTTATTTATTAGAAATAAATAATGTAATTGTTACTTTTTGTTTGTTTTTAAGTATAAACTCAGCATTTGTGTGAAATAAAAATACAAAATGTCAATTCCATGTAGTTTTATTGAAAACAATTCATTCTATCTTCCAGCCCTGTCAATATGATCCCATATTGGCAATAATACAATTAAAATAATAAACAGCAAAATAATAATGCTAAATTCAAGCTTTAAAATAATTTAGTTGTCAACTAATAATTTTCACTATTTAAAAGTTCTGCTATCAAGTAATAGTAATATAGTGTACCCGAAGGAAATGAAAAGCTTGTACAACAATGGGAGTAAATGCCAACATTTCAATGCATTATTTGCCACCCACTGCACCTGCTCTATATCTTGGCCTATGTAATGTTGCCATATTTACAATATTTCCATAAGCCTAATGTATTGCAAGATTTAGATTTCATTTCGGTACATGAATAACTTCTAAGTTTCCAATCTATACAGGAACTTATTTAAAAATTTGTTTTTGAATACCTATTTAATGATAAAGAAAAGGATAGAAAAACCAGCAAGGGCCTTACCACAGTAGAAGTTCTATGGAGAGGTCGAGGTCTTGCATGGCACAGTATAATGTTATAAAAGTTTCTTTATAACTTGAGAGCTTTCGTCATATGATAATGACATTATCAATCAAAAGAGAAAATTACTTGAGCACATCACTGAGCAGTGTCTTGTCTTGTCTTGTCGAGTACAAGACAAGACACTGCTCAGTGATGTGCTCAAGTAATTTTCTCTTTTGATTGATAATGTCATTATCATATGACGAAAGCTCTCAAGTTATAAAGAAACTTTTATAACATTATACTGTGCCATGCAAGACCTCAACCTCTCCATAGAACTTCTACTGTGGTAAGGCCCTTGCTGGTTTTTCTATCCTTTTCTTTATCATTGATCCTAACCGCGATGGTTTTTTCCTTAAATTGAATACCTATTTAAGCATTTAATTCAAAATCTAAATAAAATGATATGTAAGCAATACAGAACTTTTTTTTTTAATTTAATGGTAAATAATGGTTTGTACACAGTGCAATAAATTTGATTGTCAGCAAACATCATTAGAAAGGCTTAAATTAACGTAAATTTATAACACCAAAATATTACACCATGTAAACAAACCATAAGAAACATGACATATAGCATGATTCAAATATAATTTTTATCCTTAACAATACAATACATTAATATTAATTCTTTAATATCTAAGAACATAAGCAAATGAAGATGCATACAAAAAGGAGAAATAAGTAGTAAAATAACATAATAAAAAAAATCATCAACAAAGAATATGGATCATTACGAAGTGACAGGATCAACAGGAGTTGTTTGGTTTTCCTGCAAAGATTTTTCCCAGCAGTGTTCAAATGGATAGGGAGTACGTGGTTCTTGTAAGGTCAATAACTCTTGGTCCCTTTCATACTCTGAAATTTTATGCTTTAATTCAGCGTCTGCAATACTCTGAGCTGGATCAGATTTCAGTCCTGTAACTTGACGATACAAATCTTCTGCACTGGCAACTGAAGAAAGTCCCTTGCGACCAAAGAACTGAAAGAAATTTTATGTATTACACATAAATTAGAGAAAATAAATCTAAGGGCCGTAAGTTGCAACCTCTATAGTTAAACCTGAGCTGAATGTTATAAATTGTTGCAACAATCACAATATCTACTCAACTATGGTTTAATTAACTAGTTAGTGCTGTAACTTTTGGTGGTATATTAACTTACATTGGAAACATTGTTGCAATCTCTTAAAAGGAAAGATCTTGCTCCTGGGTGACGAGGTTCCACAGCTTGACCCACATCAATGAACCAGCACTGACCTTCATTCCATAAAATGTTATACTCTGACAAATCAGCATGTACCAGAAGTGCATCATGGTACATGGTTCTCATATTCTGTATGGACAAAATAATATTGTAAATTCAATTAGTTAGTAAAACAAAACAATTATAAAATGCAATGACTATTTTCTTGTACATGAATTTTGAAATACTGGTCAGTAAGATTTAAACATACAGCAGTTAAGTTTGATAGAGTTTAAGATACTGAACTGTAATTAAAATTAGCTGTTTACAATATGTTGTCAAGTGTATAATATAATGGTAATTTGCTAAAATGCTCAAAATGTGCTCTTGATCTAAAAAAAAAAAAAAAAAAAAAAAAAATCTAGACCGATGATCTAGACAAATTTTAGATTTTTTTATTTTACAGCATTCGCAGTGGAGCTCTTTTGAAATAACCTTTTAATATTTTTATAATTATTTTAAAAGCGCGATTCAAAATAATATATTAAAGTTAAAAATTACAGTTTAAAAAAGGGGTGGGGACTTCTAAAAGTTACTGCAACAAATATAATAAGAGCTATTGTATAAATAATTAATTTTGTTGATGTATATAAGACAATTAAAAAGTACAAACCTGGACCACTTGCTGATATGCTAAAGCAAGATCAGCAGGGGAGAGACATGCATCCTTTAACTTAAGAGCAGGACCATGGTCATCACCAATCAACTCCATCACTAGGACATGTTTCTTTAAGTGGACCACTTCAGGACAGGTCACTCCTATCATAAAAAAAATGTATAATTGTGTTAATTTATATTTTGAAATGAATAAAATGTTGAAATAGATAAATACAACCCATACCTGCTTTCTTCATTCGCATCAAATTTCTCATTTCTTTCTCTGACCAAAGTTCTATCAGCTTCCTGTTGTTCTGTGAAATGCAATAAATAATAATAATAATACAGTTTCTCAATGATTATACTGGAATCAATCAAACTTTTATAAGTACAAAACATTTTTAAGTATGGAATTAATTTCTTGGGGTGTAAATAAAATGTATATAATAAAACCAAAGTTTAGGGCCTACTTTAAAAAATAATAACAATGGAAATTTAGGGAGGAAAAGTCACATTATATTATTATTATTATTTTCACCTGCTTAGTAAATTTGTCCTTAAAACGGTAGTCATCACGAATATACTTTTCTCTTTCTTTAAACTCATTTAGAGTAGTTTTGAATATTTTGATTGCACACGCCTTCGGGACATCAGTGCCATCTTCTTTTCTATGATTTATAATCACAAACATTTAATACACATTAAAAAAAATGAAATTGAGGGAAAAAACACATTGTGGTTGATATAATACAGTAGTCATAAAAAAAATAAATAAAAGAACATTGTGGTTGATATTATAATAGTTATTAAAAAAATAAATATAGAATTAATTACAGCATAGAATATAGTAGGAGAGAACTTAGAACAAGTTGAATTGAAAATTGATAAAAATGTAGGCTTCTCTTTTTTTTATCATTAATTGTGACTTGGGATTACATGTTCTAGCCATGGTTCTAGCATAGATTTTGATGGATAGCTGGATTTTTATTACTGTTTTAAATAAAATAGACTTTTTTTTTAGAAGAATAGAGATACTGTCTCAATAAAATATGGCATAACTATGTATTATCTCACATTCTCATATTACATTAAATGCATATTATAAACCAGCATCAGACTTACTCATAGCCTTAGACAAGTTTTGTCCTGTAGCTAGGACTCTTCAGTAAGGCTCTTCTTCACGAGCTCTGTACAGCTTTTCAATTAATTATATAGGCCTATAGTGGTAAATCTTTGTGTTTAATTAATGTTCAAATTATATCTGCTTGATTTTCTCCTACTATTTTCTATTCTTACATTTTTTTTACTGTCACGAAATATAGGAATTTCAAACCACAATATGAGAGAAGGGAGTAAAAAATGATACTGTCAGAAAGAGGAAACCAGGATAGTGATGAAATTGTATTGACTTTCTTAAATACAATCACTAGCAGGGGGAGTATAGTATAAAAGGTATGCTTACTTGCCACCTTCTGCATGGAGCACAACAGCCTCTTTGCCAGTGCTCAAGATTCCACCAACAGACTCCAGTAAGCCAGCATCCAGCCACTTGTGTAACATAAGACGAGTGCGGGGGTCCACGGCTTGGTCACTGGTAGCAAGTTCTGACTTGTCATGCACACGTGCTCGGCGACCTTGCTCTAAACGAGAGTGACGTTTCAAACTGTTGAAAACCTATAATGCAACAAATTTGAACCTTTACTTGATGGATGATGTAAAACAAAAAATAAAGTGCCAAATCATTTTCCTATACAATAGAAATTGTAGGAATTACTCTTAAAAAAATTACTTTGTACCTGATTTGAAAGTTTCATATCAAATCCACCTGCATCTCCTGTTTGGAATTCAGGTGGGAACTCCATGACTCTGCAAGCATTGCGCCTGTTAGCCATAGTGATGTCATGTTTAGTCACAATCTCTGATCCTTGAGCAGAACGTCTGTATCCGCATCGAGGAATAGAAGGAAATGCTGCTTCTGATGCCTGCAAGAATAATATTAACATAAAGGGTGGCCAACTTGGAGTGGAAATACTCAAAAGAGGAACTTTATTTTCATAATAATTCTTTCTACAATATTTATATCGAACAAAACAAATACTATAATTTTCAAATAAAATGAAATTATTAAAAAAAAATGTTCTGAAGAGAAATAAAAATTGAAAAAAGTTTCAAATTTGACTTAAAAAGTAGGTGCTAAAGTTTGAATTTTCACATTTACGAGTTATCTTTAAATTTGAAAAACTCAAATATTTGATATTGTTTTCATGTGTTTGACATAGCTAAAATTTTAAATAACATTTCATCTTTACTGCATGTTAATTTTATATTTCATGATCATTCAGTTTGTCAGATATCAGCCGGTCTCCTACTCCCTTCATCAAATATTTGAACTCATTAATTTGTAACAAATATGTGCTTACTTCAAATGTATCCCAATGTCTATTCGCATCATCAACTTCTTCTCCTTCATCAGAATCTGCATCATCTTCTCCCATTGCCAAGTAATTATTGTAAGATACACAAACTGAAATTTAAAAACATAAATTAATATCCTGATAAAAAAATTTCATGTATGTACAATATCACCTTTTGATGTTCCATTGAACTTTGCTTCTGTTCTCTTCAGAACTTCATTTTGTTCCTTGTCAAACTGCATTTGTAACATTCTAGCAATCATGAAGTCACTGTCGCAACCTTCAGTACTTTCAAGCAGACTTCCTGCACCCATAGTATCCATGTCAGAGTCATTGAGCAAAGATTTGGTGTAGTTGTCAATTTCCCTAGCAAAAATAATGCAAAAGTACAATTAATACAACACTATAAAAACAACCAATGAAGTATATTTTGAAACTTACTTTTCATGTAAATCTTTAGCCAATTGTTCAGACATTATTTCTGTTAATGAGGTAACATTTGTTGGCTTTGAAATTTTTCCCCAAGGAGATGGAGGAGCTGGTGATTGTGCAACTGTTTCTGTTTTTACGTCCATATCTACAATGAGAATAATATAATTTTGACATGTATTATGATAGTCCCTCGTGGTAATAATTTATTATGGCAATCATATATCCATAGCGCATTATAAATTGTAAACACTGCATAAATATACATACATACATAATTATAACAAATTTACGAAAGGAGGGGTACATATGTACATATGTGTATGTAACATTACTATTATGTAGTTGTTTTTTTCATAAAAAGCTGGGTTTTATTTATTATTATTATTATTATTTTTTTTTTGAGTATCTGTAAAAATTATTTATTGTAAAATATATAAATGCTGGAAAAAATTGTTAACAGGGATATTAAACTAAAATAACCATAACAACTTTTTTCTATGCTGTCAATTTATTTTAATAAATAGTAATTCACAGAGACATTTGTGTTATTTTTTTATTCCGAGATATTTATATAAAATAAAAGACTGATTTATGAAATATTTCATGGTCTTCAGGTCTTTCTTCAGGTCTTGGGGTTTGAGGTATCGTTTGACAGCTGTTTTACTGTATATTGGACATAATGATACGTATATTTAGATAGGTAAAATACAGAAAAACTCCGCCCCCAAAACCAGAAACACCAGGTCAGCAACGTAACAACGGGATTCGTTGAGTAATTATATTATAAATATTTATAATCAAGAGTTTTAGTCAGGTAAATATCGCTAAATTATTACTTTACAAAATAAAAATTTACCACAAAGCTTTTAATTTTTTATCAATTCAATTTACGGTTTAGAAATATTGAATGACTTCAGATTGCTCGTACAACTTTATTGAAAAAGGAATATTTTTTAATACATAACTTCTCATTTAAATTTGATTTTCTCTAAAAATCTAAATGCAACGTAAAATAATAGTTGAAGAATTGAAGTTTAACTACGTACCATTAAATAAGGATCTACATCATTGGAGACAGTGTACGAAAGCTCTGAATTTACTCGATTAACATTATGTACAAGCATAGGAGCATCCATTGTTTGGCAACACAGAGGGGTACGGGGAACAGAGGGGGATATTATTTTTGCAGTATACTGTACCTATCTAAATATACGTATCTTATTGGACATTTATTTATTTTCTCTCTCTCTCTCTCTGTCTCTTTTGGTATGGAATTAGGTTTGAAATAATGTACTGCAGCCAGGCATTTATAAACTCTACGCAATCAATAATCTATTTTATGATGATTCCATGTTAAAAAGTATATGTATGTACAGCTCTGGCCAAAAGTTCCCGAACGATTTGCATAGGCAACCCGCAACCACACAATGTTATCTTTATGAGAAAACGCAGCGGCCGCCGCTGCCCTGTTCGGGAACTTTTGGCCAGAGCTGTACATTATAAGCAAAGTTAAAATTGTGAAATAAACCAATTTTCTTTGCTTTTAGTCATTTTTTAAGAAGTATGTAGTTTTTTTCAAGTTTTTTTTTTTTTTTTTTTTTTTTTTTTTGGTTGGGCAAAATAGTTGAAACCTTGTTAGGTAGGTATGTGTACCGACATGAATTGAATAACCTGCAATTTTAGTAATGCTTTTTAGTCTATAGTTGTGTAGGTTTTTCATTTCCTTGCGGTACATAATATATAATATGGTATGTAATATGGTAGAACAGTTTACACTTTACACCTGTCTAATTATAAGACAATTGTATTATTGTATGTATGTACATATACATCATACAATATGTACAATTGTATGTACATATGTATATCATAATACATACTGTGCATATACATAAATCATTTACAAAAAAGAAAAACAAATGTCTGGATTGTCCAATACGGTGTATGTGGTTCTTACGCTATGTGCTATATGGTGCTATGTATGATCTTTTAATTCTGTGTGGATGACTGCCCGATTGACACATACAAAAAACAGAAATTATACAATTACCTGTAAAATTTGCAGTTTCTGGATATTCGCACTGCAACACTGATATTCACTCTTATGATTAAACTAATTACGATGTTAGATTTAAAGAGGTAGCAATAGTTAATCAATAAAATAAATAAAATAGAACTATTGAGCAAACTTGTGAAATATATTTTTTAAAGCCAGCTGATTATGACGTAACATGACGTAATTTATGTGCTTTCTGCGCAAGCGTGGTATGAACAAAAGAAATTTCAAAGCTTCGAAGCACCAATCACGAAATAGGTCACTTTAAAGCGCAAAAGTTTAAAAGTTTTGTCCTCTTGCTTGCACTCGCTTATTGCACTTCATCACTTCATTCTTCATTTATGTACTTTTGACAAAATTCACTTTTGAGCTTATTGAAACACAATAATGAACTTGAGATTAATATTATGTTAAATTTCTTATAATAATGAAACTCCATTCATAATTTATATTCTACAAATATTTCCAAATTATTTTAAAAATCAGATTTGGAAAAGGCAGGATGCGGCCGGGTGCGCAGCATTACATTTATGATAAAAATACCAAGACCAAAAGTTATATGCGCTATATCTTTTAAAGCCATAGACCACATAAAACAACATGTACTTTTTAATGAATAAACACGAAATGGGATCTTCAAAACTGATGACAATTTTTAACAGAATGTTATTGTAGCCCTACGAGAGAGCGTAAAAAAACTGTAAAGTATGCAATTTGCGTCAAAATTCATGTTTATGACGTCAGAAACATGCAAAAATTAGTATGAAAATGTTGAGCGTGTTGCATAAATCGAATTTTCTAGTCACTGCTACGGGGCTACTGTTGGGTCTTGAGACAAACTAATGTTATTTATGTAAATCCCATCAAGTGTTCTGTGATATAAATGCTCATGTTTTTCTCCGGTCTATTCCTTTAAGTGAATACAACATTAAAAACTGGAGACTATACAATGCCAATTAAAACCTGCATTCTATACTTATGCAAACTGTATGCCATATGGATTAGCGCAAAGTTAAAAATTATTGATTTTATATAATACAGTATAATATGTTGCCATGGTATATTGATAAACAAGTCAGAGTTCATACGGTAACATTTTCAATAGATTATATAATTGCACGAAATTTTCATTTCTCTTTTTATATTTAACTACCTGATATATAAATTCAATAAATTTATTTTAATCTGTTAATATGCCTCCGAAGAATGTGCGTAACTTATTTGGAGGATCGAAGAAAGTAGACACGGATACAGATGGTAAATGCAAATTAACTAAGGATGACTTCGAAAGAATGCTACAAACAAGCAAGGTACTTTTTATTATTATTATTATTTTTTTTTTTTACTTTTTATTAATATTATATATCTTTTTTTTTTTTTTTTAGTGTATACAGCAGACCGAATTTCTAAGTTTTAATTGTTTTAACATTTTTTTAAATAATATATGTGTTGGCTATATATGTAATATTTAATTATTTTTATCTTCAAATAAGCATGAGTTATATCATTCTGATTTGTTTGATTATGATTCACTTTTTTTTTCTTTGTGTATGGGTAATAATGACGGATGAGACCATGAAAAATAATAGTTGTATTAAAGTTCTATGTTAAACAATATAATATTTAATATATTATATGTGTGTGTCTGTGTGCGTATGTGTGTTATTATATGTATTTTTAATGATACTTACGGAACGGACACAGGCAAAAATAAAATCATTTTATATGTTTTATACCTATATTTTATAATATATATATACATATATATGTATGTATATATATATATATTATATTTATTTATATATATATATATATTTATATATATATATATATATATATATATATATATATATATATATATATATATATATATATACTATAAAAATAGCTCATATAGTTTATTTTTGCTGTGGATAAAAAATAAATAAAAAATTTATGCTATACAATAATGCGCAATAGCAACTATATACATTCTTGCATAGCAAAATTTTACATAAATATATTATATGATACAGGGAAAAATCATAAATTTATGTTATTCTTAAATATAGCAATTGCTATATATTTAAATATATGTATGAAGATTATGCTCTCTATATACCAAGAATTATTTTTTATTATATAGCATTCAGTATAATTTATATAAATTTTAAATATTATTTCATGTGTATATAGTGCGCTTTATAGTTAAATTGCAGTTTGAAAACAAAAATAAATTAAGAACGTTATCACAAAAATATAAAAACAATAATATATTTTAACATAATAATTTATATTTCATTTATCTTAACTACTTTAACTTATATATTTATTATTTTAATTTCACGTTTTTTCATTCAATTTTACAGTTTCAAGATGTTATAGTGGATGGTGAAGAAGAGCCCAACCTTGCTGACGAAATGCAGTGGCCAAAGAGACGTGCACCTTCACCTACCCAGGAAGATATTGAAGCAAAACTAGAAGCTGGTCATTATTTAGCTCGAGCAAAGCAACTGCAGTTAGAGCAAGAGGATGAAGTAAAACTCGCGAATAAAGTGATTCTTGCTACAAAATGTCAAGCGATTAGAGATGCACAACTCGAAGAAAAACGGCGAATACAGTGAGTTTTTTTTTATTTTTATTATTTTTTTTTTTTTTGCTTTATATATTATAATTATTATAGTTTTTTTCTTATGATCTTCTTGTTAGGTCTGAGCTGGAGGCTGAAGAAGGTCGTTTGGAGATAGAAATGGAGTCTAAAAGAGTCGAAGCGTTAGAAAGGCAAATGAAACAAAGAGAAAAGCAGCAACAAGCGCGAATTAAATATGTAAAAACTTTGCTGAAACAAGTGGAACAAAATGAGAGGGAACGCCGCATTGACGAAGAGAAAGCCCTAAAAGTAATTGTTGCACTCAAATGTTCAACTCAAAACAGAATTTACAAAAAAAAAAAAAAAAAAAAAAAAAAAAAAAACGGGATTCACCATGCATGGCAAATATCGGGGGCAATTTAGACCGTACAATACAATCTCATTACACTTAATTCTCTAGCATCGATAATATAATATAACATAACTGTTTAATAGTATTATAAATAATAAAACTATATTGTTAATATTATTTGTGCAATAAGAAAATATAATACATATAAAATTAAATAATAAAAAATGATTGGTTATATTATTAAAAAATGAATTCTAGGAAAGTAAAAAGCTCCGCGAACTGCATGCTCAAAGAGACCGAGAAGAGGCTGCAGAAGCACGTGCGCGAGCCCAAGAACAATTGCGCTTACGACAAGAACTAAATCGCATGAATCAGACGATCCAGCATCGTCACGTACTTGAGCAAGCGCAAGAAAAAATGGCAAATCTTCGGGTAAATTATTACCAAAATGTTATCACGTTCTCCCTCCCCCCCCCCCCCCCCCCCCTTACAAATTTAATGTATATTTTTATTATTATTATTTTGCAGAATTGCCGTAAACGAAAGATATTATATAAATTGATAAAATAAAAATACATAATTTATGTATTAATATTATAGTATCCTTAAACGTATGTAACTGGTTGTACATACATGCTTAACAAATTGCCTATACACTCAGGCGCTTTTTTCCCCCCTCAATTTGGTTATCAATTATCATTCTGATTCAAGTTTTATTTTAGATTCAACAATATATGCTTGGCAAAGCTGCACGTGAAGCGGAACGTGAAGAGCGTAAACAAAAGCTAAAACAAGCTCAAGAACGCGAAATTGCAAGATTACGTGCTTTACAGCAACGACAACAAGAAGTAAAGGATAGGGCTTTTGTTGAATCAGTTGAGCGAGACCAAGAACTGGTTAGTATATTTATGAACCTATAAATTCAATGTTATATATAGTTTTATAATAAAAAATACTTATTGCTGAATAAATTTAAAAAAAAAAATATATATATAGCAATAATTAACCTATGATATTTTTGTTATAGGTTGCTCGAGAATGGCGATCTAAGGAATTGTTAGCAGCAAAAAAACGAGTAGAAATAGAAACAGAACTAAGAGAAGCTCGAGCTAAACAGGTACGTATAGACCTAAAATATTTAATAATGTATATAGAAGGTGTATATAGCTAAAACACCAAATTTATTTTAGAAACAAAAATACTAATGGATTTTAGCATATTTCAACTCACATATATTATATACCTCCAAATTCTTACATGGGTAGAATCAAAGTCTATACTGTACATAGTAAACTCTCGATTTTGTGAAATCACAACGGACCGGCCCAGAAAATGCTCATTTTATAAAATTGAATTTCACAAAATCAAGAGTTTTAACATTGCCATGCTTATATTGAAGTCCGCTGTGGAGTTAACTTAGCATTTCACAAGTTCAAGAATTCACAGAATAATTGAACTTCACAAAATCGAGAGTTTACTGTACGGGTAATAGTTTTTATTGTATTACGTCTTTTTCTTTTTTTTAGCCAAAACACCGGGCTCTTGCTTTTATTTTTCATTATTATTATTCTTGTTATTATTTTTTTCGTTTGTAAACTGATGGTATGGTATACCATCAACATACATATAACATATAATACACGGTAATATATTTTTTCAATTTTTACAGGCTGAAGAAAAACTTAGAATTCAGGCTCTAGAATTGCAGCGTGAAGAAGATCAAATAAAAATTGTTTTAACTCTACAAGCAGAAGCACTTGCTAAACAGGAACAACAGAAGCTGGAGCACGCAAAAGTACGAGTCTTTACTATGGTGACTGACAGACTTACATAATATATTTATTTCACCATATTCAATTAAATATTTACTAAATATTAAAACATAATAATTTTTTTATTGTTATTCATTTATTTTTCTCTTAGGAAATCACTAAGTATCGTGAAGCTTTGCAGAGACAAATGCAGGAAAAAGAAGAGAGAAAGCGAGAATTGCGACGGCAAACGTTAGAGGATGCTCGCAAAGCTCAGGAGGAACAAGCAACACGTGATAGAGATCTACGAGGAGCTCTTCATGTGAAAGTCAAGGAGCTAAGGTGAGATAAAAGTTTCGATTTTTTTTATTAAACTTTTATAATTTATAAAAATTAAAGTAATTAATAATAATTTTTTATCCTCCCCCCTCACCTCCCCTTCCTATAATATATTTATTTGGATTGAAAATAGGAAAATAAATAGTAATATAAATTTTACCATAACCCCAAAATTATTCCTTCACAAGCAGCAGTAACTATAACACTATATTCTATATTATACTATTATATATTATATATAAGAATAAAAACTGGGCCTACATGTTAGAGATGAGAGAGAGAGAGAGAGAGAGAGAGAGAGAGAGAGAGAGAGAGAGAGAGAGAGAGAGAGAGAGAGAGAGAGAGAGAACTAATAAAACAAAAATAATTAGCAAACATATTATGCAATGTAAACTAAAATTTACCTATGAATTATTATTATTAATGCACTGTGCATTAAAGCTTATACTTAATTATTTGCCTTCATCCTTCATATGAGATTCGTGCTCATATTATTTATTTTATTACATATTTATTTTTATGAGAGGCTATATAAAATAAAATAAATAATAATAAATAAATAAAGGCAGTAAATAAAAAATATATCAATAATAAATTTTTAGGTTACTATGATTATAATTGGGAGTATGTATGTATTATATATTTGGTTGCATGGCTTTTATAATTAAATAAATTGAATTAATTATAATTAAAAACTAATTTAAATTAAATTTGCACCTAATTTTTTATTCTGACAATAATATACAGTTTGTAAAATAATATAATCTTAATCCTTTTTGTTTTTTTTATTATTTGTTTTAGGAATTTCAAAGTTCCCGAAAAATATGTAACTGGAGTGGAGAGACATTTAGGACTCCATAAAAAATAATGCTGGAAATAAGTTATAATGCCATACAGTGGCATACGTGTACACGTTATGATGTTATGATGAAGCATGAATATATAACATAATACGCATTCGTTTGAGATTTATTATACAAATAAGCATTCGATCTTTTTTATCTGCAGATATCGCACGTGTGCGATAAATAACTTTTTTTAATTTCTTATATGTATTATCATATTATTTATTTCCTATACATCAATTTTGCATGCTGACTTCTTTTGTATTATTATAATAAGGGTCACGTGTACTATATACCATTATAAATATGTACAAATATGTGTGCAATGTATGTTAACACCTGGATATAAATTTTAATAAATATGAACAAAGGATTTATGTGTGCATATTATGAGGAAAATACTAATATTTTATAGGTTTATAATAGCAAAAATATTGCGTGTCATTATTAAAAGTGCGTTAAAAACATTTTCAACTATTAGATACAGATTTTTTTTTCACCTCTGTGAATAAATTGATGTAAAAAAGAAACAGTGTGTGTGTGTGTGCTCACGTCAGTAACATTTCTTTATTTAAAATTCGTTCTTTTTAGTATATATTTTACTGTAAGGGAGCAATTCCCTCTATCTGCTACAATATATGCCTATATATATGAGCAGTTAATATATGCGATGCAGTTATTATAAATAGTTAAAAGTTAATATTATAATATTGGATTATAATTATAATATTATATTGCATATATGAATTGGTCGAACGTCATTAATAGAATGACGTTCGACCAATTCACCAATAACGAGGAAGACGAAAAAAATAGGGACTATATTCGTATTCTAAAAGAGGGCGACGTACTGAATCGACACAAATGAATTTTCAATGACTTTTTCATACGTATTTTTAATAATTTTTTAAAAATAAAAAAATTGACGTTCACGAGCGTTGAGCTTATATGCATGTGGGCATAGGAAAACGTTGCCGCCTATAACTTCATTTTGCCACTTTCCAAAACTAATTAAAAATACTAATGATTTAAAAATTAGAAATTCGCATATATTATCGATTCAGGACAATTATAGGAGATTCTTTTAAAATATGCAATAAAAAAATTATAGATATGAGATTAAAATTTATTATTCCGCCTTTACGTACAAAACAAGAATACCGCAAGAATACATAATATAACACGTATCATATATGTAATATAAATATTATATCAAATAATTATATAATAATTATATTAACAATACATATTTTTAATTTTAATTAAAAATCAAACACCCATAAACACACTATCCTCGCGCACTCGCATATCTTCAGCATAATAAGACTTATCGATCATTAGGATATAATGATCAAATAAGATATTGAAAAAGTTGTAATAATAATAAAAATCGTGTAGGTCTATTAATACGTGATCATTTCCTGATCAATTCACTTAATTATTTTGTTGCTTTGCATTTCACTTCTGGTGTTGCGTAATATTTGCTTTTAAAAATATGTGCGCCTTTTTTTTTTTTTTTTAATGTTTCTGCACTGCCGCCCCATCTAGCAGCAAAATTGTTCAACATTCCGCAATCAGGGAGCGTAAGCAACAGGTAAGCGAGGTAAGCAAGGCAGTGATTAGCTCATTTTCAGGTCAAATTTTGTAAAAGGAGCACAAACCAAAGCAACATTATATGAACAGGAACCGTTATTTGTAATCACAAAACTTCGAAGTGTAAGTTATATTGATTTTTTCTTATAAAAAGTGTATGTATTTTAAAGGAAGAAAGTGACAAAATTTAGACAGATGAACTTTTTTGTTTGTGTTCAGTGATTTTGACACGCCATATTGACCTTTTCCATGTTTATGTAGTTGTTTACTGTAGAAATTCGTACTATGGATGATATTATAATTTAACTGCATATTCTTAATAATATATACAAACTAAAATGTTATCTAAAAGGCAAGGAAAAGGTTCAGAACAAGGTCCACCAAAGTATCAGCCGCCTCCATCCGTCAATAGTAAACAATACAATAGTGCTACTTTTAATGGTAACAAAGACATACCACAACAAGCATATTCTAATGATACAAAACCTGGCAATGCAGTTGATCCTAGAAAAGGTCCACCTGCTATGAATGGGGAACGACCTGCAGTTATGAATGGAGATGTCAAGCGTGCAGGACAAAATATTCAACACCTGCAGCATCCTAATGTTTTGATGCAAAACAATGAATATAATCAACCACCTAAAGATGATGCTGGGCGGCCTTTAAGTCCTACAAGAGGTCCTATACGAGCTGCTGAAGATAATTTGATTATTAGAACTACATCAAGATTACCAGGAGAGGATGTACGATCAACATGGAGACCTTCCTCGGATGAAGAATTACTGCAACGTCCTCCTCATGAACTTCTCCGTGTCATCAGATCTGCAGAAGCCGAAGTCAATCGTTTATCTGCAGAACACTCTCAGTTGGTTCGTGATGCTCGAACAAGGTTGCAGAACTCCGCAGCAGAGCTCCGAAATACCCAGGTAAATAAAGTTTGACTGCAAGGACATTATACATACCTAGCAAAAGTAGGAATAAGGTGTACCAAAAAAAAAAAAAAAAAAAAAAAAGGAAGTGTAAAAGGCAACATTTCAATATATTTTGCCACCCGCTGCATCCGCTCTATATACCTTAACCTGTATTATCTTTGTGGCTATGTTGCTACATTTATGATTCTTTTTTCATATATTCAATGCTTTAAAACTTATTTCTAAGTGTTCGGTACATACATTCACAGCTGCAGGAGAAAAACAAAGCACTAAATTCAATATTTACATAACTTAGAATGTTAAGGATATTATATACATTATTGTCCTTGTTACATCCAAAGGGGGTATGGTAAATGTACTAGTTATCGGCAAAAAGAGCCTGCCGACAACTGCGGCCTGCCGATAACTAGTACAATTACCATACTTGCATTTGAATACTTTTTCGCAAAGGGCGTACTGTACTTGCATTTGGCTACATTTGATGCTGCGCACTCATCCGCCATAAGCTTAACATGTAAAAACAAGTGCAATTACACCTTTTGTGGTACATACTGGATAAAAATGCAAGTACGCCCTTTGGATGCAACAAGACCAATATGAGGGGGGGGGGGGGGTAACCATCATGGTTTATACAATAATGTTTAAAAATTAGATCATGTGTACCTTAATTATTTTTTGGCTTAATATGTGCTCTAATTGTTTTATACAGTACACAATTGTCTTTTATATGAATTTATTTTTTCACATTATGATTTTAAGTGAACAATAATAAATTGTTAATTTTTTGTTTCAGGATCTTGTTAGAAGATTGCAGGATGATAATCAAGAGTTACGAGATCTTTGTTGTTTTTTGGATGATGATAGACAAAAAGGACGGAAGTTGGCAAGGGAATGGCAAAGATTTGGACGCTACACAGCTAGTGTAATGAGACAAGAAGTTTCTGCTTACCAAGGAAAACTAAGGGAGCTTGATAATCGCCAACATGAGCTCATCAGAGATAACTTAGAATTAAAGGTACAAATTCACTACCGTACTGTATGTACATTTATGATCTTACTTTTTAGTAGGCAAATGCCCCCAATGAAGTGTTACCGGTAACAGTATGTGTGCTAGATAACAGAAATTGCTTCAATGTTGATTATAATGACACAAAAATAACCTTCCATTTTATGTAATATCCAAGCTCTTTGATAACAGGTACTAAAAAATTGCAATGTTAAATATAAATGTTCTTTCTTTTGCTCTAGGAACTGTGTCTTTATTTGGATGAAGAGAGAGGTAACCATGCTTCATGTGCTTCTTGTGGTGCTTCATTGCGACCAGGTACACGAGATGATGGTGATGGCAGCAGTTCAAGTACAAATGCTGATGAACCTCCCATTCCTCCATCATCGGTACCAAGTGCTCCAAATGCACCCGCTCCCTTTATACATCGTTCTGACAGTAGGGAGAGACTCATGGAAGACAGTATTCTCAGACAAAGAAATGCATTTAATGGTAAATAAAAATTGTATTGTGTATAGGTATTAGGTAGTAGATCTGTTAATTTAACAAATATGTTTCACAAAGTACGTACTGTACTTCAGTTCATAGCTAATGAATAATTGCTGATTATTGTACTATTTCAACAAAACAAAAACTTTTTATAAGTTGCTTCTTGCTTCCCTTAAAATATTATTATATCCCCCCCCCCCCCCTTGGTGTTATAATTATTTGTCACTACTACATTATACAATTGCCAACAGATCAACTGGTGGGCTACATCCGCAGCCTAGAACAAAGAGTAACACAACTAGAGGAAGAAAGACGAACCTTACAGCAACGCCTACTTCAGGGTCCCATAGAACCTTCAGGACCACCTAGACCTCCAGCAGTTGATCCAGCAGTATGTATATATTTTATTTTATTATTGCCTCATTAGATAGGGGTAGTGACAATTTTTCTCGACTAAAAATTAAGATGAAACGTTGGCATTTTGGTTACTATTTTAATAAATGTCATTTGTTATTTAATCAAAATTTGATAATAATTTGCATTAAAAATGAGCAAGCTATTGTACTTGCAGGTACCGGTACATAGCTAGATAGATAAATTATGTAACTAAAAAGGGTTTAAGTGCAGTTCCGTTTAAATAATAATGTCTGAAGCCCAATCTTTGTTTTCTCACCATCACATCATAAAGTAACTTAAATTTTTTATTTGTATTATAGTCACGTCCTGAGGCAGTGGTCCATGCTCTACAAGTACTACAAGTTAGAGAACAGCTAGAAAGGGCTCTACCCCCTAATGTACCTCCTGCAGTGCCTGTATGTCTTCCTCCTGTACCTGTAGCAGCTCCACTGGTAGCCGCAGACATTGCTATGGCTGCTGCTACTGCTACACAAGCAGATCTGGATGATGGAGAAAAAGCACTTGTCAGAGAAATGTGCAATGTAAGTTTTCATATTTTTTAGTATATATTTTTAACCTATTGATTTATTAATATTTCTTTCTTGCTTATTTATAGGTAGTTTGGCGAAAACTAGAGGAAGCACCAGCACCACCTAGGAGATAAATAACATTCACAAAGTGAACAATTATAAATCTAACAAGAGCAGGTAGGCTGTTAGAGTTGTAAACTTTTTTTTTTTAATCAGAGCTTTAAGATTTATCAAAAAGATTTTTTTTTCTGAATTGGTTATTCTTACACTAATATAGTTTATTTCTTCATTTATAATTTATTATTGTTCATTATGTAAAAAATGTCTTTTATAAAATTTGTTTTATTAGTGTTTGATAATAACATCATGAATCATTAAGATTGGTTAGTATTATTTTAGGAGGAGTTACAGTTAATTTTTAAATTATTGCTGAGAAAAGCAGCCCTTAAACAAGTGAGTAACATTATGGAAAATATTGCCAGTCAAGAAATAACTTTGGGAACTGAGTCATATTTTCCTTTTGTTAATGTACTGGTATCATTTTTTTCCCCATTGTTTTTTAGTCTAAACCTATCAACATACTGTATCATATCATAACTTGCAGTATGTTTTTAATCTTTACAGCCTTTTTGGCCTTCATATTTTTCAGTATTTCCCATTAAAGGAAGCTTTAACTATTGTATATGACATATTAATCTATATAAATGAAAAAGAGTAAATATTTTTACCTCAGTGAATAAGCTTAGCTTAGGTTTTTAGAAATTTGTAGAGAATTTCCCACCTATTGCTGCTTACCAATGTATATATATTTTTTTAATTGATATACTGTATTAAAATTGCATAATTGTCATGCTCATTTGACTTTAAGACAGCTCACAAAGTGAAATTGAAGCATGCAATTTTTTCAACTCTGTGCTTGTATGAAATTGTCTTCCATTAGCAAAGTCACATTGCTGTAAAATATTTTTATATATTACATAATTTATTTGAAATTTGTTTTGAAACGAATGTCAATGTTCTTAAAGTATTGATATACATTTTAAAATCTGTTAATAACTTCAATTTTTGTTCTCAAATAATCAAAATATATTTATTAATATATATTATTCATATATGTATCAGGTGCATTGGGGAAGGGAGGGTCTTAAAATAATCTCATGTGAACCATTGTGAGTATATAGCCCAACTAACACATAACACAAAAAATATGCTGAATTTCACCAAAAACAGCTCCTTTATACTAACTTATAATAAAGTAAAAATGATAAAATTTCATCTATGCTAACTTCAATTTTATACTGGTAATCTGTTTGGTCCACCATTATTATTATTTTGGTTGGGCTGTAGGTGCCCCCAATGAAACTGTAAATAATGTAAGGTAACGACTGCGCATTTCTTCTGCTCTTCTGCAAGATTTAATTCTTTATTTCTGGTATGTTTCACGCTTTGATCGTGAGAAAAATATTATCGTGTGTATTTTTATTACTATTTTTATTTAGGTATTATTATTTATTTATTTTTTTTTTTAATTTTTTTTTTGAAAGTTGAACTTTTACTGGACATAGATCTTGGCGATCAGGCAAATTTGGAAAAGACGAACGAAATGCGCAATCGGTACCATACATTATTATATACAGTTTCATTGGGTGCCCCCTTGTTGGCCCCTAGGGTGGCCTGTGGTTAAAAGGTCAGAAAGGCCTGCAGTGAACAGGTAACCAGAAGTTGGCCAGTGGTAAGATTAGAGGAATTGGGCTATATATGAATAGGTCATATGTAATATTTCATAAACATTATTTAATCAACATTAATACTCATCATATAATTGCTATATTTTCATTGGTGTGAATATTTATTATGTTAATTATTTTTATACCTATAGATACTATTCTATTAACCACTGAACAAAAAAAGAACAAAAGAAATTTTGTTCGTGAAATATAAAATTTCATGTTCTAAACACACACAAAATTATGACAACCTAATAATTTTTCAACTGAATTGCACAATTTTTAGGTGCAATTGTTCAAGGTTTATTATTACCTTTAATTTGTCTTATTAAATTGTTAGTTAATTGTAAGCAGGTACGTGCCTTGCATATAAATTTAAAATGTGGATAAAAATAATGTAATCTCAAAGAATTGTATGATATTATTTAAAAGTAATCTGGTTTCTAATTTTTATGCTAAAAAATATACATATTATGTACAAATTTATTCTCTTGCCTAAATGAAACAAAGTATTTTATCTCAATTATATTAAACAAAAAACAGGGTTATTTAAAATGCAATAATTAGCATTAATAATTGATAATTAATGGAAGAAATTAAATTTGGAGTAATTTATTGATAAAAGTTGATTGAATAGCTAAATTTGCAAAATTGAGCTGTTGGTTGACAGGGCACCTTGAACGAGAGAGGCAATATTCTATCCTGGTCTGAAATCAAACAAGAGAAGCATTATCCGAGGCCGTGGCGCAGTGGTAGCGTGTCTGCTTCGTGTGCGAAGGGTCACTGGTTCGACTCCCAGGCTGTGCGGCTTTTACAAGACCGTGTATGCTGGCGGAGTGCACTTGTGATCTTTGCATATGAGGTTGATGCGTGTGCTATTGTGTCATGAAGTCATCGGTAGGAGAGGTGTGTATGCGTGTGTTTATGCATGTCTCCGATCGTCCTGATGTAGGCAGTAGTGACCCTACATCACGCAATAGAGAGAATCTCGGGACGGTTCACCATTTCACTCATATTTCCTGCCTATCCATTCATCATTACCTATAACCAAACTTGCTGTAGACTAGGTAAATATAAGAGCCCTAGATAACACAAGAACAATTTGCAACCAAGGTTGACTGGACACAAAATGTGTATGGATTCTCAGAGTCTTTTCCAGTAACCTCATGGGGTATTAGCTTCTCTTCTGTATAGCCCATGAAAGATTGTATAATTACAATCACAATATTATTATTATTTACAAATTGCTTAAATTGAGGGTGTGTGTATGTACTGTACATTTGACAGGCTCATTATTACCTTAAAAATAATCACGCATAAGTAATAATGAACTTGCTAAATTAGAAACACTTTTGCAATTTGTAAAACCCTCTCAGATTTAATTTTGGAACTTGTACGAATATTTTCTCTCACATGCAAGACGTCCCTGTCTATTAATAGCTCAATTTTCAATTCCCCAATTTTTAAAGTGTATGATGTGTTATTCTATAATTTTTATCAATAAAAACTAGCAGTTAATCCATTTTTATTTTGTTAAAATCTAATATGTTATTATCATTGTAAACATAAATTTTATTTATTATTAAATCATCATGTGCTTCCATCTTTACACCTCATCATTGTAATGTATTTTTATAACCATATTTGAAAATCATTTATTATCATTATTTTATACATAGCCTATACAAAGTTTATATAATATTTTAAAATATTGTTTATATCATTGTATTTTTATAAAAAGATGTGTTTTGGGAATATTTTGGATACTTTTTATATTTATTTTAAAATAAATATTATTATATATTTTTAAAACAAAATAAGTATATTATTTTACAACATATATCTATATTGCTTTTAGTAGATCACAAACATACTTAGAGATATTATATAGGAAATGAGCATCTTCAAAGCTTGCACATATAGAAAACAATAGTAGATAATTAAGTTTAACATTCTTATTTCAAATGGTGAATCAATTTGTGCTAATTAAAGGAAGTGATTTTTGATTATAGTTTAAATTACTCATGTATAATTTAGATTGGTGTTTTGACCCAATTTTTGTCTCATTTGAAATGTGTGCTGCTGCAAAAGAAAGTTGACAGTGTAAAAGCAAAATTCACTGTGGCGGTAATTTAAATTTATCTGAGAGTGTTAACAAAATCATATGTTTATTTGCAATTTGTTGTGTTGTGCGTTTCAAGCTTAATTTTATCTGCGATTTTGTTATCTGTATTTTTACTTTTCCTTCTGATACTATATATAGTGGCACTGCAACGTTACATAAATAGGCTGACCAGACGTCCCGATTTTCCCGGGACAATCCCGATTTTGACACCTTGTCCCGGCTAAAAATTGAAATGTCCCGATTTTTCATGAAGGGAAAAAAATATAATGCAAGAGAAAAAATAAAAATTTAATTAAAAAATCTATAAAAAACACACATAATTATGTTTTATTTTAATATAAAAATATCGTGATTTATCAATAACTATATCAATTAATAGTAGAGGTTAAAATCTTTTGCAAGATAAATAAAAAGTAAAGTACCACTCTGAAATCAGTTTTCTTCTTTGCTAAACCTTATTTGCTGGGTAAATAGTTGGTAAAACAAACAATCACAAAAAAAAAAAAAAAAAAAATCAATGCTATTATTTATTAAAATTACAATTTTTGGAGCAAATGTTAATGACCGTTTGTAACAAAATTAAAAAAAAAAAAAAAAACGCTTTTGAAGTTTAAAAAAAACATTTAAAATTTATGGTGACAAAAAAAAAAAAAAAAAAAAAAAGTGGACATATAGCTCTAATTTTTTTCCATGGCCATTTGAAAAACGATGAAAATACACTTAAAAATCAGGGACCACGCCCCCTTTTAAAAAAAATTTGACTCCGGCGCAGCCGGCGGGGCCCCCTCCCCCACGTCCCAAGTTGCCTCTCTCCTAGGGTCAAAGTGTCCCGACTTTGCATCTAAATAATATGGTCAGCCTATACATAAATAGGTTTTATATTTTTTTTATAGTTAAATTGAACAATTAAATACATATTTTCCCTGTACACAAATACTTGTAAAATATAATATTTATTTGCTAGCACAATAATTCTTTGTTCCGTATACGTATAGGTATGTATAAGAAATCTTTTGTCGAAATTTTGTTAAAAAGTTATGACCTCTTGCATTGTCAGCTCATTATTTATCTCGTGTATCTTTAAATTGTTTTAAATAATTTTTATTTTTATCTTTTCTGCACATTTTAATTGTTTGTATAGAGTGACTATGTATACTGCCTTGCATAATTTTAAGATGTACTCACTATACTCATTTATTTTTGTTGTAACTTTACACAGCTGTTTTGCAATGTAAGTTACGTTACATTAAATAAATGAATACGTGAAATTCATTAATGCCTATTTATAATTTTGTTTGTCGTATATATATAGGTTCTAATACTCCCTGCACAGAGCACTGATCTGACAGAGGCAGGTGGTTTAAACCATTTACTAATATGGATCCTTGCATAGTGGTAGTTGGATCTTGTATGATTGACTTATCCTGGTAAGTATTTTAGACTCACACATATATTATCTCTATTATATTGCATTGGGCCACCCTCTTGGTTAGGTCATTATTTCACTCTAGGGTCTCTCAACACATGCTTTATATATATTCTTGTGGTTCAAAAAATTGTTGAACAAGGTCACCCCGCCCTTATGACCCCATAGAAGTTTGTTTGAAGTTGATAGACCTACCAGTGATGAGTACTGAGCTCCAAACAAGAGCAACGATATGCCAATTAAAATACATTGAACCTTTATGACACTCGTCACAATGTAAAAAAAGTTCTTCCAACGAGAGTTTGACCCAATACATATCAATATATATCAGATAAAACTCAACAGGTCTAAAATGAAATTTTAAATTATTTTCTTCAGTTTTGCTCCTCGACTTCCGTTGCCGGGAGAGACTCTACATGGTTCAAGCTTCAATGTTGGTTTTGGAGGAAAAGGAGCCAACCAGGCTGTGGCAGCAGCTAAGCTTGGAGCAAAAGTTGAAATGGTTGCTAGGGTATGTATGTGGCAGTATATAAATATGATGTTTTTGATAAGAAACATGGACCTTGATAATAATAAAGTGAAAATATTAAAATAAATATAAATTATAGCTAGGAGATGATGCTTATGGAACAGACTACCTGAAATCATTTCAAGAATCTAAAGTTGGCCATGACCATGTAACCATTACACCTGGGCAGCATAGTGGAGTGGCACAAATAACAGTTGCTGACAGTGGTAAAATTAAAATTCCAATCAATAAAACATGCAATTTTGTAAATTTTTCATTAAATTATTTTATTGTAATTATATATTGGCCTACTTAAACTTTGCACTTTGACAAAATTATTTTAGTAAAACTTTTTATTGATATTATTATTTCGAAAATAATAGAAATACTAGCGAATACTAGTTGAAGTTGTATGGAGATAGAGGTTGAGGTCTCCCAAGGCATAGAGCTATATAGTTATAATTTTATTTCTTTTGTTATGAATGTTATTATTTTTTTTTTTATAGTGTTTATATAAGTTAGTTCTTTTGTCATTGTAATGACACTATCAATCAAAGATTGCTGTTATTTCTATCCTTTCTTTAATAGTGACGATTTTAGACCCCCCCCCTTTTTTTCTTTCTTTCTTTCTTTCTTTCTTTCTTTCTTTCTTTCTTTCTTTCTTTCTTTCTTTCTTTCTTTCTTTCTTTCTTTCTTTCTTTTTTTTTTCTTCCTAAATTGAATTATTTTTTTTTTATAGGTGAAAATTCAATTGTAATTGTGCCTGGTGCCAACACAGTTCTTTCCAAGGATGATGTTGAGAAGGCTAGAGGTATTTTGCAAGGAGCCAATGTAGCTGTATGTCAACTTGAGACAGATCCCAAACTAGTGATTGATACAGCTAACATTATCAGACCTGCAGGAGGCAAGTCACACCCCCAACTTCCTGTAGTATTATATATTGATTTGTATTTTTAGAGCATTACGTTCCCATTTTTACAATTATACGTTGCTTTATTTTCAATGCAATTTGCTATTATTGACAAATACTAAACATTGTTATAAGACATTAAATTATGCTGCTTCAAAATGTAGAATTTCTTTCTTGAATAAAACTACCAGCCAAACGAACATAATTGTTGATTTTTTTTTTTTTATAAAGTTGTCTAAAAACTACATATAATCACATGAATGAATGTAATAATAATATACAGTTCACAAAATATTTAAAATTACTCAATTTATACTATTTGCTATCACATCATACCTATTTTAAATAATTCTATGTTTTAATTGTTTTCTTTTCTTACACTTTTTATTATTATTTAACAGGAATACTTATCTTAAATGCTGCTCCTGGTCGATCAGATTTATCTTCCGAAATTATTGAATCATGTGATATTTTGTGTATCAATGAAACAGAGGTAAAAAAAATGTTTACTGTTTTTAATTTTAAACTATTTTTAATATATGTTTTATAATTCAATTTTACAGGCTGAGATGATTACTAACTGCAAGGTATCTAACGTAGCGGAGGCACAAAATGCAGTTACAGCACTCTTAAGCAAAGGTTGTAAATGTGTGCTGCTTACTCTTGGCAGTCAGGGTGCTGTCTTTGCATCCCAAGATGATCCACAACCTAATCATGTTACTTCACCAGTTGTGAAAGCAGTTGATACCACAGTAAGATAACAAAATTTATTTGAGATGATTGTGATTTAATTATCATAACATGTATCTATTTAGGGAGCTGGTGATGCTTTTATTGGAGCATTGGCATACTACCTTGCATATAAACCAAAACTGCCAATGAAAGAGATTGTTTCTCGCTCTTGTCAGATTGCTGCAGTCTCCGTGCAAAACCGAGGAACTCAACAGAGTTTCCCAACAAGAGATCAGTTATCTGCAAGTTTGTTTTCATAGCAAAATAGCTTAACACATACTTTATATGCATTTTATAAATATTATTTAGTAAAGGGTATGCAGACAAAAGATAGCCCAGTAATAAATATCGTTTTTTTTTTTTTTTTTTTTTTTTTTTACGTGGATTACTTGTCCGATTGAAGAACATCACTATCAGTGATGTCACGTGAGAGTGACATTCTTCAATCGGACAAGTACCTGCAATCCTGTGTGGTTTGCTGGGAGTAGGAGATTGATTTATTGTACTTTGAATGAACATGGAGATATATGTTTATAGTTATACAGACATTTATTCAATTCAAACGATATATAACTTTTCTATAAAAAAAGACTCAGGAAAATAAAATGAGTAATTTTTCATGCTTTGATGTTTTAATTATTATATTCTATTATATTTATCCCACAATACAATAATACAAATACTGAACTGTGCCTTAATCTGCTGTATGGTTTATCTGAATTGATCACTTAATTTTTATGTATCATAATAATCCCTTTTGAAAAAATTATTTATTAAATTATTAGAAATATATTATGATAAATTATTATAAATTGGCACTTATGTAATGAAATGAATTATATAGTTTATATTTATAACTATTAATTATTTTAAAACTTAATTGCTATATTATTTTATTATATTACACCAAAGCTAGGTACTACGTATACCTCTACGCATTATCCCTCACGTATGTCTTCCAACTCCGGGCACTTTTTGTAGTCCACGCAACACAAGCATCATGCCTTCGCACGCGACTCCTGAACTACAATGTTAAGCTTACGAAGCTTTGTAGTTCCAGATGTCACTACTATTGGCGCATCGTCGTTTCAATTGGACTACGCGCTAGCATAGGGAGGGAGTTGGAAGACATATGAGGGACATTGATCTCTGCAAAACAGCAAAAATATTTTAAATTTCTTCGCGCGGTTTTACTAAGCGGCATCTTTCATGGTGGCCAAATTCATAAAGTAATACAAACATAGATTTTAAGGTTTTTAATTAATAAAAACCTATTTTACTATAATGATTACGTAATTTTTACAGTTATTGTGTGTATTTAACTTTTCTAATGATGTGAAGGTATGAAATTCTAAAAGAAAATATGTTGATTGAATCTTATTATGTTGGTCATGAAATCGTAAAACAAAACATCTGACATTTTTTTTCTAGTGGCCACCCTCTGTAATGCTTTATGGGAGCCCGTGTTCCCCTTTTTCCGCTAAAAAAAAATTTGCGTGTTATTGCCAGAGGGCAGCAGCGTAGCATTATTTACTTCTGTTACCAACGTTAAAAAACTTTCACTGAAATAATAAAATTGAAATTGAAGTCAAATTGAATTATTTATTGATTGATATGGATCATTAAGTATGCATATGTGTTTATTTTATTTAATATTTGTCATTTTTGCTGGTCTGTCATTATTAAAATAAATTTTCGAATTGTCATTTAAGTTTATTTTTCTTATAAAGTTGGTACCGTTATGCAAACTTTTAAAAATTGCGAAAAATTGTTTGTGGTTTTGACTTTTGACCGTTAAACTGTTGTAGCCTAAAAAATCGTAAAAAATATTACAATAACATGTGAAGCATTGATTTTGAAGTGAAGCCATCATTGAAGAATGAATTTAACAATTAAGGTATGTTTGCATATACGTAAATGTGCTTTAATAAATACGATGAAGCGTAATTATTTAGTAATTTAGAACATACTTTAATTTGGGAACTGAGGTATGAAAGCACATTTTTCTTGTTGATTCTCTCATTGTTACATGTCATTTTTTTAGTTTTATTTAACAGCTTGTAATTAACTTTTCCATTCGTTATTTAGGGTGAAAATAGAAACGTATTTCTACACAGAATGCTCTGGGGACTGGGAATCATGGGACCTGCCAAAGTTGACCTACCATGAGTGTGTATATATAACCTAGCTGCAGAGAGACAGATGCTTTGGAATGAAGTAGATTGCATGGTAAGATTGATTTACCTTTTCTGTTTTATATGAATTATTAAGTAGCTCATCTCGTGATGTGTTTTATAACTAACTTCGTGCAGTTAAATTGTAAGTATATCATGTACGTAATACACAATATGTATGTATACCGCACGGGGGAAAAAGAAAACCTATAAGCTTACACAACATAGACTCACTTTGCTGCACTAATAAGGTGTGTGTGTGGTATTGTAAGGTGGTAATTGATGGTAAGGGATTGTAATAAGGTGGGATTGTGAAATGTCGAGTATACACATATGCATAACATTTACATGAAATTTATTCCCATTCATCTACTTTATGTACGTACCAAAATGAAATTAATAACTTTTGCAATTTTAATAGTGATGCATTTCAGTCTATAGCTGTGCAAGTTTTGATTTCCTTGTGGTACATCCCTTGTCAAAAAATTACCAATGGTAACCATTGAAAATCCAATGGTTAACCAGTGCATGGTGAATTGAAACACCATTGGAGCAACCATATTAGAGCTATGCAATGGTTACCATTGGGGTTACTATTGGGATTTCAAATGGTTACCATTGAAAATCCAATAGTTACTATTAAACCATTGAGAGCTTTTTTGACAAGGGATGGTACAAATGTATGCATTATATACATATATGATGTGTGGTGTAGTGGCTACAGCGTTCTCGTTTGGCATGCTGGAGGTTCGGTGTTCGATACCAAGCCGGGTTGGCCTTGAAAGGCCAGCTTGTAAGAGCGGTGGTTAGAACATTAACGTTTCAGTTTGTTTCAATGAGTATGTTGCCGCTGCAATACATAGGTTGGCCAAGCCGTTTGACCACCTCTCGTCTATAATGGCGAGTGCTGTCGTTGTAAGATTTGGTGGTCCAAGCTGCACAGGTCTGATTATATAGCCCAGAGTGTGGTGTTAAAGGGTGGACCCTCTGTGGTTTGGTTTAAGCCACAGATCATTGTAACCCCTCTTACTAGAAAGGATTCGTCCTGGCCTACCCCGAAAGGGAATCGGGCGTCATGTTATGTATGTATGTGTGTACATACATATAAGTCCATAAGTGAACTTCTCTCCTTTTGTATAGATGTTACTTTGGTTCCATTTTTTAGAAGATAGTTTTGTAGGTAATACATATTGACTGTAAAATTTGTCTTTTGCAGTGCTGCTTCAGAGCGTTGTTGCTTGGCTCATGTTGGACTTTGCAGCAATAGAAGACAGCCTAAGATTTTGTTGATTTGGTTCCAAGAGAAAGCCCAGGCAGGTAATATATTAACAATTAGTAAATCAGTTATTTATTTTGTAATAATTAATTTATAATTTATGTTGTCTAGGGAATAATTAGTTTCTTAAGTACACTCCTCCCTAATAAATCTGACTGGTTGCGTTAAAGTTTCCCTATATATTTAACATTTGGAGACATGAATGCTGCAGTCAGATTTATTCGATAGGAGTGTACATATTTTTATTTGACTGATAATTAAAAGATTTAATACAAAAACTCATTAGCAACAAAAAAAAAAAAAAAAGAAAAAAGAAAGAAAGAAAGTAATGCTGTTAGGAAACCCTGTTCTCTTGCATCAAAAAATGCGCATTGCATTTGAATAACCAAAGGTGATCATCATTTTAGGAGCAGAGAACAGGGTTTACAAACAGCATTAGTTATTAGTGAGATAGAGTACACAGTGTCCCAAAAATATTGCCCGATAGCAGACGTTGCAAAAGTAGGTTTAGTGAGAAAATAAACAAACTCACAGCCTAACAATACTAACAAAGTGCTAGCAGACGACTTACTGTTAGTGTTACTGTCTATAACATTGAACATGGTTTCTTATGGGGCAATGAAGCAGCTATAACTCAAGTTAGAATTATTTTTCAGAGCTGAAATTTTTACTGTAGCTTACTGAGCCTACAAGCTTTTGTTTTCCTGGATTTGAAGTCAATTGGGTGAAAAAATAATTTTTAACCAAATTACTCTAAATCCAGGAAAACAAAAGTTTGTAGGCTCAGTATAAGCTACAGTAAAAAATTCCGCTCTGAAAAATAATTCTAACTTGAGTTATAGCTGCTTCATTGCCCCATAAGAAAGCATGTTAAATATAGACAGGAACACTAGAAGTCGTCTGCTAGCACTTTGTTAGTATTGTTTGGCTGTGAGTTTGTTTATTTTCTCACTAAACCTACTTTTGCAAGTCTTCTCATAGACTACTTTCAATGAACGAACTTTTTAAAATAATTTGAAAAGGTCTCAATGCATTTCTTATAGAAAAATTGTTTTCACATGTTGCAACAATTAAAAACATTTCATTGCAAGTGGTCCATTAAAGGCGTAGAACACCTTGAACAAAATACTTGCCTAATATCCTAACATACCTAAATATCATCTTTAATTTGGCCGGAGTCATTGATTTCTAATTTATTTTCCATTCACAAAATGTCAGTTGCGGGTTTACTACGTCACAGCTCGCCTGTTTCCGCGCGCGTGGACCAGGCGAACTGTGACGTAGTAAACCCGCAACTGACATTTTGTGAATGGAAAATAAATTAGAAATCAATGACTCCGGCCAAATTAAAGATGATATTTAGGTATGTTAGGATATTAGGCAAGTATTTTGTTCAAGGTGTTCTACGCCTTTAAGCAATGATTCAGTCGTAATGATTTACTTTATTATAATTTACAGGAAATCTTTGTTTTTTACATTTTCACTGACTTTCATCTCAATCCATGATGCTAACACAATATAACACGTCTAAAATAGATACAAACAATTATTCATGAGAGGGGGGTGGGGGGGGATTTGTTGATTAAAGTTACCTTATGGTCCTAATTCTGCATTGTTTGTAGTTGTGCATGTGTGTAGTTGGTCCTGGATCTTGCATCTCTCGCTACACGGTACGCAGTGTCTTGGGAATTAGGGATGTTCTCCACAACCTCTGTGACACTGCACTTCAGTTCATTCAGGTTTGCAAAAGGGGTTGCATAAAATTTTACCTTCATTTAGCCCCACCTCTTGACTCTGATTCTGACATCATTTTTTTTTCTAATGAGGAAACATGAAGGTCAATGTTTATGTGACCTCTGTTCCAAACATGAATGAACTGAGGTGATGTATAGCAGAGGTTGTTGAGAACATCCTTATAGCTCCCGAGAGATACAAAATGCAGGACCGCCCTGATACATTCACAACTATACACTGGGTGCTCAACTGGAAGGACCACAAGGTGACTTCAAACCCTGTCAAATTTTATTTCTTCTGGCTAAATATTAGTCCCCCTGTATCAGGTGTATTATTATTGTGACAGAGTATAAAAGTCGAGGTGAAAATGGACACTTTTGCTATTTATTTAATAATCCCAACTTAATATATAATAAAGTTGATATTTATTTTTGCATCATTTCATGATTCTTGTTGAAAATATCGGGCAATACTTTACTGACACCCTGTATAATGAGTTAAACTGACATTGTGCTAAACTAAATTGTGCAGAAATAATTTCTAACATCAGCGAAAAAAAAATATTGCAGAGAGCAAAATATTGAAACGTTAGTATGTACTGTATGTACACATAACTGCTGTAATATATATTTAAATCCAGTGCGTGTTTTCTTATACAAATGATATTGCAATTTAGCGCAAGGTTTTGAATGATAAAGGTACGGCATGAATTATTATAAAATTAAATTGTTTTTAATGATGTTTCAGGAAAGTGTTGGGACTGCCCATGGACTACAGAAACCATTTATATAGAAGAAAGGTGTATTTGATGTCAAGAATAAAGCTGTGAAAGTAATATTTGTATAAATTTTCTATCCAGAAATGTGATTTAATTTTTAGCATAAATGTGGTAAATAATATGGTAAAGCTACTCTCCAGACCTAACAACATAAATTTTTGTTTTAAATCATACAAAATGGGACACTCGGTAACATTATCGAATTTATTATTACCCAAATATAACTGCAAAAAAGCTCCAAAAATTGTAAAGTAGTCAAAAACACACTATTGCTGACATCATGACTAAAGCCTGGAGAATTTACGAATGCTTCAAGGTCATTTGAAAATCCAACAATCGATTATTTGTATAATAACAAACAGGTACACCTTTTTAGGTGATTGTTCAAAAAGTCGGCCTATCGCCCACATTGTTAAAATCTCGCACCTATAGTAATGTTCAATAGAAAAATTGTTGTGGGTTGCATAAGTTGAAAATTTTCTTATATGTTTAAGGCATCACGATTGGGTTCTTGGACAAAATAATTGTATTTTTGGGGAACCCATTAAGATTGGGGATTAGGGTACCAACGTCAGCCATTTGCCTCAAACTTTTATTGTAAAAAAAAAAAAAAAAAAAAAAATGATTAGGAGACAATTTCAAATATATAAAAATTTTGGGGGGTCACTGTGCAAATTAATTTTATATAATTTTTGGAAATTTTAAGCCTATAAGGCCCAATGTTAATTTTTTTTTCTTTCTTTCTTTTTGGATGGTCAAACATATTGAAATTTTTATCACGGCAAGGTGTGACCTTTAGCTACACAATATTGACACCAAATTTAGACCTAAAACACGTTCTAGTTTTTGAGATATAAGGTCAGTAACCTACTCCCTTAATGAAATAAAAGAGCATGTTGTCTGGTCTGGAGAGTCACTTTAATTAAATTATCAAGCAGTGCATTAAAGGAATAAGATATACTGTGTTAATAAATATGATGTGTGCACATGCACATACCTATAGCATCTCCGTGTCCTTGCCTATCATGGACACCGCATGTGGACATGGATAACACATTTGCAAAACAAGTTTGTTATTTCATCCTGAGATGTATGATGTTTATGTTGCGAGTAATATGTGTAACTTGTTTTTTGTCACGCGAAGCAAAATGTCTATCTCGTTATTCTTTTAATGCATAACAAATTTGTGTACTATCTCTTTTTTTGGTAAGCTTAGCAAAATGTGTATGTTGTTTTTTAAACCTTATGTAGATGGCACTTGACTTACACATATTGCTAAGCGTGACAAATAATGTGATAGACATTTTGCTTCCCGTGACTAAAAACGAGTTACACATATTGCTCACAAAAACCTCAATGGGAATCATATTATAGGTATGGTGTGAGCACCACCGTACAACAAAGGAATACTCAAATGTGTGGTTCACGCACAAGACCGATATGTTATTATATGTATGGTGGCACTCACATAGACCACATGTGAGGCTGCACTGCTGTTATGGCATATTCCCTGTACAGTGAGAGGGAATGTTTACTAAAAAAAATGTAATAATTTATAAATAATGTCCTCACTCACTGCATAGTTCTGTAAAGTTGCTGTATATAAATAATTTAAATTTTGAGATTGTGTTTTTGGAGGTTTCATAGCATGATGAGTTATTTAAAAAGCCATCGTTAACTATATACCCCTTCAACATTTTTACATTGAGATAAAACTGCATTCTCTGATTTTAGTATAATCATGCACATAGTAGATTCATGTCCGTGGCTCACTAGTTGTGAAGTACATACATTCCTCCCAAACTAAGCTGACAGGTTACATTAAAGTTTCCCCATGTATTTAACATTTGGAGACATGAACGCTGCAGTCAGATTTATTAGGGAGAGTGCCAGTGTACACTCCCCCGAGATAAATCTGACCGCAGCGTTCATGCCTCCAAATGTTAAATATATGAGGAGATTTTAACGCGGCCGGTCAGATTTATCTCGAGGGAGTGTACATCACATGAATAGATTAAATCAATGTTTATTTTTATAAGCAGAAATATTCACGTAAAGTCACTCCACATAATGAACCTATTTATACTGTTTTGCTGCGTAGAATAATAATCTTTGCTATTTGGGTTGTTGCTAAGCCTCATTGACCTTGCGGGATAAACGTGGTGGGTGTTGTTTCATTCAAGATTGATGTGGGCTGCCACGGTTCGATGTCGATGTGTGTAAGTTGTTGCTATAATCTCATTTTGATCCTGCGGGATAACCGTAGCGGCTGTTGTCTTGACGTCAAGACAACAAAGGACAACTCACATACATCGAACCGTGAAAGCCCACACCAATCTTTGTGATTTTTATTCAAAATACATTTATTTAATAATTACACACTTTCTCAATTAAAGCCATTATTAAATTTCTGTAAGCAATTCATTTCATAAATTTATTCTTAATCTGCCATGGATTTAATAGTTAAAAAAATGGAATTTATACAAAATATAGGCAAAGTTTATTTATGTTATGCATTTATAGTGCTTTTATTGTTGATGAATGTAAATATGCATTTTTATGTAATAAACTGTTAAATATAACCTGAACTCTTTAATTTTAATTGTAATTAACCCTTAAAAATTTATATTAGTTCAAATTAAAGGGAGGGAAGGGGGCAGAAGGAGGGGTAAAAGTAGCTACGTTCTGATTGGCTGTCGCAAAAGGAGGGGAGAATTAGTTGTGCGTGTTACCGTATGAGGGCAGCACTTTTCGGAACAAAATTTTTACCAATAGTTTGCTATCTCGGTTATCTCTGCTAGTGGCTGCTGTTGGCAAGCCGCTAACTTTTGTGAATTTTCGTCAAATATTATTGTGCATTGTATAATTTTCTATCAATTATTGTTTCTGATGTTTTTTACTTAAGTTTTAATAATGAAAGTGACTATTCGATGTAAGTATAAAACGGAGAACACGCAGTCTTTGAGTCTTTTCTTAACATACATATGCCAGTGCCAGTTGCCAACAGGCAATAAATAAGTATGCAGCTATTAATGATGCATGTTTATTGACCTATTATTTGTCTACTTAAATATGTATGTATACTGAACTGGTTTGTTATAGCAACTTGAGATTGAAAGGAATTTTAATTTATTCTTTGTCATAGTATGTAGGTACATACCATATTCTAGTATGTATGTATGCATACATATGTATGTACGTATGTATATTTATGTATTTATATATTTATATATTGTATATTTATGTACATAACTTATTTAATGTGCTCAAATGTCTTACATATTTTACAGGTTGGGCAGGAGTTGCCACTTGGCGTTGGGTTGCCAATGACGATAACTGTGGAATTTGCAGAATGCCTTTTGATGGTTGCTGCCCTGAGTGTAAATTACCAGGAGATGACTGTCCTTTAGGTACGTATGTTTGTATGTATGTACATACATACATACATGTGGATGCAAATAGGTTTAGACATTCCTTTACAGTATTCGTATACCATCAAGAAATCTCACAATACCTTAATTAATACACATATTCAAAAGTGTTGTGATTATATACATAGGTGCCCTAGGTGCCCACTCATTAAAACTTGTAAAAGGGAAAAAGGGGGGGGTGCTTTAAAACACGTATGTTGGTATGTACAGAAATGAAAGCTGAATTGGTAAACTTAGCAGAATACGCGCGGGCAATAAATACATATGCACAGCTCTGGCCAAAAGTTCTCGAACTATTTGCATAGGCAACCCTCAACCACGTACACTATGTTATCTTTATGAGAAAACGCAGTGGCTGCTGCTGCTCCATTCGAGAGCTTTTGTCTAGAGCTGTACATACATACCATTAGGCACATATTTATATAGTTTTTAATAAATGTTTTGTTTTAGTTTGGGGTCAATGTTCACACTGTTTCCATATCCATTGCATAATGAAGTGGCTTAACTCTCAACAAGTTCATCACCAATGTCCCATGTGCCGTCAAGACTGGAAGTTTAAGGAGTAAATATCAACATTTGCTTCTCTGTTCACATTGACTACTGGTAAGGATTTATTATTATTATTTTATTTTAAATTAAACGGATTATTTTCTATCTGTTGCTGTTATGGTGGGGTTAATGTACTGTAATGCTGTATAGTATAGTATAGCTTAGGTACCAGTATATGTGTGCATATACTCTACCAGTCTTGGGCTCAATTATCATGCTTACAATAACAATACTATGTACTAATATAAAAGGATAGAAAATAGTTTGAGAGAATTAGAGCACTATATGTATTGAAAATTAATACCGAGCGAAAATCTCTAAATTTGATAGTTTAGGGAGGGGATTTTAATCAATTCACTAGCATTTTGCTAGGACGTTTTTTGAAAGTATTAAAAGGATAGGGTATTCTGTGCAAATACAAGCCATACATACCAATAAACAATACGCGATCTGAATCTCTTTTGCTGTACGCGTTTCGTCCATATCCACTCCGAATTTTGCTTAGTAATAAATTAAATTGCAATAAACGTCGCGGATTTTCGGACTCATCAGCAGCCTTATGAAATGCAGTATGCTCGCCCGCACCAAGCTTCACCGCCTGGTGCGTTTGGTTCATACGGCGCGCCACGCTATAATGAGAGATCAAGAAGGCCAGCGAATGATGTCTGTACCCCCTCCCCCACATTCCCCAATGTAAGGAAGGCAGCAAACATCGTCACGCCACCCGTTCGCGTTGCATACCTGTATGAATGGCGAGTTTTGCACAGAGGAGGTAGGAAAAAGTAAAAGATGATAGAGGTTAGAGATAGAATAATAAATATAACCAAATGTTATATTTTGTTTATTTTATGCACTAATATGCTTTCGCTTTGGCATAAGTAACTCGAATAGAATGTGAATAGAATTTTGTATTTGTATAGAAAACATGTTATTTCAACCGTCAAAATAAAAATTAATACACAATCAACGTGTTGGTGTCTAATTCATGGATAGTAAGGTATGGTAATTATCAATCTAGTATTCTAAATGATAAAAAAATAAGTATACTAGGGCTTTAATTGGAAAACTAAGAAACACCTTACCACGATAACGTCCAAAACTAGGTGAAGACGTTGGTGGCTCAGTGTGGACAAATATTTGCTTTGATTAAGTCGTTTTGTGGGCAATAGTCCTCTTCCACAGTAATCAATTAAGATATTTTTGTAATCTGTGCTATCAAGATCTTCCTCTAGCTACCGACATCATTGTGGTGAGGCGTTTATTAGTTATGCTATTCTTGACTTTGGTAGCATATTCACATCAAAATAGTTTCCAATTCCCCTATATCAATAAAATATTGTATTCATTGTATATCAGTTGCATTAGTTGTATGTTTGTTGTTCTCTTGTCTTTCTTTTTCTCTCTTATAGTATTGTATTCTTCTTTTCTGCCCTGCTAGAAATCAATCATTAAAAAAGTGTGTTTGTCCAACACCAATATGAGTTACTCTTACCATAATAATAATAAACATGAATCATTTTATTTTTAATATTTAATCATTAGCACACAATTATAAGAACTGGTATATTAAAAATAAAAGTAATACACCTAAAATTTTAAATATATTAATGTTAGTTAGTTTTTTTTTTTTTTTTTTTTTTTTTAATATAAATTGTTATTATAAATCAACACGTTAAAATAGGATAATAAAAGTAGCGTGGTTATGTTTGTTACTCATCATGGAAAACGATACCACTCGCACATACTGTACCGCTCAAAAACAATAGCGTAATTTTAACTACACAAATAGTTGAATAGTTAGTTTATGTCAACTTAAGGTACTACTTTAGGGTAGCAGTGTTGTCGTAAATTTTAATTTAATATCACTTTTTAGGTTCATAATGAACCAAGGAACAATTCTCTATACTCCAAAAAGTTTCGGCTCAAATCAAATCTTCTGCAAATTAGCATTAAAAGTCGTTGGGATACTCCCCCTTTAACACGCAAAACATACAAAACTTCAAGCTCCCCGTGTGCAAAATTTTTCTTGACCAACTTCTAAACAAAAAATACTAGTGTGTTCTATAAATCAAGTTTTAATGAATTTGACTTTTTAAACGATTTTTACGAGACATTTATAGAGAAAAAAATTAATGAAGATTGCATAATATTCACATTAACATGGGTCAATTTGCGATAATTTTTTTCTCGGCAGATTCGTTCTAGAAAAATCTGGAAAATCATTTTTCATTAAAAATCAACACGAAGAACAAGCTAGTATTTTTTTTTTAACCGCTGAAAAATATTTGAAGTTGTTCAAAATTAGGATCCAAATATGGATTCATTAGCATTAGGGGGCGGGGCATTTGCGATACTTTGACGCTCTGTTGCGATGAGAGTTTTTAAGATAGAAATTTTTTGATTTCATTTTTGGGTACATCAGCCTGAACTTAATTCAAAGTCATAATAAAAAATTTTCACTCCTACCCTAAAGTAGTACCTTAAAGCATCCCATGGCCTTTTTTTTTTTTTTTTTAATTTTTTTTTATGATGATTTGTTTTTTGAAGTATTTCTTGTTTGGGGCTAATCTGCACATTTAAATTTCATTTTTATATTTTAGCAAAATTAGAGACCTAAATTGTGTAAAAATACATCTAGATAAATATGTGTGTTTACATATTTTTTGGTCAAGAATAATCATAAAAATTGGAAAACAGTCAATTTTTTTCAATACCAGTGTACTAGATTTGAAAGCGCGCGTATAAAAGTTTTGAAAATTATGCAAAAATGGTAAAATAGAATGCACGGAACCAATACCCATGTTTTGTATAAAACCTCGAAGATATTAAAATATTATAATATTGTAAACTATAAAATCGACACCCATTATTTTCTATTATATAAAGTAAAAGACAATTACAGTTGCCTTGAGCAGTTTACAACCTTGAAATAAAAAAGTTAAGTACTGTACCTCAACATAATTTTCGTGGAGTTTGAAGTAATGCGAGTTGTTATACAACATTTTCTCAGTGCTTAATTATCTTCATTATTTCTTATGTCCAAAATATTTCGTTAAGGCTTATTAAAATTTTTGCACGCAATAAGCATTTAACAAGTTACGTATATTTTGAAGGTCGGAGGTCATACAAATTTTGCTCTGTGCATGCTGGTACATCAATAGCTTTAAAGCTGCACTGTCGATATGGAATAATATGTTGTACAATAAATTATTTCGAATTAGCTTCGAAGATAAGGGGAAGTAGAATTCATTTAAGGCTGGTTGCCAAAAATTATCGGATGATTGATTTATATTAAAACGCTATTTCTGCAAAATGTTATGAATTTAAATTTTATTTTAACATAACGCATTAGCATATTCAACATCATTCGCAGGGTAACGATAAATTATATTATTGAGTAAGTTAAAAAAAAGTGATAGAGCGTAAAAAGTTAGATTAACTTCGGACAGAATTGATTTATAATCAATATTGTAGTTAAAATCAATGTATTGCCAGGTTTTTGTCCAACTTTTTATACTTCTTGGCGCACCTATCGCTTTGGGTCGTGTAATTCCGTTCAAGTCCGGTACCGCGGTGAGGCACTGCAGTAGTTGACGCCTGCGAGGCGGCAGGCAGATCGCGAGCTTGGCTCAGGCTTGACTTGTGGTGTTTCGCGGTTTGATTCGCGCGCGGTGGTTCGCGGTGAACCGGTGCTCCAAGTCAGCGAAGCGAACTCAGAAGAGATCATCGTGCAAGCGGTCGTAGTGTCACCGATGACTCGCGGGGACGCGGTCACCTGCTCCGTGGGGCCCATGGAGCGCCTTCCACCCCCGGTACCGCCGAGACCTAGTAAAGCAGTGGTTGCTAAAGCATTAGCTAAAACTAGGCGCGCACCACCACCCCCAATACCCGCTGCTCGAGATTTAAATGTTAAACGCCCTGCACCTTTTTCGTCAGCAGGGCGTCATGTGGTGTTAGATACTAGCCCGGGGCAAGGTTGTGCACCTGCAATATTAAACCAAGGTCGTCAAGCAATCAGTCCCGCATCGTCCACTTGTTCTTCCTCAACAGGATCGGAACATGAGACTCCACCCGAACCTCAGCCTCAAACTCCTTCGCCGCCTCTGGGTCGTATCTCACACTGGGTGGAAGTACAGGGTGGGCAGCCTGTACATCTTACCCGATGTGAAATTAGCGTGGGACAAGAACCTGTAACCGCTGTCATTCCTGTCGCTCTTGCCCACAGTCGATCTCCCATGGCTTCGTCATCATCACTGCAGCACGGCTTACCTCCGTTACCCAAAAGTTTGAGTGGTGCCATGGATGCGGATAACTTATCTGTACTTGAGGCCGAGATGTCACGTCAGAAGCAACAGCAGAGACCTATACCACCCCCTCGTCATCCTCCTCCACATCCTCCAAGACACCTTCCACATCGTCGCCATGCTCCTGCTGTACCACCCCCACCACCAGGACTACCCCCGGGTCTGCAGCAACATAATGGAGCTATCCCCTCAGTAGCATCCAGGTTGGGCGCATCCCCCGCACGACCTCCGTTACCGCATGTCTCATCACTTGACGCGCAACTCGCAGTTTTACGTCAGGAAATGGTAAGTGTGTTTTTCTTTATACATATTAACATAATTTTGATTCATTTTTAGGATGTCGTGACGTATCGTCATCACCATAAACTATTTGTGGTATTCAATCTCATTCGGTGTCTGTCGTTTTACAATTGCGTCAGAACTGTTTCGATGTTTATTTATTAGAGTTTTTGTTTTAAGTTTGCGTCACCCGCATAGAGTATGCCTTTTCCTGACAGATATCATGTAAACACCGTAATGCTTCCTCTCATATTATCTCGATAATTCGCTGACGTGCGGGCTCATTATGTATTTATTTAAACATAGGTGAATTAGATAATTTACCTATATGTCTCCAACGAGAAAAACACACTTTTGTCTAAAAGTTCCTTATTAGTTAATTAATTGCATGTATCCTAAATGTATTTAAATTAATTAATTCCCAGCTCTCACGTAATTATATCTTATATGACACTAATTAGATGCTGGTGTTCTCCAATTTTTTTAAGTTTAGATGCATTATGCTAAGAGCTATGTTAATAATAATAAAATACATTAATGAGAAACATTAGGGGGGAGGGGCACAAAATAACAACTTATCATTCGGCTGAATCTATTAAAAACTTCAAACACATAAACCAATAAAAGTTCATTATATTTCCTCATCATAAAAACAGTGGAAAAAAAGTCAGTCCATTAAAAAAAAAAAAAAAAAAAAAAAAAAAAGTTATAGAGGCAAAAAGTTCGAGAGGTCACGAGAATGAAGTTCAAAGTATTATAGATCAAACTAAAATTTAACAAGAAAATATAATGATGTAACAATCAAAGAGAAATATAGAATAAAAATAATAAGTTCTTTGAGATGACAACATATTATTCTATATTTGTAACACATTGTATTGCAATCATGTTGAAAATAATAAAGTGTGGGAAAAATGTCAAATTGAGAGTCAGGAACGAAAGTAAATTGAAGGCTGTCTTGTAAAGATCATGATAGTTATTGTATAAAACATTTCGTATTTTATTTCAGAGAAATATTAGCCTCTTAGTGTCAGGTAAAAATATATTAAGGTGTTACTTCCGCTCTTAATATTAATATCTCACATCCATCACTGATTTCATAATTGTAGAGTATATACTCTACATTTATGTATTGATATTAAACAATATTAATAAATCACTAACGTGTACACTCAATATAATAAAATTTAAAAACATGATACGAAATATTATAATGTGCATGCACTGTAGTACATTATTATATTACATAACGTACAGACGCACCAAGTACACACTAACATAAAAACATTAAATATTATTAAATTAAAGATTACGTTGTATGAGGTAACTATAATTAACATAATAATAATAATATATTTAAGCTGCTGGTATGCAATAAACCCATGGTGAAGCCACATAAAATATTTATAATTTTTAAGTATGTAGGAGAGTCAGAGAGAGAGAGAGAGAGAGAGAGAGAGAGAGAGAGAGAGAGAGAGAGAGAGAGAGAGAGAGAGAGAAAAGCATGTTTCTGAATATAGAATCCTTTTAAGTTTTAAAATTATCAATACAACAGTATATTGCGACAATTTTTCCCCTTATTTTAATATTATTAACCTGATTGACTTCTACTTAATTATTCTACAAATTTTTTAGTTAGTTACACTTTAAAAAAAAATTGTGCGTGTGAATCAAAGTTAGCCTACGTTCCCAGCTTAACACGCGCACAGTAATGTCTCGCAACTTTTTTTTTTATACTTATATAATATACATACATACTCAAATTTATTTAAACGTGATGTTGAACATAAATAAAACGTGCCACTATGCTTATATTGTACTGATGTATAAGAAGGTATTCAGAGGTGTATTTTATCTACCTTATGTATATTATCTTTCTATCACATAATACGTTATATAAGGAGTAAATTGTTACTTTTCAAAATGTTGAAGGTCACTCTGTTAATATCTACTTATAATTTTTATAGGTAATATGAGCTACATATTATATATTATTTTATAATGCATGTATGTATGAAGAAAATTATTTGAATTGTTTATACATTTCCTTGTTTCTAAAATTACTTTCTGTAATTTTGTGATTTACACATAAAAAATGAAGGTATTCAAATATCAATTGCGGCTTGAGCTCGTAAATCTTTCTGTAAGAACGATTTGTAAATTACCCAGCTAGTTATCACTTATCATTCATTTATCTGTGTCATCTAAAAAAAATATATAGAAGAATTGCAAAAAACGAGCTTAGAGAGAGAGAGAGAGAGAGAGAGAGAGAGAGAGAGAGAGAGAGAGAGAGAGAGAGAGAGAGAGAGAGAGAGAGAGAAATCTTGAAGCCGGACAATACTAACAAAATGCTCGTAGACGATGATTACTTTCTTATGGGGCAATGAAGCAGCTATAACTTGAGCTTAGAAACGTTCTTCACACTGAATTTTTTATTGAATATTGAATAGCTCAATAAACTTCAATTATTTTCCTGAACTTCAACCAATTTAGTTATAATATATTAATTTGTCATCCAGTTGACATAAAATTCAGGAAAGCAAAAGCTTTAAATCTTATTAAGCTATACATTGCAAATTTCATTATCGAGAAAATTTAGTAACACAAAGTTGTAGCTTTGTTCCGTAAGTTAAATCTGCTTCATTCCTCCATAAGAAAACATGATAAATGATAAATCAAGACAGGAACGCAAAAATCATCTGCTAGCAATTTGTTAGTATTGTTAAACTCATTGGGTTTCTTTATTTTTCACTAAACCCTCTTTTGCAAGTGTTCTATTTACAAACTGTGTGTTTTACCATAGTATACTATGGTTTTACTTTTCTTTTCTATACTTTTTTTTTTTTTTAATTGAAATCAAAGTTTCTATACAACAGTCCCTTTGGGAGACATCATGAGTAATAGGAGAGCATGTGGTTATTTAATTGATTTTTTTTTTTTATTATTATTTTTTTTTACATACTGCATGTATAATATACAAGTGAAATGTTTATATTTTTCTTTTTTTTTTCTTACTCTGAACATATCTACAAATAATAATAACAACAAAATATAATTACATTTATTTGACTAAAGAGGAAGTAAAATAAATTACTTCTTCTTTTTTACACTTCAAATAATTCCCGCAGTATATTATAAACTAATTACAATGGGAAATTTTTACTTTTTAATGAATCCTTTTGATTTATATACTATATACTAAATATTTATTTTTTAAATACCTATTTAAAATATCGGTACTTTTTATTACTTCCAAAAATCATTAAAAAAATTTTGCTTAAAAAATATATCAATTTATCGAAAAAGGTAACTTTTTTTTTGTATACTACAATTATAAGAATTTAAAACTTAAAAAAATATATAGATTCAAATGCCGTTATATTGCATGATATTTCACAACTAGTCCACATAGGATGTAAATAATTACAAGTTAAGCCCAGTATATAATAACTTTAATTTATTTTTTATTTTTTTATGTATAATAATATAAGCTGAAATTGATGTATGGATTTGACAAGCTTACATTTAAGAGAGAGAGAGAGAGAGAGATTTTGATACGTCCTTGACCGCTAGAGTATTATCATTATTTTTATTTTATTATACTTATGATGAAGTGTGGCCTGCTTGGTTACTTTAGTTACATACAACTTTGTGCTGGCCACCGCGTTACATTTAGTTACCGCCCCCGCGCCACGCGAACCAGCATCACGACCTGGAAAACTGGATTTAGATAACTTCACGACTCAAATTAGTATTTTATTATTTATTTAAGTATATAGTATAATTTTATTAGTATTTAATATTTTCTGATTATTGCGTGAGCTTTCGAAAAAAAAAATTATATTGTTTTTAATTAATAAATAGATTTCTTTTGTCTAATCAATGTCTTTAAAATATAGACCGAAGTACCATTTTATTTTTGCGTCAAAAAATAAATAAAAATTAGTATTTGACTGTTTCCTTTTTTATAATTAGTATAATACAGTGTCGCGATCGTGAAAGTACTTCAATACTCATTACAGTAAACTACAAAAAAAAAAATATATATTATGTACTATACTTGCGTCTATTTATGTTAACCCCCATTTATGTGAAATCAAAGTAATTATTTACTCACATTCTATATTTTAGCAACTGAAACGGTATATAGTGCAATTTCAAAACATTTTGGTTTCTCTTATCATTTTTTTTCCCTAAAGAAAGTAAAGTGTTGATAAGTATAAGTAAAAGTGTTTTTTTTTTATCTCACAATGAAACCGTAAATGCACCCAATTTCTTATATACTTTCATATATTAAAAAACAGGGTGTTTATTATTATAATTATTTTACCTTGTAGAACTCTTAAAGTTTACAGGAATAGGTGTGAGGAAATAACAAACCTCTTTCTACGTATATATGTATACTGTCAAAACTAACTAATTCAGTAATGAATCAAAATAAGAGCCATATCATTCTGAATATTATTATTATTTTTTTTTTTTTTTACCTTGCTTGCTTTAATATTACGCCATCAAAAATGAGCGTGTGTAAAATAATATAATGTATGAAGTAAAAGAAAGAAAGAAAAAAAAATACCGTTATAGATTATGCTATAAACAAGCTTTATTAGATGTATACCACATACGCCTACTATACATTTATATTATAATATTATTCATGTTAGTTTGAAAAAAAAAGTATATATTTATTGACTTGTAAAAATGTTTTGGTACATAACAAATTTAAAAGTGTTACCCACGCTTTATTTTTGTTATTAATTTGTACATAAACTAAATCATGTAATCTTGACATTGTGTCGACAAGAAAAAGATTGAGTACATCGTCATATAGACTTACCGTTTTGTGTTTCACATGAATGTATTGTTTTGATTAGATATACTCTCACACGAGTTTACATTGTGAATAATAAATTTGACGTATGTGTGTATAGTTATAATAAAACTATGACAATAATAAATAATAACACTTTTATAAAAGCTTCTGTGAATTTCAAAATTATTTGTATATCGAAACATAGAATATTTTGATACTGAGTTTCATTATTTTATTATTATTTTTGTTTGTATGTTATATTTCATGTAGTCATTTTACTTAAAAATGAATTTCTATTGGCTTGTAGCCATTTAATAGAATCAGATGGAGATTTCAGTTGACGCAAAACTAATCTAAATACGTTGGATATTGTTCCCATATGCCAGTAGTTTTTTTTTTTTTTTTTTTTTTTTTTTTTTTTTTTTTTTTTTTTTTTTTTTTTTATTAGTAAAATGACTGTACAGAAATTGTGCATAGGAAATTTTCCTCTACTGTTGTATTGCAATGCCAATGTTTTATATCGAGATTTTACTTAACGTAATTTTCCATAATGTATAAATACATAGTATTGCCATAAGACAAAAGTGTAATTTTTTATATCACAGTGTTTGTAATGTATAGTGATACACATCGTTTGTTTTATGTCACAAGTAATGTACAATTTCACCAATAACTCTTATTACAAAATTATTGTTGCATGGTGCATGACAAACCTAATGGGTATATACACAAATATAAACTTAACCAATGAGGCTAAATTTTACAAAATTCAATACGAATAAATCCCTGTGGCAAAAATTCGGGTTCTGTTTTTTTTTTTTTTTTTTTTAATTCTTCGTCATCTTCTTTCTTTTTTACGTAGTTTTCACCACCATCGTATCTCCTACGTATTTGATTTGCTTTTGCTAACAGTGAATCCGCTTAAGTTTGATTTACAACTTTTAATCAGCTTCAATCGCTAAGTTCTAGTCGACTTCCTTGCTCAAAATAAAGAGGGTGTAATTTAATGCCCTTAGGAGGAAAACGGTTTAAATACATTCAAATTTCTAATATTATTATTTTTTTTAATTTATTGATTTTTTTTTACCAAAAAAAAAAGAGTAGTTTAGTTACTATAGTTACTAGATATAAAAAATTGATTAAATTTGTTTAACATTTTATAAAAATAAAGTTACTCACTTAAAAGTATATCAAATTTTATCCATGATGAAAATAAAAATTCGATTCTCTTCACTTAATTCTATAGAATATGACATGGTATATTACTTAACAAAATAATAGTAATACAAAAAATGTTTCTTTTATACGATTTCACGCTTTGTGATTGCATAATATTTACAAACTGTCAGTCGACATGCAGTGTCTGTGTAATGTGTATTTATAATATATACTATTTTATATAAAATAACTTTATATAAATGTGAACAATAATGTAATTGAGTTAGTTTACACACTGCTTCAAAAACTTTCTTCTTCCTGTCCAAAATAATAATAATAATAATAAAAGCTTAAATAAAAATAGATTAAGTTATTACGAGTGTGTCGGAACTAATATAAAATCACATTTTACCATGCTCTAATACATAATTTTATTTGACATGTATAATTTATATTTACATTTGAAAAATGTTACAACGTTTTTTTTTTTAAACGAAATGTAAAACGTTAAGAAATGTTTAACAAAAATAGAGGTGAAGATATCTATTTTAGTTTTGTATGTAAAAAGTTTACATGGCTATGTCCCAAGTTCAGATATATTTTGCATGTACAGTCTTATGATATTTCGTAATATTATATAATATAAAATGTAAAATATAATGTCATTTTAAACTAGGAAGGAAGGGCATGAGAGCTTTTATTATACACTTTTGTTATATAGAAAAATTAGAGGACAATAGTATTATTATGAAGTTTAAAGTAATATAATAATATTAAAGGGGAAAGTATTATATTATTTAAGTATACGTGTATAAAAATTATTTAATTAGTGTGAATTTTTATAATTTTAGCCATTAATGTTATATTATCACGTAATTAAATACGAGGCTAATCTATAAATTTACCACACGTATAATTATAGTAAGGTAATTGATAAATCTATTATGTAATACAAACCACCTTCATTTTCTATATAGTCACTGAGATTTTTTTTTTTTAATTTTGTACGTTAATATAATAATGTATTGTAAAGTCTTTCACTATAATATATTATGTATATGTCACAAGCTAAAATAGATTACCTACAAAAACTGCGAGCCAAGTTTCCTATCTAGCACAATATTTTACAGGACATAATATAGCACAGGACCTACGTTATTATACTTATACAAACGTGTGCGGTGGAGTGCTATATTATATAGTTTATATTTATGCGACATTTACAAAGTCTTATACAAACTCATGTATATACCCTAGAGAGAGGCTTTTGTTCCCGAATATTCATTCGTACAGCTACTTTGCATGGATCAATACTTAGTGTTTAGCATTGCAGATTATAATTATGCAGAGCCATTATAATGAACAAAGGAGAACATATATAAACAATAGAATAATAAATGTATTTTTAAAAGAATTTTTTTTATTCAATGCTGTTTTGGTTTGGCATAGTTCCGGATTTTTATTACGTAACAACAAAACATTCAAATCATTTGTTTACATAATGAATAAAATATGTCTGTTTTTTTTTCTTTCGAAGATTGAGAGACAAAAATATCAAAGAAAATGACAAGATCAGTACTGTTACAGATAATAAACTTGATTTTTAAGTATCGTGAGAATATTCCCCTATTATATTTGACCAGTTTTTTTTTTTTTTTTTTTTTTTTTTTTTTTTTTTTTTTTTATGTATGGTATTGAAAAGGTAAATGTCCGATAATTTGTCAAGTTCAACTGTAATCACTAGAGTAACTTATATATAGGCAGTAATTAATTAAATGCAATTTATGTGTTAAAAAAAGCTACAAGATATAAAATTCCACAAGCTGGAGTACATATTTTTACAGGAGCTTTTTCTTTAATTACAACTTTTTTTATCGATTCTCTTGATTGGTTGTCGTAAAGTCATTATTAAAATAATTATTAAATGAAAGAGGTAATCTTTATTAGCGAGCGAGTTTTATGTAGCAAACGTTCTATATTACCAACTCTCTTATAATATTACTTGAAAAAGAGAGAGATGATATCTCCCTAACTGATCTTGTTCTGCCTTGGGCAATAATTCTGCTCTCACTGTAACATCTCATATTATGATATCCGTATCCCTCTAGGCTCTATTAATTTTTGCTCAACTTTATATATAATATTATATTTGTTCATCTTGCAGGGAGGGAAAAAAAGAGCAAATAAAAATATATTAAAAGATCTTGAGATATATAATTTTTTTCTTCTATAAAATACTTCAATTTTTTGTTCAAATAAATTAAATTCATCTTTATGTTATTATCATTTATATAAACAAGTTTTTATTTTTTATCAGTTGCTTCATAAAAATTTTATACTTTGATTTCTCTCTCTCTCTCTCTCTCTCTCTCTCTCTCTCTCTAATTTGTTATTTCTCTGAAAGTTGAAGGTACGGAAATTATGATGCCTTAGGTAAAAATACACAAAAAAAACTAAAGCATTTTTTTTCCAACTTGTTTTATTGAATGTATCTGAAAAATGTAGTATTTATAGAAGAAGGAGTGGTAAATATGTAAATGTAATCTGTCAGTTATAATACATAATTGTTTTAACCGCGGCTGCTAGCTTCAAATTAACATTTTTGTCTGTATACAAATGATAAGAATTGTTTTTGTAAATTATTTCTTTCAAAATGAAATTATCTGGCAGAAAGGTAAATTTTATTTGTGCACAATTTGGTATGAAACACCAAAAAAGAGAAATACATACTATAAAACAAAGTCTCTCTCTCTCTCTCTCTCTCTCTCTCCTTCCTCTATCTCTGCTACAGCATACAGTAAGGTATCATTAAAGTATCCAATATTATTTATAGGTTCCTTTACTTAACTTCGAATGTATTTTATGGTATAAGGTAACATCAAAAATCAATAACGTAAGGAAATCGATATCGGAAATCCATAAAATAAAGACAGTATAATGTATAAAGTTGTCAGTGTATAAAACTAAAATCCCCTCTCCTTGAATTACAATATATAAGCACTATAATTTTTGTAGCACTGTATTTTGCCTTTAGAAAGAAAATATAAAAATATCATCACGTTCGCTTAAAAAAAAATGTATACATATTTACACAACCCTTACATTTTTTTTCTTTGTGTGTGTTTTAGTTTAATTATCTTTATCTTATACTCTAATCAACATTTTTTTTATCATTAAAATCCGTGCTGGGTTAAGGGTGAAATAATTACACACGAAACTTTATGTATCAGATCAAGCAATCATAATAGAACCTTTATTTAGGGCACTTTTTTGTGACGTAATATTACTAGAATAAATTTAGTTTTCTGCTTCTCTTCTGATTTTATATTTTATTTATATCACAGTATAAAGAAGTCAGTAATAATGTTTAGAAATGCACGCGTGCATATCGATCGTAACGCTCTTTTGATATCATGCATAATTTTTCTATATAATAAGAGGTCATTACGTATTAAATGTAGATTTTTATGAGTTTAAAAAAAATTATTCTTCCATAATACACAAAATATTAACAGACCGTATTATGAGAATTTCATAATATAATCCTTGAAATTTGTGGAAAACAATATTATTGGGTCTTGATGCAAATAAAAATTTATAGGTATCAATTTTGGATAATAATTCAGTCATCATGAAACCACACAAAACCATAAATCTCAGTAATTATTATATATGATAAATAATAATAAAAGAAAACAATGATTACTATATTTAACTATAAATGTGACTTTTTAGTGTACATTTTGAGAAAAAAAAAATCGTATATTTTTAAATATAGAGAATCCTTAAAAGTTCCTTCACGCATATCGGGAATAATGTCACGTGTATAGAGCTTAACGTCCTTCTCGTGTGGTCTTTTTTTTTATGGTAAATTTGGTTCCGTAGTCAGTGTGCCGTGATATGATGTTATAATTTAGCAGCAGCGAGCACCTTTAGAAGATATTGCCTGGCTGCTTTTTCTCCCGGACATTGCCCTTGATCCTCTGGTACTTTATACTAAACCGCACTAACTTTGCACGTCCTACACTTTTGTTTCTATAATATATAGATTAATTTTGTGACGTGCTTTTTTTTTTTTTTTTTTTTTTTTTTTACAAAATTACAAGTAATCGTAAATTAAAGAAAAGTATAATATACCATAAACATGGTCGCATCTGCCCTAGTTTTTTGCTTTTCTTTTATTATTATTTTTACCATACTGTATATATTTATTGTCACTTTTTTTTAATATGTATATATATTTTTAACATAAAGAAAGTCACATTATGCTATGTATGAAGTATATCTAATAAGAAATTCATAATTACTGTTATTATTTTCCATACATGCGTTTGCAAGTTCTATTTTTACTTTTTAAAGTTTAATACGTACTTTCATTCTATATTATTAATATTTTAAGTAAAAAATAATAGTGGGAAAGTTTTTTGTTTCGTAAAAACTATTACCTATAGAAATAAATAATATTGACGTAGAAAAAAAATCGTTTTAATTTTATATTGAAGATATAATGATATTTTTTTTTATTACCATTATAATTTTTTTCTTCTTTTTTTAAAGTACGTATAATATAAATATAAAGTATCCCATTAATTAAGTTTTATAGCAAGTTTTTGTTTAATGTTTATAAAATCTAATTAAATTTCTATTTCATCTAATTAATAATTTAAATTAAATTAATATATTCAAATTAAATAAAATAAAAAGTATTTATAGGTTTTGATGTAGATGATCACTCAATTAAATGAGAGGAAAATAATATTATTTATATTATAAGACGATAAATATTATTTATAATGTTATACAAAGATGTATGGTGAATAAATTGTTTAAGAAGCAAGTCGAATCGCAATCGGTTGAAAATATATATTATTTAATGAGATCCATTCAGCACTTCATAATAAACTATAATTTGTCAGAATGTTTCTACGTACTCACAATTTATCATTATATTTCGATAAAATATATTTTATATATTTATATATTATTAATTTATTTATTTATTTTTTCTGACAGAACAGCAGAGAAAACGCTTTTTTTCTCAACTCATGCTTTTATATTAATAAAATTACTTGGAATATCAAAATAAAGTATAATTTTGGTAAAAGGATGTAAAAATCATAAAATTTTAGAAAATTATATATTCGTAAATAAATAAATTTAATTTAGAAATTAGTTAGTATTTATTATGACATAATAAAGTTATTAAACGGTAAATTTTTATCATGTGGTTTTGTGTATTTATTTTGACGTTTCTTTTTATATATAATATAAAAAAATTCTTATTTTTATAATCAAAAATCTTATCATAATATTATATCTAAAACAATTTATAGTACCACGGTTCTTATTATGTGACCCATATTGTACTTTTTGTTTTTGCAAAATTTAGAATAGAGACAGACGGTCAGGTCGTCTCGCGTGGGATTTGTTGTTGATGTTATGGGTGCGACTTTTATTGCGTGCGTGAATCATCATAAAGATATAGAAGGGGAGAGGGAGGGAGGAGGTAAGAAGTGATCTCACGAGTAATACTTGTTGATTTCCTACGTGATTCATGTAACCTTAAATGATCCCCAATAATATTACATTATTATTTTCGTCATTATAAAGAATAAATAAAAAGTTTCTTACGCAATATATGGAAGGAAAAAAAAGTAATATCGCACGCATATATAACCTCATTAATTTTAAGTGTTTTTAATTGTTAATTAATGTTTAAACTTTTGTTAAATGTTATATTTGTTTAAAAAGGGGGAAAAAAAAAGAAGGTTACTTAATTTTAAGGTTTCCTAGGTTAAATTGTTTCGTAAAAAAATAATAATAATAGAATATACAAAAGAGAAAATGAAATGTTTAAACGTATGTAATTCTCTTTTGTGGTATAATATATAAGATAACATCACATAAAAATATTGCGGTTTGTTGTGGAATTACGCTTGATGTGTTTATATGTTATAAATATAAATAATAGTAATGCGCGAGTATTATTATAAAAGTGAGCGCGAGCGATGTCTTGTACAAAAGTAATCACAGTGGGTGGGTTGTCCTTGTAGAATTTCATATATGTATGAACTTGATTTCTAATTTAGATTAAAAATAATTTGTTTGACAACATGAGGGTTAGGAAATAAAATTTTGAATGGATTAAATTATATTTAACGGAGAGTTGAATTTAATAAATTTGATGAAAATATATATATTCAACCCAATGGACCACTTGGAATGAACAAACTTGTTAAAATAATTTGAAAAATTATCAATGCATTACTTATGGAAAAATTGTTTTCACTTACACGTTGCTACGATTAAAATCATTTCATTGCAAGTGGTCCATTACGTATATTAATACATTTTCGGGAGAATATGATTTGTATCATTTAATTATTTCAAAATTTATACAAAGAAAAAAAAATCGGAAAAATATAGGTTTACGATTTTTAAATACTGGAGCTCATTTCTTTGTAAATAAACATCAGTGCCTATGAGCAGACGTGATCATTATTATTTTTAAACTACAGGTTATTTTTGCGTATTTACCAAATTTCATGAAAGATAGAAATTAAAATTTACGTGCGCAACTGCCTGTACTTTCTAGGATATTTGTTTTCCAAATATTTTCAGGCTTTTCCCACTTTTAATTGCAGTTTTACGCAAGACACACAGTAATATTTATTTATTCATATAAAAATATCAGTGCTTTTGATGTGATCTATTTCTACAGCATCGCTTAAGATTTTATTTATATAAATTTCTCAGTACTCTCTATAGCAATTATTTATTTCATAAAGTATATTAATATTAAATAAATATGATAATATCAAAAAGTGAAATAAAAACATTAATAATGCATAAAAAAAATCAAGTGAGAAAGTATTTCGCACGATCTATGTAGTTTTAGAGAGTAAAAAAAAAAAATATCATTTTTATAAAATTAACTTCATAGCTATTGTTCATCTCAATAATTTCTTTGAGAAAAATACCTACACATTAAATAAATTGTAAATTTTGTACTCTTTACCTAAATTTTTACTGTCATTGCTGATTTAAGTTAAGTGTAATATATTGGAAAGTTCAATAAATAAAATACGTATTGTATGTGACTAGTATGGCTAATGTTTTTCCTCGTATGGCTTAATGCCAACACCACAGGTGTGGCCCACAGGATCTCGTCAATTTGGCACCACCCTATACCTCTGAAATAAGGCCTAATTTATTGCATTAAACAAGGACAGGATATTGATATTTAATGTCACTTTATATATTAGAGCATGTTTGTGTTTTAAACAAAAAGTCATTACACCAATAATATAACTTTTTATATTTTTTTTTCCTGTACAATATATATTTTTTTTGTAGGTTAATAAACTATAATTGAAAATTATATAAAAAAATACACGTGTGTATGAACTTTAATGACATATGTAATAACAATAAAAACAACTGAATTTTTTATATATATATATAAATAATAAGGTTAAGAATAATTTTATGAATGTCATCAAAACATATTTTTTAAAGTATAATGTAAACTTAATTTACTTTTTTTGATTAATTAATTAATTAATTTTGTATTAATTTAACAACAAAGTTCTGACGTGAGTTATTTATGACTTGAGGAAAATAACAAAAGCAGTGTAGTGTGTTTAAAATCACAGCAGCAGAAAATTTCATGCTGTTGTTGCTTTAGTTTACTGCATAAATTACACAATTCATGAAGCATACATATTGTATTAAGAGTGAGATGTTATATAGAGTCTATATTGGAATTTTACGTCTTATTACTTCTTCTTTTATTTATTATTATTATTTTTTTTTATCCTTATTGTAAAGTCCACGCCACGTAAGGATGTTCGATATTTCTTAAATAATCGTTTATTCAACCAAAAACTGTCATTTGAAATGGGCGATATCTGTGGGCGATCATGCAAACTAAAATGTTCTTGGGTGTAGTTGTTGTTTAAAAATATCAGTTATCACATGAAAGTATCAGCTTTAAAATTTAAAGTACTTGTATAATATAATTGATTTTTTTTATGTAGAATCAACCAGACTAACAAATTAATGATGGTCTTAATTTTTATTAGGACGTTTTTCTTTTTCTTTCTTTTTCTTTTTATAACACCACCGCCACCACCAGCTGAGCTCTGTTTTTTTAACCAAGGTAGTGGTGAGAGTAACTAAGCATAACTATTATACTGCATATAACTCAGTAGTAGTATTCTTTTTTTATTACTATTTATTATTATTTTTTATCCCTATGGTATTTGGTATTTATTTTAATACTGGGGCTCATTTCTCCATAAATGAAAGTTGTGCCTCCAGACACTAACATTATACTACAGGGTAGTTTAATATTGTTTTATAAATTTTATTGAAAATGCTATGAAATACGTACGATTTAGTAACCTTACAAATTAAAGCATAATATCATGGTAATAAATAAATAAACATGTTATACAAAAGTAGAAAATAAAATTACTGTGTACGCAATACCTGCGCTTATGGGTATTTGTCATTGATATTTTTTTGGTTTTTCCCACTTTTAATTGCAGTTTTAAGCAAGTTCTCCATGCAATAATACCTATAGTTCCTTTTAACAACAACAACAACAACAAAAAACCAGCACTGGGCTATGCTAGAATATTTTAGCCTAAGCCCCAATTAAGGTGTAAATTAGAGAATCTTCGTGTTTTATTAATTTTCAATTCAACATACCGGTACTCTTAATATCTGTACCTATTATTCTCTATTATTATTTTATTTTTTAAATTTTGTAACATAGTACTTTACTTACCAGTATATTAGTATATTATTCTATATTTTTATCCTAAAAAGTTTCTTATTTTTTTGATTACAGGTTGGATTACGGCAATTGGACTTATCCCTTCTATCTCAATTATGGTCACTGAATGAGTCCATACAAGAGTTCCGAGTGATACTTCAGGAACAAGAAGATGCTGCACTATCTCCGCCATCTGCTGACGAAGCAGACGAAATGTTCCGAGCTGCGTCAACTGGTATGAGGTTCCCTGGAGGTCCAGTGACATCACTCACTGCAGTCCCTGAGCAATATGTGTTATCTAGTAGCTCTTCACAATCCAGTGTTGAATTTGGCAATGTGTAATGAGTGTTTCAGACTTACTTTTAGTGAAATTTAAACAGTTCTTATATTATTGTAAAGTGTGTCTTAAAAAAATACCTAAAAATACACATATAATCAATAAAATTTAAAAAAAAAGAAAAAAGAACATTAGTAAATCTAGTGATTATTAATAAGTAGTTGATTAATGTGTAATTATTAATTTGAATGTATGAATTTTAAGGTATGTATACCCTTAACCTATGTAAATTATAATAATATTCTTGTTATTATTGTACTCCATTTTAAAATTAAAAACATACAGTATCTTATCTGCCAAACAAATCAAATTACCTAGATGTGTAATTGTAAAGGAGATGAAACGATATGATTGCTCTAAAATTTGCCCTTTTTTTTGTGAACAAGCTTTGTTTGTCTTCAGCCATTTTTATTATTAATTCAGTCTACTAGTTCCAAATCCCACTTCTTCCATTTTCAGTAAAGTTGAGTTTCTTATCATTATCAGGTCTAATCTCACCTTTGTTGAAAATGGAAGAAGCAAGTTTTGGAACTAGTAGACTCAATTGTCTCCATATTCTGCTCTTACAGTGTAAAAATGTAAATAACACTGCATTCATAAACTTTGATATTCAGTTTTCTGAAAATAGTTTTTAATATGATTTCTTTGCTCAAAAATCCATAATTAAATTTAAAGATTGATATAAACAAATCAAGCATTCCAAAATAATAATAATATATAAATTATAAAATATATTGATTAGTTACGATGCTTAGCAAACAATTTTTATTACAGTACAAGCTTATTAAACACGAGTACAAACTTTAATAATTATCTTAACCATGTTTATTTTCTAACAATAGCAGCCAAACTTAATAAGAAGAAGTCTTCCCTTGCCATTTTCTCTTGCTTAGCATACCTTTTCAATTTGGAAAAACCTTAGTTTGTTGCCATCACAGTTGTGATCAAATGTCCTGAATTTTTGTAACCCTTCTCTCTGCATTGTAAAGTGTAACAAGTAATAATTCAATATTTTTAATTATCAAATCAGACAAATTAACAAAATTATTAGGCAAAAAAAAAAAAAAAAAAATTGTTTTTTCCTAATACGCATAAAAAAAAAGTCCAAAATTCTGTCAATTTTTCTCAATACTTCTTTTAAATGTGTGTCTATGGTGTGTTAAATCTTATTAAAATATATATAATGAATGAACAAATAAAATTAACAAAAATAATTGTATACATATGACAGAAATTTGTAGAATTTGTGTGGTTATTTTTTATTATGTATTACAATATTTTTCAATCTCAATTATTCATATAATGTGAGGAACACTTCTGATCAATTATATTTAAATTTGGAACAAATTTTTAGTGAACTGTAAATGAATTAAAAAATGGGGAGGGGGATTTTGTTTGCCATTTTCATGTCTTTGCAATAGAACTAAAAATCTGCAATTTGATTGATATTTTACTTTTTCATCTTGCAATTGTGAATACCATCACCAATCTGTGTACTGGAAGTCAGTTTTCTTATGTACCACATTTCATTTTTTCCTTCAATTTTTACAGTAATATAATTTTTCACCTATGTTTTGTGATATCTAAGAATTGCAGCTAAATCAAGTGCTATTAAGAAAAGCATTTATGTTACTTTTAATTTTTACCCACTTATATTATTTTATCATTGATTAAACTTGTGGATGGTTTTGGGTGAGACTGAATACAATCATTAGCTGTCAAATAATATGTATGTATTAAATCTTTAAAAATTGAGATCAAATTTGGCGTGTTAAAATATAAAGCCATTTGGATAAATGTATGATGTGTGCTATGCATTATAAAATAAAATTTTTATTTAGAAAAAAAAAATTAAATTAAAAAATATATATATATAAGAATGTTATAATTTAATTATTTTTTCCCCTTTGTTTACAAATCACTTGTTGCGTTTGTTAGTAACAGGGTAGGAAATATTAAATCAATGTTAGATAGTATGGAGTAGCCATGGTGATAGATAAACAAGATTTCATGTTCAAGTTCTTTGAGGCTAAGAATTGAACTTTAATATTAACAAGTGAGGTCTTTACATACTTTTACTAGTTACAATTGCAATAGGAAGTTTTATCTGCATGAAAGTGTAAAATCGCTTATTATTTTTGTTTCTATATAGATAAAAATAGCTGAAAATGCATTGAATTAAAATAATAATAAGATGGCTAGCAGACGTCGTAGATCTGACTTTAGTCCTCCAAAGAAAAAGAATGCTCTTCTACAGATGTTATTGCGTGATGATGATGAGGCTGTGGCACCTCCTGAACAATTTAATGTGGTGCAAGAGTACCATAAACTACGTCAGGAACTCCTCTCCAGAGTCCAAGAACTCTCACCTGCACCTCCTAGAAAAAAATCTATCAGACGTCCTAAAGAGCCTTCTCCTCCAGCTCCAGTTTCTCGAAGGAAGAAGGAAACTAAGGTAAATGTAAAACTTTACATGAGATAAATTGAAGGCTGAGTTTTTAAGCATCGTATGGCACGTTTTTTTTTTTTTTATTATTATTATTATTATTATGAGTTAGATACACAAAGGTATTTCCTCATGTATTTGATAAGAATCAATTAAAAAACAAAACATTTGTGTGCCCTGAAATACAACTTGAAGATTACTAAATGTCAAAAGACCCTGAAACCCCCATTTTCAATCTATTAAGATTGTCATAAGATTTTTAAATTTTACAGAATATTAACAAGAGCATTTAGGGGGAAAAAAAAAACATGGTAAAATTTGACCCCAAGTTTATCCTCACATAGAAAAAATATTGAATATAGACGTAAACAGAGGGTTTCAGTGTTCTAAACGCTCTCAAAAATCTATAGAGCAACTCGGTTGCTCCAGTCAAGTTTCTTTGGAGAAATCCTGAAATTTGCCCCTAAACCTGAAAGTTATATAGGCTAAATTTAAATAAATACGGGGTATTGTAGTCAAAGGAATCCAACTTGATTAACAATATGAAAAAGTGCATTTTAAATATTAGAAACGTTCAGGGTCTTTTTAAGGTAAACAACCTAACTTAAAAATGTGTTTCTTGCTTTTTATTTAACAGTGAATAAAATTACGAAAGTCCAGAAATTTTTAGAAACAAAGAGACATTTTTATATAATTTAATTAGTAATTAAAATTAGTTGGGGAAGAGAGGAAGTAAACTCTTAAATATATTTTGTTTCATAGTAAGATTGTGGTATGTGAAATCTTTAATTATACCCTAAATTTTGTCCATAAGCCATAGATTTATTTTTTTTATAACTTTTTTTAAGGGGAAGGGGGTAAGGGGGGTCAAATTTCCCATGACAATGTTTAACACAGCAAAAAATGCTGAAGATTATATATGTTTCAAGCCAGTTATTCAAATTTCAACTTTGATTTTTTTTTTTTTTTTTTTTTTTTTTTAATTTTAAGAGAGTTGTGTTATACAAAACTTAAACCCTAAACCCCTAAAAAGCTGATTATACATACTGAGAGCAAGAGCTGGATTGTAATTTTATTCTAATCTGCTAAGTGTTTAGGTTTATAAGCCATGAGAAAGTGGGGGGGAAAAAAAAGTAATAAAAGAGTAATAAAAGCAGCATCTTACTTATTTGAAAATTTTAAAATATAACTTATAATTCACCCCGTCTTATATGTCCTATTCAAATAGAAAATCAGCAGACCATTTACAGAGATGATGCAAAGGCGCATTGAGTATAGAAAGAAACTATTAGAATATTTAGAAGGAGGAGGAGATGCAAATGAAGAAGCAAAAACTAAATCAGATAGACGAGAACGTAGATATCGCAGATACATTCAACACGGAATTGGAACAGAACACATAGCTCCTCTTCAACAGTTGTCCATTAACCACATTCTTGCTCTCATACCAAGCAGACTCAAGAAAAACTTTAAAGAATTTCTGCAGTCTCTTTTATCAGAGGTACAGCAAGATTTTATTGTTGGAGTTAAAATAGCAGTGGTGGAGTATGTTCTACATGATGCAGTACCTAGTAACTTAGATACATCAGGACTTAATTCAGTTCAAAGAACTGAACAAGCTGTTGCTGCTAGAGCAAGGAAACAAAAAACACATAAAACTCAAATATATATCCGAAGAAATCTACATACTATTAATAAATGTGTGGCTCAGATTTTAGATTTATGGCATAAATCATTCAGGTAAATTATTATTTTTTTAATTCATACTTATTTATTTATGATAAATTTGAAAGAAAAGGATAGGAAAAACCAGCAAGGGCCTTACCATAGTGAAGAGAGTCCCATAGTTTGCTGAAAATCTTGCTAGCACAGATATGAAAGAAAAAAAAAAAAAAAAAAAAAAAAAAAAAAAAAAAAAAACTAACGCATTGGAAATATTTTGGCAATAAACTCCAAGAGAGATGGAGTATACGTTATGCCTTCATCCAGTCCTTACAGACTCAGAGAGAATAACACACTTCAATATTTCCAATGTGCTAGTTTTTTATATCGGTGCTAGCAAGATTTTCACTGAACTAAGGGTCTCTATGATAAGGCCCTTCCCTGGTTTCTCATATCCTTTATTCTTTCAAATTTATCATACATAAGCACAATAGTTTATTTTCCTTAATATACCTCATACTTATTTATTTAGTATTTATCAGTGCACTGTATTTTTAGTTTTGCATAATATATACTTTTAAATTATGCATGCCTTTCAAAGAAACAAAAAAACAAAAAAACAAAAAAAAAAAATATGAACAATTATGTTTTTAATTTTAGTACACTCAGGCTAGTAAATATTCATCAGCTAACAGAATTGGAACATGCTTTGGAACTTCCAAGCTTTAAGAACCTTATTGCTCTTCAAATTCATACAGCTGTTCAAAATCTGAGACACAATTGGTTTCCAGCATTAGAAACTATCTTTTTGCAGGTAAAAAAAAAAATAATAATAAATGAGCATAATTTTAAATAAAAATTCAAACTTCTTTAAATTTTTACAGGGTGCCAAAAGAAAGTTCATCCCAGCAAATACCTCACAAAAACAACTGAAAAGTTTATTTGAATGTGTAGCAACTATAATGACAACACAACTGCAGCAGTTGAGTGTCATGTCAATTCAAGATTTTACTGATTTTATTTGTGATACAGAGGTTTGCTAAATAATCTAGAAAATAAATTTTAAATTTATGATATATTAATATATATTTTTTCCTCATTCAGTCTGGCAACAATAAAGGCTTTATACTTGAAGTTGCTTACCGCAACAAGCTAATTGTATTTGACCCATCATTCAGTGCATACAGACAAGAGCTACTACATGTATTGGACATGATGAGGGATGCAGTTAAGTGTGTGCCTAGATTGGAAACTGTGCTCACAGAGAGACTTGCATTACAACCTCTACCTGAAGACAATCTATTTCTAAAGGTTGAGCTGCATTTTGATCAATTTAATATGTTATCATATCTGGTATTTTATTAATTAAGTAAATTCTCTAGCCGGTTGTGCCAGAAGTGCTACTCCATGATGCTCAATCTAGATTGATTGCTACATTAGAAGAGCAGAGAATTTTACCAGAGCTAAGAATTCAAGATTTTGATCCTTACATAAGCCTCATTAATGGAGAGGTTTGTATCATAATTGTTCAGCCACATAATTGTATTATTCTTGTATGCAATTTAAACTTGATACTATATATGACCCCTTGTGTATTAAGACAACAACCATTTTGGCAGCAAAAATATATGATGTAATAATTTTAAATTTTTAAATGTCATTGAGATTGGTTTTGATAATTAGTGGCAGGAGGAGGTTGAGAAGTTCCTGTGCTCCAAGCAGCAGAGTTACGAGGAGCAAGTGGCTCGTGTGACTCAGCTTCACCAGTTGGCTCACAGTATTCCATGTGAGGCATGGTTAGTGGTGGCAGCAGGTCTTTTTGAGGTTCATCGTGGACCCCTTGTGGTGGCTCTGGTCCAGGCAGCCATTGCACTGCGAGATCTATTGCTCAATCATATGAGATCTGACCATCTAGCACTATCCACAAAGTAAGCACAACTACACATGATTGATTATCTCAGTGGCATATCTAAACAACATTAAAAAAAATCAGTTTTAAAACTTTGTAAGTTTTTTTTTTTTTTTTTTTTAAGCAAGCAAGAGTAAAAACATACCTGCAGTTGTAATTATTGCAATATGAGCTGTTCAAAATAAATTATTGATTAAAAAAAAAATCTGCAAATTCTGCAAATACAAAACCTAGTTTAAGCAGGGAAAACAAATTACAAACCTAAAAGAAATAATACTGTATATTCCCACAAGTTTTTTTTTTTTTTTTTTTTTATTATTTTTTTTTTTTTAATGTATTATTACTTATGTAAGGGATTGATAAAAATAGTCTTTAAAATCTGACCAAACAAATATAGACTATAAAGATTAAGAATTTTAAAATTGGTTATCAACCAATGCAGGCTAAGTGAAGAATACGAGAGCATTGCTACAAAAGCACTGACACCCCCAGCTAACACTGCAGAGCTTATGGAGCTGCGAGCTTACGTCAACATGGTAGAAGAAACCATGGTGGTGCAATTAGAAGACAGACTACGTCAACTGTGTCAATCCATGTTGTTCTTGGTAGACCATATGACAGTGTCACCTTCCGAGGTCAAACAAAATGCAGCACCATTTCAATGGTATGGGAAAATGCCAGAGGTGTTTGCAGAACATCAAGATATTGTTCAAAAGAAAACAGCAGAGTATCAGCAAGCATTAAAGGTATTATATTGGTAAAAACACCAGAGAAAATATTTTATATTATAATATTTGTATATCAGGTACGTACTCAAAACTTCGTAGAAGCTCTAGCTCTACAGGAGAAACAAGTAGCGGAGTTACAGAACCTTGGGGATATTACTGAGTTACCTAGATATTTGCAACGAGCTCGTACTTTACAAACACGTCTTCAAGCAGCTCTTACTGATATTGAACAATTTAATACTGAGGAGACCGCATTTGGGTGGGAGACTTCACAATATCCTCTCAGACAGCAGGTATTTTTTTTTCTTTCCTTTAAGAAATTTTTTTTTACTGAAAGTTTTTTATTTTTTATTTTATTTTTGAATTATTTATTAAAATTTTAATATTAGATTGCAGAACAACTTGGTCCTTACATGGAGTTATATGAAACTTCAAGTGGATTTCTCAGTAAGCATGATCTATGGATGAGTAGTCAGGTTGGAGCTTTCCACCCAGCAGAGATTGAAACTGAAGTGGAGGGATTTTGGCAAACAGTCTCTGTACTGGAGAAAACTTTTACTGATATCCCCACAGTTAAATTACTCATTCTCAAGGTAATTTTCATCTTTTTTTTTTTTTTTTTTTTTTTTGCTTATTTATTTTATTATTACCTATATAAAAATAAAGCAACAATAATTTTGATTGATATGTAATACTGTATGTTCAAAATATAATTAATAATAAAAAATAGTTGGAAAGAGATAAGGTCATGTTGAATTGAAAATTAATACAATGAAAAGATTCTCCAATTTAAATGGCAAATTGGGACTTAGGATCAAATGTTCTAGCATAGATAAGTTTGTTTTTGTTTTGTATTTTGTTTTTTTAATGTTAATATAGACATCTATTTTATCAAAAATATCTAGCCCTCATCTGTGATAGAACATTTGAGCCCAAGTCCCAATTAACTACATGAATTACAGAATTTTTGTGTTTTATTAATTTTCAATTCAATGTTATATAATCTCTCTCTCCTACTATTTTTATTGTTAATTTTATTTTTAATTATTTTATAATTAGTAAGTTTTTATTTTTTATGTAGCAAGATTTTTTTTTTTTTTTTTCCTCCTTTATTTATGTAAACTATTTGAAACGTAATACTCAAATAAAATGTTGCAGGTCAGACAGAGAATTGAAGAATTTAAAGACAATTTACCAGTTGTCCAAACTTTAGGGAACCCTGATATGAAAGAAAGGCATTGGGAAAAGGTGTCTGAAATTGTAGGTTTCCCACTGAAAGCAGACGCAGCACTCACACTTGCTAGAATTATTGACTTTGGGCTTGGAGATTACAATCCCAAATTCCAAATTATTAGTGACTCTGCCACAAAGGAAAATAATCTAGAAAAAGCATTAAATTTAATGGTGGAAGAATGGGCAGAAATGGAGTTTTCTGTGGTACCATACAGGTATATATTTGTTGAAACTTGAAACCAGCAATAAGCATTATTTTGAAACTCATTTGTATTTTAGGGAGAGTGGAACTCATTTCTTATCATCTATTGATGACATCCAACTTCTCTTAGATGACCATATTGTAAAAACACAAACTATGAGAAATTCACCTTACATAAAACCATTTGAAAAAGACATTGCGTAAGTATACAATCACATGTTAACACTAAAGGCATAATAAAATCATTACCTTTTGCTATTAGGGAATGGGAATCAAATCTCATGTTATTACAAGAAATTTTAGACAGTTGGATTAAAGTTCAAGGCTCATGGATGTATTTGGAACCTATATTTTCATCACCCGATATTCAGGCCCAGATGCCAGAGGAGGGTAGGAGATTTGGAGCTGTAGACAAGGTAAGTTTATTAAATAATTAGGTGGTCAAATTTAAATCTAAATTATGAATTTCAGATGTGGCGCGACATAATGAAAGTAGTGCTCATGGACTTGCATGTCCTGGTGGTGGCAAGAATAGATAAAATGCTTGAAAGACTCCACAAATCAAGTGATTTACTTGATGCAATTCAGAGAGGACTTAATGATTATTTAGATAAGAAAAGACTGTTCTTCCCTAGATTTTTTTTCTTATCTAATGACGAACTACTAGAAATACTTTCCGAGACTAAAGATCCAACCAGGTATAATATTAATAATTTATCAAAGCTCTTCTACCATAATTTTTGTTAATCCAATATTAAAAGAAAAAAAATGTACTAGACTGATGAAAATGTGAATTTTGACAGAGTTCAGCCCAATTTAAAGAAGTGTTTCCGAGGGGTGGCACAGCTCAGTTTCACAGAAGATATGGCAGTGTCTGCAATACGCTCAGCTCAAGGAGAAGAAGTAGAGCTGTGTGACCAAATTGATACAGCAGCTGCTAGAGGTCAAGTAGAGCAATGGCTACAGCAACTAGAGGTTGCAATCAAGAAATGTGTACATAAGGTATCTTACCATAGTCAATGTGTAGGAATATTCAGTGTATTTTTTAACACGACTTTCTCAATTAAAGATGATAAAAGACGCAGTAGGTACTGTTACAAATGAGAGTCGCAATGAATGGTTATTAGCACAGCCCTCACAAGCTGTATTGTGTGTGTCACAAATTCAGTGGACTAAAGAAGCTGAAGCTTCTATTACGGCTGGAAATCTATCAACATTGCTAACACAAATTGAAGCACAAATCACTGAAGAAGCAGAACTACTGAATGGGGAACTCAGTTTAAATAATAGGACTATGATGAGTATGTTTCAGCTCATTTATAGTTATTATTAATATAAGGTTGAAACATTTATACATATATTTTAAATTTCAGGTTCTTTGCTTACTCAAGATGTTTCATCAAAAAATATTATTGCAAGAATGATAGCTAACCAAGTAAAAGATGTAAATGATTTTGAATGGATAGCTCAGCTTAGAACGTATTGGCAGGTAAAAATAACATTTTCATGAGTCATAATTTTTTTATAAAAAACTGTAATGTATTTATCAGGAGGATCAAGTAACAGTTCGAATGATGAATACTACACTTAAATATGGTTACGAGTACTTGGGTGATTGTACAAGATTAGTAATGACAACTCAGACAATAAAATGCTTCCAAACTATATTTGCAGCTTTACACTTAAACTTTGGTAAGGATGGCAAATAATAATAATTACAATTATTACAATAATATAGGTTAATAATAATTTTGATTTTAGGCGCATGTCTTGAAGGCCCTACCAGCTCTGGCAAAACAGAAACTGTGAAGGACTTGGCAAACATTGTAGCAAAACAATATGTCATTATTAATTGCTCAACTGGGCTGGATACGATATCATTTACAAAGCTCTTTAAGGTACAATTTAGTCATGGCATTTATGACACAGATTTTCTTTTTTTTTTTTTCTTTTTTTTTTTATTATTATTATTATCATTTATAAATTTTTTTTAAAGTTTTAATCGGATTTTTGAAATGACTTAAAATATTTTGGTGCAGTTTTAATTTTAATTGCTGCTTTTGGAGCGAGTAAAAAATGTACAATGTAAATAACAATACTTTCAGTGCCTCACTCAAAACGGCTAAATAAATAACATAGACCTTTATAAAAAAAATCAATATCTTTTGAAACAAGACAAAAAAAAAAACTAGGACCTATTTGAAATTAGATTTAATTGAATAGAACAGTGTGAACTAATGCATATGTTTCCTAGGGGGTGGCTTCTGCAGGAGCATGGATATGCCTAGATGAATTTGATCGTCTAAATACAGAAACTATATCGTCTGTATCCCACTTGATATTAGCCATACAAAGAGCTGTTAAGTCAAAATCAGATTTAATAACTCTTGACAACTCATCTCTATCCTTTGACAAATCCTGCATAGTGTTATCAACACTAAGTCCCAGAGCAAGTTTCATAGGAAAGCTACCACCAAGTCTAAGGGTATGGATCAAGTTATCATATAAATGTATGTTTAATTACATAGTATTAATGAATACTTCTTTGATTGTAGGCTATCATGAGACCAGTAGCAATGACGGCACCAGATTTTACTTTGATATCTGAAGTACTACTGTTCTCAAATGGATTTGAAAATGCAAAAATTCTTGCCTCAAAAATTGCTACTACTTTTGCTCTATGTTCTAGACAACTGTCACAGCAATCTCATTATGATCATGGTAAATAACAAAATATTACATAAAGCACAAGGCTGCTTATGAGAGAATTTTTACTGTCGTGATTGAAATGCGACAAAACTATCTGAATTACTACTATCGTCAAGTTGCGGACACATGTTAACTTGACGTGCAACTTGATGATAGTGGTAGTTCAGGTAGTTTGGTCGCATTTCAATCACGGCAGTAAAAATTCTCTCATTTGCAGCCTTGTGCTTGCAATTTTGCGTCCTACTTTTTTGTATCTATTTAATTAAAGATTTTCACGTAATATAGCTTTCAATATAGCGTGCTTTAATTATAATTATCTATTACTTTTCTTATTTGATCTGCAATTTAAACCGAAATGGTTTTTTTCTTAAATTTATATATTAAAATCTTATTTATTCATTGTTTAAAAAGGCAAAGGCTGATACAATATATTTCATATTTAAGGGTTACGAGCAATAAAAGCAGTACTATTATCAGCATCAGAGGAAAAATTAACATCACCAGAGCTACCAGAAGATCATATCATTCATAAAGCAATCTACCAAATCAACTTATCAAAATACACATTACTAGATGTTCCATTATTTGAGGTACGTTACTTGGAATTCTAATAGTATTAGATATGCAATATTTCATAACTATATGAACTAAATAATTTTTGTTCTCCATTTGAAATATAGAAAATAATGAAGAGTATATTTGGCAATAGTAAAGAACTTGAACACAAGTATGATCTCTTAGACACAATTAAATCAATTTGTGTGTCAAAAGATCTACAGACACCTGCTGCATTTTTAGAACAAATTGAACAGCTATACAAGTTACTGCAAGTGAGACAGGGTGTTATAATTTTAGGACCAACATACAGTGGAAAAACTACTGCATACAAAATTCTATCCTCAGCTTTAGCAGATATTGAAAAAACAGTAATAATATCAGCTTTCCAGATTAATAAAATAAAACAAACCTAGCAATAATTTTTTCTCCTTTTTTTAGAGCAATGGTAAGGTACAAACCATTATCATAAACCCTAAGGCACTAACACTCAACCAGCTGTATGGTAAATTTGACCCTGTAACACACGAATGGACAGATGGTGTTTTAGCAATCTGTTATAGACAGTTGGCTACCTCAAATTCTTCAAACAGGTATGCAAAATGAATTAGTGACAGTGTGCTTGTAGTAACAAATCAACTTTATTTTAGAAAATGGCTCATATTTGATGGACCTATAGACTCTACTTGGGTTGAAAATCTAAACACAGTTTTAGATGACAACAAAAGGCTCTTTTTAATGTCAGGAGAGAACTGCCACTTATCAAAGACAATGAATTTAATATTTGAAACTGCAGAACTTCAAAATGCATCACCATCAACAGTATGTATATAAGCAAAACAGGATAGGAGAAACTAGCAAGGCCTTTACTGGGTTCTTTCTATTAAATTTATCATACTGACTGCAATGGTTTATGTTTCTTAATATCTCCTAATCATTAAAACTAAATATCCTGACAGATATTTTTGCAGTGTATTGTTATACAGTACTGACTATTGTTGTGATAGGTATCCAGATGTGGTATTATGTATATGGATTCAAATACATTAGGGTGGTACCCAATTCTACAAAGCTGGATAAACACATTGCCAGAAATACTTAAGGAACATAGCGAACTTATCACACAATTATTTGAACGTTTCTTCCCACCACTTTTCTCTATGAGAAAAAGACGAATGTTGACTGTGAGTGCCTTTCATTTATTCAAATGTATTAAACTATTAATTAATCTGTTGATTGTATTAATAAGGCTTAATTTATTACCTTTTCCAGTCACTGAATCCACTAATTGAGTCTAATTTAGTAAAGACTGCAACGAGCATTTTTGACTGCTTTGTGGAGGAATTTACAGATGAGAAAGGAATGGAAGAAGTTACCAGCTTAGACTTCCGAGCTCAACTAGAGGTAATTATTTTTAACTAGCACATTGAGGCATACAGTATATGGTAGGCCTCTAATATTTTATAGCTATATAGGAAGTGATAAATAAGGAATAATAAAAAAAAAAAGAAAAAAAGAAAAAAAAAAGAAAAAAGGAGAAAACCAGCAAGGGCCTTAAAACCATAGTGTAGAGAGTCCCGCACAGTTAGGTGAAAATCTTAATAGCACAGAGATTAAAAAATAATAAGAATAATAAATAACAAATAAAAGGATAGCTTTTTGTACTTAACTCGAAGAGAAAACGGAGTGTGGTATGCCTTTGTCAGTCTGCTTTACAGACTTGAGAGTAACTATGAGTCTGCAAAGAACTGCGATGAAGGCATAACACGCTCCTTTTTCTCTTGGAGTTTCGTATGAGCTAGCAAGATTTTACCAACTTATACCCTCTTCATTATGGTAAAATCCTTGCTTGGTTTCTCTGTCCTCTTTTAAATTTATCATACTTATCTAAAATGGTTTACAATATATTCCTTTACATTTGTATTTCTAGGGAGTGTTCTTCTATTCTTGTATCTGGTCAATGGGAGGATGTCTTGATGCAGAAAGTCGGATTAAATTTGATAAAGTATTTCGAGCATTACTACAAAAAGAATTTCCTGAAGATATAATAAATGAATTAGGTATAGTGGAAGTTATTGAGCCACCAGCAAAGCCTTATATTTTCCCAATACCAGACCGTCTTACTGTATTTGACTACAGATATTTTAAAGAGGTATCTGCTATAGAAAGAAATTATACATATTTTAAAATTTTATGTACCTTTTGTATTATTATAATTATTTTATTAACTTGTTTATAGGGGAAAGGTAAATGGAGACCTTGGGAAGATGAGCTGAAGAATGCTCCAGCAATACCTCGTGAAATTCCTGTTAACCAAATTCTTATTCCCACCATTGAGACAGTGAGATGCTCATTCCTCCTACAACAATTAGTATCAAATGGAAAGCCAGTTATGTTTGTAGGTCCCTCAGGGGTTGGAAAAACATCTTATATTTCAGTAAGTCGAACTGTATGACTTTTTATACCACCAAAATTGTATTTATTTTAATGTTTATTTTTAGGACTTTCTGACAAATAAAGTGGATAAAAATACTTATAAACCACTGTTCATACTAAATACTGCACATACTTCTGCCTCTGATGTCCAAGACTTGGTTATGAATAATTTAGATAAAAGAAGAAAAGGTAAAAACACTTCAATATTCAAAGTGGACCATATCTTTACTATTACTATTATTATTCAACTGCCCCATCAATTTAATTTTGTTTTTCTTTATTCATTAATCAGATTTTTTTTTTTTTTAATTAATCATTTCATTAATTAACTCTACAACTTTGTTATTACTTTTACTGCATAAAAATATACACATATGTATATTAATAAGTTTAAAAAAATATTTAGAAAATAGTTGGTAGAGATTAGAGCACGTTGAATTGAAAATTAATAAAACGCGAAAATTCTCTAATTTAAATAGTAAATTGGGACTAGGGATCAAATATTCTAGCTTGAGCTAGTTAAAAAGTAGACGTTAAAGGGATGGAGGTATAGTGTCAAAATAAAATACGATGTGCCTAGCATCTCACGTTCTCACACTACGTCAAAGACACAACATTATAAAACAGCATCAGACTTACTCTTTGCCTTAGACCGGTTTCGTCCTTTACCTAGGACTCATCAGTAAGGCTCGGCAGAGAGCTCTGTACAGCTAGAGATGGCTCTAGCTGTACAGAGCTCTCTGCCGAGCCTTACTGATGAGTCCTAGGTAAAGGACGAAACCGGTCTAAGGCAAAGAGTAAGTCTGATGCTGTTTTATAATGTTGTGTCTTTGACGTAGTGTGAGAACGTGAGATGCTAGGCACATCGTATTTTATTTTGACACTATACCTCCATCCCTTTAACGTCTACTTTTTAACTAGCTCAAGCTAGAATATTTGATCCCTAGTCCCAATTTACTATTTAAATTAGAGAATTTTCGCGTTTTATTAATTTTCAATTCAACGTGCTCTAATCTCTACCAACTATTTTCTAAATATTTTTTTAAACTTATTAATACTAACCGCGATGGTTTTTTCCTAATACACATATGTATATTATAAAAACATTACTTTTACAGGGGTGTATGGTCCACCACTTGGCAAACGCTGTCTTGTGTTTGTTGATGATGTTAATCTACCAGAGAGTCCCTGTGGCTCTCAACCTCCAGTTGAACTTCTACGTCAATTACTGGATCATGAATCATGGTTTGATACAACAATAGGGGCTCCCTTACGACTCATGGATTTACAACTACTGTGTGCTATGGGTCCATCACCAGAGGGCCTTGATAGAACTTCACACAGATTTCTAAGACATTTCTGTACACTATCAATTAATGAATTTGAAGACACTGTTCTCATCTCAATATTTAGTAGATTGATGTTATGGCATCTAGATACAAGGCAAGTAAAATAATTTGAATTGAGTTCACAAATAAATGATTTCTTATATTTTTTATAGAGGATTCAGCAAAGAATTTGATCCATCTATTGACGAACTTGTAGCAGCTACACTTCAGATATATAGGGAAACTAAGAAAGTATTATTACCAACACCATCTAAATGGCAATACATATTTAATCTTAGGGATTTTTCAAGAGTAATTCAAGTAAGTTTAATCTAAAATTATAATAACTCACATAATACGTAATAACTCACGTAATATTGTGATTTGTGCAGGGGGTACTTTTATCTGTACCTGAAGCAATTGAAGATCTTGCTGCTATGAAAAGATTATGGGTGCATGAAGTATTGCGCGTGTTTGGAGACAGGATTGTGGATCAACAAGACAGGAATTGGCTGCTTGGTGTTTTAAATACAACTTGTGAATCCAAGCTAGGAAATGATATGAATAAAATGTTCAAACACCTGCAGTCTGACAATAATAATGGCTTACCAGTAAGAATTTTGTATTTTGTTCTCTAGCTTATTTTTACATTTGACTTGTTCTTGATCTAACAGTGGAAATATAAATTGACAGATTGGTGACATTGAGCTCCGACAAGTTCTGTTTTGTGATTTTGGCAATCCAAAAGCAGATTCTAGGAACTACGGTGAAATCAGTGAGTTGGATAACTTGAGATTGACTGTGGAAAGATGTCATGATGAATACAACAATATGTCTAGAAAGCCAACAGAACTTGTGTTATTTAGGTAAAGTAGTCCCAATTTACTGTGCTTATAAAGAGATAAAACCTAAATACAAATATTCTAGGTATGCTATCGAACATCTATCACGTATCTGTCGTTTGCTAAAACAACCCAGAAGCCATGCGCTTTTAGTTGGCCCCATAGGATCAGGACGACAAGCAATAGCTAGAATAGCTGCCCATATTTCCTACTATGAAATATTTCAGGTAACATTCACATGATTGACTTGGATTTTTTTTTTTTTTTTTTTTTTTTTTTTTTATACCTAATACTATATTTTTATTATTCTCAATTTTTAGCCTGAAGTGACAAAAGCATACACCAAAATACAATGGAGAGAGGAAATCAAAGATCTTCTCATAAAAACTGGCACATCAGATCAAAATATGGTGCTCTTATTTACAGATTCACAGGTAAGATTTTGTTTTCTTTGTATTAATACTGCATTCTATTTGGTTTTAATAAAGTTTTAATTATATTATAGGCTAAACATGAAAGTTTTCTAGAAGACATATGTCATCTTCTGACATTAGGAGAAATACCCAACTTGCTAAGTGTGGAGGAAAGAAATGAAATTACTGAAAAGATGGGACAAATTGACAAACAAAGGGATAAAACCATTCAGGTATATACTCCCCTTCTTCCCCCTCCCCCCATTAAAAATCAAAACTCCGCATTTTACATAAATATTATTTATAAATTTTAGACTGATGGAAGCAACGCAGCACTTTTTAACTTCTTCATACAGCGACTAAGAGATCAGTTACATTTAGTTCTATGTATGAATCCTGAATCAGAACATTTCCATGATAGACTACGAAAGTTCCCAGCTCTTATTAACTGTTGTACTATAAACTGGTTCTTAGTAAGTGTATTAATATTGATGTGTAATTATCAATAACTTCAATAAACATTTCTTTAATTTTTAACAGCCATGGCCAGCAGATGCATTAGAAGACATTGCTGTTCATATGCTTGCCGACTCAAACTTAGAAGCTGATGAACTGAAAGCTTGCATCAGCTTATGTCAACAATTTCATGCAGATGCACAAGAGCTGGCAATCACTGCTAAAAATACACTTGATATTCATAGTCTGGTGACACCAGCATCTTATACTCAACTTTTGGACACATTTAGACGACTATTGAGTCAGAAAAGAGAGTAAGATATTTAAGTAGCATGTAAATAATGAAAAAATTAAATGAGTTTAATTTATTTTTTACAGTGCTGTGAAAGGAGCACAAGAACGATTTGAAACAGCAGTAGAAAAAATTCTAGCAGCTGAAAAACAAGTCCCAGAAATGCAATTAGAAATGAAAAACTTACAACCTCAATTGAAAGAAGCAGCTGAGAAAGTAGAACAGTTAGCTTTGTCAGTTGATACTGAAGCTAGAGATGTTGCAGAGGTAATTCAAAAGTATATATTATTATGTTTTTTATGGTGTGAATTTTCTGAATTTTCTGTTGTTAATTAGGCTGAACAAGTAGTATTGGCAGAAGAAGCAGATGTTTCTACTAAAACCAACACAGTTAAGGAACTACAAGTTGAGAGTGAAGCTGGTTTAGCAGAGGCTCTCCCAGCTTATCAAGATGCAAGTTCTACTCTTGAAATGTTACCAGTGGCTGACATAGCAGCACTGAGGGGAACCAAGAGTCCACCTAAAAATCTTAAGTTACTTATGGAAGCTATATGTGCCATCAAGGTATTCATAGTTCAAAATGTTTTAGTATTACATGATTATTAATAAATCCATTAATTTCAGGATATCAAGCCAGATAAAGTTGCCAACCCTGCTGCTTCAGGAAGAACAATGGATGACTACTGGGGTCCAGGAAAGAAACTGCTAGGAGATGCAAAAGTAATCGAGAATTTGTTGCAAATAGATAAAGATAACATACCAGCAAAAGCTGCAAAACAAATTTCAGAGAGGGTCTTGCCTGATGATAGCTTTGATCCTGAGAAACTAAAATCTGTATCTGTAGTTGCTGAAGGTAAAGTAGTCCCAGCACAATTTAAATATATTGATTTCTCCCGTCAATCCTTTGTTTCTACACTCTCCACAGCCACCGCAAGTAGTTTTTGCACTTTACATACATTTCACAAGTGGAACATCTGCACATACTATAACTTGAAACCTGTGCAAATGATTTATTTTTGGCTTATGAAACATCAACTTTTTATTGAATTTTACAAATTACAAACTTACTTTAATATAATCAAATCTAATTTGTATAGTTTTAATAAATTAAAATTGAATATAAATTAACTACCTTCAAATATTTTAATGAAAAACATTAGAAAAAAAAACTCAATAAACATAAATAAATGTGCACTTTTCATTTCACAAATGATTAAATTCTTTTAAATTTATTCACATTTGAATTTGTTAATTTATGCATTAATTAATGAATTAAAAAAAGAAATCATAAAATTGTAACAAAAGTGTAAAATTGAATTACAGACAAAATACGGCAAATTTAACTATCAACTACACTAGAACTTTATGATATTATCATTATTATTTTAATAGTAATTTAATTCAACTAGTAATTTGATTGTATATAATTATATAAAATCAATATTAAAACAAAAAAAGATTTTACATACCTGTTGGTCATACATTCACTTCACTTGCCTTCCAAAAATTAAATATGATAAGAATCACACAGGAAATAGTGAAGTATATAAATTGGACTTAGATTCATTTTTATATTTTGTATTATTTTTCTACAAACAAACTGAAGGTTAAACTTGAATATTTAAGATTAAATCATTTACTATTTTCATTTCATGCATTTATGAAAAAAAAAAAAAAAAAAAAAAAAATTTAAAAAAAAATAAACAAATAAAAGTTTGAAAAAAAATCTTTATAAACATGAATTTTACGTTTAGTGCAAATATAATAACATTAACAAATTATCTAAAATGATTATTTATACTAAATATAAAATATTTAAATTGAAAAGAAAAACTAATTAGTTCCATTGGCTGGCTCAAAAAAAAAAAAAAAAAAAAAAAAAAAAAAAAAGGAAGTGGTCACTCTACAATCCTTCAATAAATGATCTGCACATGCTTCACGGGTTGCAGTGGTGGCATGTGCAAACACACTACTCGTGAAATGTATCATGCAGAAACTCTACTCACAGTGGCTGTGAAAACTGTAGAAACTCTGAATTGCTGAGGAGGAAGTGGCATATTATTATGTTTTGGGTATAAATGCTGTAATACCAAGTTTGTTACAGGTTTATGTAGGTGGATTATTGCACTGTATAATTATGACGTAGCTGCAAAATTAGCAGCACCTAAAAAACAAGCCCTTACTGAAGCAACAGAGGAACTTCAAATTTTAACAACAGCGCTTGAGGTAAGTAGTAATTAGAGATATAAGGTTGTATAAGCAATTGGTACAAGCTACCTTTTTAGGAAAAACGCTCATCTCTGCAAGAATCACAAAGTACACTGTCTGATTTAAGAGCAGAGTTGGCTCAAGCTCAAGCTTTTAGAGAAGAACTCTTGGCTCGGCTTGAATTATGTCAGAAAAAACTGAAACGTTCGGAGGAACTACTGGGTGCACTTCTTAGTGAGACAGATAATTGGACGCAAAAAGCCAAAGTACTAGCAGACAGTTATAACACAATTACAGGTACCATATCATTGAAATTCCATACGATGTTGGTGTTAAATAAATTTTCCCTTCCTTAGGTGATGTTATAGTTGGAGCAGGGGTAGTTGCCTATTTAGGACCATACCCTTCAGCACTGAGACAAAAGCAAGTTGCACACTGGGTCAATGTATGTGCTGAACATAATATTATTTGTTCTGTACCTGCTAATGAGTGGTCTATTGCCAAAGTATTAGGAAATGTGATAGAACTGAGAGACTGGGCTATTGCAGGATTACCTGGTAGCGATTCTTTCTGCATGGACAGTGCTGTTATAACAAGGTGAGATGTGAGTAATATGGAACATTGAAGAGTGACATTTATATTTCATTTCTAACGTTTTAGAAATACTGGACGTTGGCCACTATTGATAGATCCAGAGGGACAAGCAAACAAGTAAGTTATTATTTTTTATCTTTACAGGCCATTGCTAAAATAAAATACAAATTTCTTTCAGATGGATACGTTCAATTGAAGCAGCAAACCAACTACTTGTTGTAAGACTATCGGATTCTGATTATTTGAGAACTTTAGAAAATGGAGTTCAAAGTGGCAAACCAGTAAGTCAAAAAAAGCGTATAACTAAAGTACAGTATGGCTAAAAAAAAGTTGTTAAATTTTCAGGTGCTTCTTGAAAATATAGGAGAACAAATAGACTCTTTACTAGAACCGCTCTTACTGAAGCAATATTTCAAACAAAGTATAACATCATTTGGTATAAAACTTGGGGAATCAGTTATAGAATACAACCCCAACTTTAGGTAAGAAAACTATATTTAAACTTCAATATAAAGTTTCTAATTAAAATTTTGTACTTTAATTTTAGGTTCTATATTACTACACGCATACGCAAACCTTGCTATTCATCAGAAATTGCAGCTAAAGTTACAATGATAAATTTTTGTATCACACAAACAGGACTTCAAGAGCAGTTATTGTCAATGACTGTAGCAAGAGAACGACCTGATCTTGAATCTGAGAAAACTCAGCTACTATCACAAGGAGCTGAAAATAACAGGTAAATAATTGGACTTAATAAAATTTGAACTACTATAACTTTGCTAATTATTGCCTTTACAGACAACTGCAAGATTTAGAAAACAAAATCTTAGAAGAAATTTGGTTATCACAAGGAAATATATTAGAAGATGATTCTGCAGTTCACATAGTTTGTTCTGCAAAAACTTTGATCAATGAAGTTACAGAGAAACAGAGCAACACAGAACAAACAGAAATCTCTATAGATAAATCACGATTAGGATATGAGCCAGTGGCAGCACATTCTAGTTCTCTATACTTCAGTATAACTCAGTTATCTGCACTAGATCCAATGTACCAGTTTTCATTAGCTTGGTTTACTGATCTGTTTACAAGTCTAATTGATTCTACAGAGAGAGTTGAAGATCTCACTCGTAGACTCCAAGATTTATCTGAGCAATTTACATTGACATTGTATAAAAATGTCAGTCTCTGTCTGTTTGAAAAGGTAAGATTAAAAGGAATATATAAAAAAGGACAGGAACTAATTAATACTGATTTCCAGGACAAACTTTTGTACCTTGTGCTACTGTGTTTAGCTTTAAATAAATTAGAGCTAGAACCAGTGCAATGGAGGTTTCTACTAAACACAAAGTTAAAGAAAAATAATGAAGAGAATAATGCATACAGCACTTGGCTACCTGATGAAGTGTGGAACCACGTTTGCCAGTTAAATGAACTATCAAATTATCAGGTACATTAAAAATTAACTTAAATTTTATTAATACATTTAAAAACTATTACTATTTTTGTTCTATTAGGGCTTAAAAGAACACTTAGAAAAAAATGAGAATTCATGGAAAGTTTACTTTGAAAGTACAGAGCCGTACCTTATGAACAATCCTTGGAACTCAGAGCTGCAAGGTATTCAACCATTACTTGTCCTGAGATGTTTTCGCCCTGATATGCTCATTCCAGCTCTGTACAAATTTGTCAAAGGTATGAAAAATTACTTGAATTTAAAATATAAGACAGTAAACTGGTTTACTGTGCTTATTGCTTCTGATTAACACTAATGAATACTTCTGATTAGACACACTGGGAAATGAATTTACCAGTCATCCACCATTCCATTTGGCAACATCATATGCAGCATCAAGTTGCAAAACTCCTCTTGTATTTTTACACTCTGCAGATGCAGATCCTACAGCATCTTTACTTAAGTTTGCTGATGACATGGTAAGAAATATGATATTAAATTGGCAATAAAATATGTCAAAATAATTCTGACAAATTTTCTAGAGAGTTGCACAAAAAATGCAAATATTATCTATGGGTGAAGACCAAGGACCAACAGCTCATCGTATTATTGAAGAAGCAATGAAAATGGGATCTTGGGTCTTATTACAAAACTGTCATCTAGAACCAAATTGGATGACAGCATTGGAGAAAGTATGTGTATATATTTTTGTTTCGTAAATATAAATATGTACTAAATAGTTAAAAAAAAAAAAAAATGAATATACCTTCTTCCCTCTCTCTCTATTTTCCCCCCTTAGGTATGTGATGGCCTAGGAGCAGAATCTACACACCCAGAATTTAGATTGTGGCTATCATCATTATCATCCAAAAATTTCCCAGCTGGAATTTTACAAATGGGAATTACAATGGCATATGACCCACCCAAAAATCTCAAAGAAAATATGTTCAGGTATAATAAAATTAATACCAAATGTCACTAGACTGGTTTAAAAAATATATACATTTTTGTCATAGGTCCTACCAGAGTGATCCCATAGCAGATTCTGAGTTCTTTGAAAGTTGTGCTAAGCTATCTGTACAATTTAGAAAGCTAGTATTTGGTATCTCATTTTTCCATGCTTTAGTACTTGAGAGAAGTGGATTAGAAAAATTAGGATGGAATCAACCATATAAGTTTTCTAAAGCAGATCTTAGAGCCAGTTTGCATCAACTTCAAGCATTTCTCCATGAAGCCAAGGTAAATCAAAATACATATTTCGGTTACCCTAACACAAATAACATACAAAATTACTATTAATTTATTTATTTTAGGACAAAGTGCCATTTGAAGCTGTTCATTATTTAATAAGTGAATGTTATTATGGTGGAGCTATATCTGACCCATGGGACCAAAGATGTATGGGAAAATTATTAGATTTATGCTGTGGAGAAAAATTAATGACTTCAAATTTCACATTTGATGAACAAGGTACGCTAATAATGAAAATATGTAATTGATGAATATGAAAGATAACATTATTTTAGGGATATATGGAATACCAAATTCTGCACAGTATGAGGATCACCTGGCAATACTGCAAGCATTTCCCATGAAAGCACAGCCAAACATTTGTGGAATACACCCTAATGTGGCATTAATGAGAGATAAGTTGGAAACTGCAAATCTCTTATACAGAATTGCTAAATCACAGGTAACTTTGAATTGTTTTGGACTTTTGGTATAAAACTAGATATTCAACTCAAATTCTGTTTGCTTTAGGAGGATGTAGAAGAACAGGTAAATATGAGTTGTATGTAAATTACATTTAAGTACATAAATTACTGATGTAATACACGGTAAGTTTTAAAAAAAATGTATTGTGTTTTCTATGCTCTCTTAACAAGGCAAAAGGTAATCAAAAAGTCATATTTTGTATATTAAATAATAATAAGTAACTTTGTGTTAAACAGAAAGTTGTAATTGAGCAAAAAATACTGGAAAAAGATTTGTGTGAAGCTGCACAACAAATGCTTGAACGGCTACCTCTGCCTTTTGCTATGCAAGCTGCAAGAGAAAAATTGCCAGACAGTACAGAGCAACCTTTCAATGTATTTTTGCTGCAAGAAATGCACAGATACAATATTTTATTGAAATGCATTATTAGCAGCCTAGAAGATGTTATCAATGCTGCAAAAGGTATTTATATAGCTATAAATAAATAATATTTCAAGTGAGTATTGTATTAAAAATAATACCCAAGACCGGCTACTAAACATTATAATATGCCTTATCATATCCACTGTGTGATAAAAGGAAATAAAAGTACTGATATAAAACTATACCTGAACAGGCAGGCACATTTAGGGAAATGGGCAAATTTCCCCTTGCAGCTAGGGAGAAATCTTATGTGTAAATGCTGATTTTTAATCTTATGTTTCCCTGACCTAATTTTGCAAAATTTGTCTGCACACATCACATTTTTGACTTTTTTATACTCTATATATATAGGTCGTATTAGGAAAAAACCATCGCGGTTAGTATTAATAAAAGTTTAAAAAAATATTTAGAAAATAGTTGGTAGAGATTAGAGCACGTTGAATTAAAAATTAATAAAACGCGAAAATTCTCTAATTTAAATAGTAAATTGGGACTAGGGATCAAATATTCTAGCTTGAGCTAGTTAAAAAGTAGACGTTAAAGGGATGGAGGTATAGTGTCAAAATAAAATACGATGTGCCTAGCATCTCACGTTCTCACACTATGTCAAAGACACAACATCATAAAACAGCATCAGACTTACTCTTTGCCTTAGACCGGTTTCGTCCTTTACCTAGGACTCATCAGTAAGGCTCGGCAGAGAGCTCTGTACAGCTAGAGATGGCTCACACCACATCTGCTAACTGACTGAGCTGAGGAAGCAAGTGACAGTCGCGTTTTTATACGCGATGCCCCCGCAGCTGCACGCGCTGATTGGTTAAAATCGCGCGCGCAAACTCGGCTTGCTGTTTAAAACCTCTCATCCCCAACCTCAACCCATCTATATGCCAAAGCGCATAATATTTATTCTATCTCTCCTACTCTATCATCTTTTTGCTTTTCCTACCCCAGTGTCAACATATAAAGCGATGTAACTAGCGTGAATCACGATACTGTGCAGTCGGTAGGCGTAGTGCTCTCGCGATCTTTCTAGAGTTGGGGAACTCTGGGAAGTGAGGGACGACACATATTGCTTGCTGGCTGCCTGTCTTACACCCCTCTTAGACACGATTTTATATTACAGTGTGAGGATGAGAGGTTTTAAACAGCAAGCCGAGTTTGCGCGCGCGATTTTAACCAATCAGCGCGTGCAGCTGCGGGGGCATCGCGTATAAAAACGCGACTGCCACTTGCTTCCTCAGCTCAGTCAGTTAGCAGATGTGGTGTGAGCCATCTCTAGCTGTACAGAGCTCTCTGCCGAGCCTTACTGATGAGTCCTAGGTAAAGGACGAAACCGGTCTAAAGGCAAAGAGTAAGTCTGATGCTGTTTTATAATGTTGTGTCTTTGACGTAGTGTGAGAACGTGAGATGCTAGGCACATCGTATTTTATTTTGACACTATACCTCCATCCCTTTAACGTCTACTTTTTAACTAGCTCAAGCTAGAATATTTGATCCCTAGTCCCAATTTACTATTTAAATTAGAGAATTTTCGCGTTTTATTAATTTTCAATTCAACGTGCTCTAATCTCTACCAACTATTTTCTAAATATTTTTTTAAACTTTTATATATATATAGGCCTATATATATATATTTGTAAATAATTAATTGATTTTATTCCTTTACAGGGAATAAAATAATGTCTCCTCGTTTGGAAAAAATTGCCAAGGAAATACTAAAGGGAAAAACACCACAAAGCTGGCAATTAAATTCTTATCTTTCTTTGAAACCTTTAAGTGGTTACGTAGCAGACCTATTAGCACGGCTAAAATACTTGCAGGTAAATTAAGATTAAGTCAAGATTAAGTCAATGTTCAATGAATTTTGTAGCCTTATATTAATGCATTTTGAATTGTAGGATTGGTATGAAAATGGTACTCCCAAAATATTTTGGTTGTCTGGATTTTTCTTTCCGCATGGATTTTTGACAATCCTTAAGCAAAATTATATATTGAAACATGGGAAAGAATCAACGGAAAACATAACATTTGAATGCAAGGTAAAACTTATACTCACCTTATCATATTAAGTGCTAATAGATAAGGATTTTCCCATTAGGTACTAAAGGATACAGAGTGTACGCCAGATGATGGTGCTCTGATTCATGGCTTACAATTACATGGGGCCTCTTGGGATCATGAAAAATGGATGCTTGGAGAAATTTCAGCAAGGAATCTTTATAACCCGTTACCAGTGGTTAGTGCAATTTAAAGCATCTTTGATTCATTTTAGAATACTTTAACTGAAAAAGTTTTTAATTGAAAATGTTTTTTTTTTTTTTTTTTTTTTTTTTTTTTTTTTAGGTATGGCTAAAACCATGTTTACCTACTGAATTGCTGCCTGGCCATTATCATTGTCCTGTTTATCAAACTTCAGAGCGAGGTGGCAAAATCAACTCTGCAGGACTTTCAACTAATTTCATATTTGCACTGCCATTGCCGATAGAACAAAATCCTGATCACTGGGTTCTAAGAGGAGTTGCATTATTATGCCAACTCCCTAACTGAATAAGTATAGGATTTGAAGCAAAATTACTTTTCTTTTAATTTGACATTCACTATGTATTTGTTTCTCTCTCTATTAGACAAAAGCACATTACATAATAATGGACAAGTTAATCAAAAAATTGTGTAATAAACACATAGCTAAATAATAAAATAGAAAAAGTAAAGAATGTTGTGATTTTCTTTTATGATAAAACACATACTTGGGAGTACCAAGAGTCTTGGTGGTGTAGTGGAGTATGTAGCTTCTCAGTAGCGCCCAGAGCGGCCCTCGCGATCTCGAGAACGAGAACGGCTCTTACGACGGCGTTCGCGTGAACGGGAACGACGATCCTTGGAACGAGAACGTTTGGAGTCAGTGCGCTCAACAGACCTTTCTCGAGATCTGTAACATAATTCAACAGAAAGGCATTATTATTATTTTGTCATTTGCCAAAATATATTTATTATATTACTTTATATCTTCTCCTGATCCCTTCCTTTCCTTGCTGAAAATAAAATAAAAAGAATGTACATTAAAGAAAATAAGATAACAGAGAAATTATTTAAAAAAATGAGAATCTTAAATTATATAAAAATAATAATAGTAAAACTGTAAGAACTGTAAAATTTTAATGGTATTTTCTTTATCTGTTTATTTTTTATTTTTTAAAGAAGTGGTATTTCTGCTGAATCAACTTCTAGAAAAAAATAAAATAACATAAAAAAATACCTTTAAGTTCTTGCAGGCTGTGCAAATAAATACCATTAAATTTCAATACTAACCTGCCACGTCCCTTACGGCGACGATACAAGTAACGACGTAACTCTCGAGATATGGGCTTCAAGTGCATGAAGTTGCAGAAGCCACTCCGAGTGCACTCACTAATGAAACAGAAAATATGCAGTTATCAGTTTAGAAAGATTAACCTCAAAAAAAAATATATACGTATATAATAATAAAAGTTCAAGAAGCAAGATAATTTACCCCATTTCATATTGACGACAACAAGCTTCACGGAAATCAGTAACGGGACTCAGTTCAGCATAAACTGGCCGTCCACCAAACCAACGATTGTTGAGGTCTGCAACTGCTTTTTCAGCATCTTCCTCTCTTCGGAACTGCAAATACAGAACAAGAGTATAATTAACAGGGTTTGAAAAAACCCGGGTTTTTTCGAAAAAACCCACTGGGTATGGGTTTTTTCGGGATTTTTCGATAAAACCCTGAAAAAACCCGGGTTTTTTGGGTTTTATCAGGGTTTTTTCAAAAAAAGGTGGGTTTAATCATTTTTTTTATTTGAGTCTGTAAAAAATATTTATCATAAAATATACAAATGCTGGAAATATTTTTTAACAAAGATATTAAACTAAAATAACCATATAACTTTTTTTTTCTGTCAATTTATTTTAATAAATAATAATACTCTGACCAACAAACTAAAATATCTGTCACTTTGATTGACAATACCCTGAAAAAGAAATAGAGTAGAGGAGGCTAGACAAAATATAATGTATAACTAGGTGTATATCATCTCACTCAAGCAGGTAGGACCCGTTTTGCTTGCGAGCCATGGTTTTTAACAATAAGTTAACCTTTGATACCCGTCACATTAAAAAAGTATAGTTTCGCGCGGTGTCAATAGCCATCAATAATTAAAGACTAAATTATTGCAGAAACGTATTATTATGATTAAAAGTTGAAAACGTGTCATTCTTAAATTAAATCCTGCAATGCAAATTTTGCAAACCATGAAAAAAAAAAAAAAAAAGTGTTGTCTCTCTTTGTTTTGCAACCATGGCTGCATGTTAAATCTAAATTTATGTACCTGCACTTTAGGACTTGGTCAGAGTATTATGATTATTATTTGGTTGAGATATATTTATAAATAAAAGACTGATTTATGATGAGGTCTTGGGATTTGAGGTATCTGTTGTCCTTCACCATTATTTAAATTATAAATTAATTAATGAAATGATGATCGGCCAGACATTTAAAAACTCTACACAATCAATGTACTGTTTAAAAAGTAAATATAATAAATATAATGATTCCATATTAAAAAGTATGCATTGTAAGCAAAGTTAAAAAATTAAATTAAACTATCTTTCTTTGCTTTTAGTCATTTTTTAAGAAGTGGGTTTTTTCGTGGGTTTTTTCGGGATTTTTCAAGGTGGGCTTTTTCGAAAAAACCCACTGGGTTTTTTCGGGTTGGGCAAAATAGTCGAAACCCTGATAATTAAGAACAAATTTTAAAGATATTAATAAATACTGAATCAAATTACAAATTAAAGGTACTGTAAACAGAAAAATACACTAAACTTTACTAAACATACCTTGATGTAGACATTCCCCACTAAATGATCTCCAAGGTTGTCGCAGACATTCATCTCCTCGATTTCTCCATACTGAAAAGAATTTTAATTGTGTATTTTTATTATTATCTTTCATAGCTTTTGAATACTGATGTAACCCCATGAGCTTACCTTATCTTCACACTCCACAAAGACATCTTCAAAGAAGTTGTCGTAATGCTCCTGCATTTCCTCATCGGAGACGTTTGCGACTACAACATTGTCAAAACACTCGGAAACAGTAGACATCCATAAAATTGTACAACAGTAAACACTAGTGTAACATTTCAGAAGCAATTTATTTTGAAAGATACCCAAAGCAAAAGAGTATTGATTAATTATTAAAATGTATGTACCGGTATGTATATAATCTCTTAACATTAAGTGGACTCCCCTGACTTGCAAACTTCAATTTTACATACATACATACATGAAGAAAACATAGTTGTCTAAAACTACAGATTTCTACCCCAGCCTCTGTATCAAAAACATGATACCTACAATGGGAACCGTCGGCAGATTTTGCTGAATTCTGTGGGTTGACGTAGAGATTTTGAAGTAGGACCGTCTGTAACAATGCATTTACATGTTAATGCGTGCCATACAAATCACAGCTCCTAAATATATGACATAACGTATGTTATGTATGTATGACTGATGCATACATATATTATAATACGCAGTATATATGTACTAACCTGGCTGAAAGTTGGTTTGTTATGGATTCTAGAACAGCGGTCACCATGACGGCAGGCTCCAATTTTGAAGTAAAAGGAGCAGTTGACTCTGAAAATATGCAAATAAAAATATGATAATTTTTATTCTTAACAGGAGATTGGTTCACACACGGTAACTAACAAAAATAATAAATGAAAAAAGACATTGCCGGTGCTATTCGGAACACAGTCTCAAACCACACCGCCATATAGCATTTAGATGCGACATTGGACCGCCAAAATTTATACTCTTAATGTGTTAAAACTAAGCAATTTCTGACTACTTTTATAAATTTATTACAAAGATACTTACTTATCCTTTTCAGTTCCGAAGATAGATGCCAGATATTCTGCCATCTTCTACGCTAAATTTCAATTTTACGACAAATAACAAACAAAGATGTCTACCGCTGAAGGAAAAAAACAAACCGATAAACGATTGTATGATGATGGGCGATTATTTGTATCGATCGATTGTTTTGAGAAAATTGCAAATGCCACGCCTCTTTTCAGCTGCCTGCAAAAGATAAGAAAAATGTCAAAAAATTGTTGTTTTTATATTTTATTTTTTAGAGAGCGCTGTGTTTTACGATATAATGTTAATTAAAATGCCTCAAAATTACAACGAGTTCGATGATGATGGTAACTTTCTCTGTTGTTGTGAGTATTTTAATGCTAATAACGAGAGAAGTCATCTCTTGGGATGCTGCTGTGATTGCCAAGATGTTGACGAATACTTTGAGAGGTAGAGTAGAAATTGCAGTTCTGAAACACAAAGAAATGATACCTTTAATATAAATAAAGCAGCTAACGAAAAAGAGGAGAAAAAAAAAAGAATGCATATTCTTGCCAAGGGTGCATGTTAACTTTTCAAATAACATGCATATATGTGTGCATACCCCCCCCCCCCCCTTGCGCTTTTATTATATTAATTATTGCCCTCATATATTATATGCATTATATCTTATATGTAACATTATTTTTTACAGGAGTATAACTCGCCGACCAATGCCAAATAATATATACTGCAACATGTATCGGACAATTCAAGATCGATGCAGAATACCATGGAAAGGTGGTGCCCGTCTCATACCATTAGACATTTTACTTCCAATAATTTTACTTCCTACACTTGCATCTATAGCTGCAATGAACTGTTGGTGTACATTTGCAGTATTTCTATCTCTTCCATTTATAGTATGTTATTTTATGAAAGTATTTGAAACGTACAATCAGAATTCAAAATTTTTCTTTTCATGGACACTAACATCATGTGCTCTACTAATGTCAGTATTTGAATTCTTAGTTGTTCCTCAACTTGAAATTTTACCTGAAGAGAATTGCGCTTTTATGGCATTTGTTATTCTTGCTTCTATATTTATTTATTATACTAGAAATACAAGTGTAATTTCAATGGGAGATTATTGTGACATGGAATCAGAGAACTCTTCTGATATTGATCGTTTCTGCCGCTCGTGTAGAATGAAACAACCTCTCCGTGTCATGCATTGCACCATATGCAATCATTGCATATTTAAAGGAGAATATCACTGTGTGTGGTGAGTATATTTGGGAAATTTGAAGGAAATATTAGGCCCAAATGTTAGTTGACGTCTGTCTAAATTTCCTGGTACTGTATACATATTATTATATTATCAAAGAAAATAATAGGAAACTAACCAGCACCTTGCTACGAGGAAGTTTATTGCTTGGTAAAGATCTTGATAGCACAGTTAACACAAATGTTTACATTTTAATCAATGTAAATATTTGTATTAACTGTGCCATTAAGATCTTCACCTTGCTACAGACTTATTTATTGTATTAAAAGGCACTTGTTTTCTATTCTCTCCTTTGATACAGTAATATATTGAAACCGAAATGGTTTTTATTTCCTAATTATGAATTTCCTGCTAGATAAAAGGTGGCATAATAAGATTCCCAGTTTTAGGGTAATAATACTGTCTGCTTGTAGTATTCAACTAAATTGCACCTTCAATCCACATACTTCACCCAGTTTCTAGGTACTCTTCATTACAATGCAGCTGCATGTTTATCCGTTAGCTGAAGAGTACACTCGGTATTGCTAAAATTAAAGAGATTAAATAATGGGGAAGACAAAAGTTTTAGGGAATAATTTAACTGCATATTCTAAAAGAGGACATTGTCCTGAATTGATCGATATGCAAATTGCTAATTTTTGAGTTCATTAAGTATTTTTAATTAATTTTTGAAAGTCGCAAAATGACGTCACAGATGGTGACTTTTTCCTATGCCACATGTATATTATGCTAGCGCCCGTGAGGTTATTTTTAGATATTTAAAACTTAATGAAAAGTACTTTATGAACTCAAAAAAATTTGCATATGTATCGATTCAGAGCAATGTTCTCTTTTAGAATATAAAATAAAATTACCTCCTAAAACATTTTGTAGTCTTCCTCATTGTAAACAACAGTATGAAGTGAACCCTTCTTGAATTTAAAATTTATACCTTTGCTTATAAACTAAAATTTAAAATTCACTTTTCCTGATATTGCAAATTCAGTTTATAGAATAGATTTAGAGCAAGAAGAGGAAGAAAAAAAATAATAACAATAATGAAGGAAATAAACCATTGTGGTTATGTGATATAATAATCCTTTCCTTTTGGTGTCCCTTAATTTTATTATGTTAACACAAAATAATAATAGTCAGAGCATGCTAAATTGAAAGATAAAACACGAAGATTTTCTAATTTATAAATTGTTGGGAAATGGGATCACATTTCTTGCGAGATGTATGATTTTGATTATTATTTATTAATACTCTGGCATACTGTTATAGGGTTATACTGTGTCAATAAATACATAAGATGTACAAATCTAGTATTTATTGACACAGGATACCCCATTCTTTTAAGGTCTGTTTAATAATATTTATCCCACCAATCTGTAAATGAAAGAATCTTCATGTTTCTTTAACTTTCAATTTAACGTGCTCTAATTGTAAGTGCTATTTTCTTCAATAAGTATTTATTTATTATATTATATTTAACATGTATACACTAATTTTATTATTGTTATTATTTTATTTTTTTTTACTCAAATGTTGTAAGTTAACATTAACACTATCCCTATTATCACAGGCTGGATTGTTGCATTGGTGGTCGAAACCTGATGAAATTCATACTAGGACTTCTATTTGCATCATTAGCTCTTGCCTATGGATCATATTTGACTCTAACTACTGTTTGCCACCCATTCCTTTTGATGGATACCATTCTAGTCCCTGATGATTGCAGCGATGTCTTTTTTGATATAAAGTAAGCACTATGTTCTCCAATTTTATATATCAGCGGCTCGGAATACTTTTGTCATATATGAAGAAGAAAAAAAAAAGGGGAAAAAAAAAAAAAAGAAAAGAAAGGAATTTTGACTTTTGTCCCTTGTAAACCTGTATAATATACTAAGTAAGGCTTAATTTCCTTTAACTTACTTACTTTCTTTCTTTCTTTCTTTTTCTTTTTTTTTTTTTTTCTTTTTTTTTTTTTGCATATATACAACAAAAGTATTACAGCTGACGATATATACTTTACAATGCATTGAATAGGTACTGTATTTTTATAGAGGTCTTTTTTTTTTTTTTTTTTTTTTTTTTTTTTTTTTTTTTTTTTTTTTTTTTTTTTACTTAAAGGGAGTGAAAGGGAGTAGGGTATCGACCTTATATCTAAAAAAAATAGACGTGTTTTGGTTCTAAATTTGGTGTCATTGTGTAGCTAAGGGTCACACCAGTGGCGTAACTACCAGGGGGGGAAGGGGGGGAAGTTCCCCCGGGCCCGTCGGCTTCTGGGGGGGCCCGTTGATACTTGGCGCAAAAAAAAAAAAAAAAAAAAAAAATTGATAATATAAATTTTATGTTGAAATTGAAAAACAGTATGTATTTGAAAGTTAAAGTGGATCAATCAAATAATATATTTTGTGACAGAGGGTACAAGAGGGTATTTTTATTAACTACATTTTTTAACTGTCACCACCTTCTAATTAAATTTTCTATAAATATCTTCTTCAAATATCATACATGTATTTTTTCTATTTATAGCAAAAATTAATTATTGACAAAAATTAAAATCATGTATGATAGGCCCAGGATAGGCCATTTTAAAGAGTTTTTTTTTTTTTTTTTTTTTTCATGTTAGTGACACTTTTAATTTTCATTATAAAAAATAGCTTAAAATTTCAGTGCCACGCCCCCTTTTTCAAAATTTTTTCGTCTGCGGCGCGCATCCCCCCCCCCCCTCCCCGGCACTGTCCCCCTGCCGGGGGGCCGTGTCAGATTTTTCCCCCTGGCCAAAATTTTGAAGTTACGCCACTGGGTCACACCTAGCCATGATAAAAATTTCATGCTGTTTGACCATTTTGAAAAAAAAGAAAAAATATATTGAAATTAACATTAAGCCTTATGGGCTTAAAATTTCAAAATAATAGGGTGGTTTCATTCATGTTAAAGTTGAAGTCATAAGTGAGTACTAAATAACATTGGCTGGTATAGGAAAATGACACATTTTGCCAGTTTAAAAATAATTCGCGATTTTTTTGAGAGCATTATTGATGCTGTTAACAGGTTGAATTAGTACGTACCTCAAGTATGCAAGAAAAATAATAATAACCAAAAAAATAGCTAATTTCCAAAGAAAATAGCCAAAAACTATGTTTGCCCTATACTGAGCAGTGTTATCCATTACTCAAGATGAGCATCGAAAAGCACTCAGAATGATGTCATGCGCACACACCCTATAATAATAATAATATAAAATTAATTTGCACGGTGACCCCCCAAAATTTTTATATGTTTGAAATTGTCTCAAGCTGAAGTATCATTGTGCAAAATTTCAGATTTTTTTGACAAGAAAAGTTTGAGTCTAATTGCCAACGTCGGTCCCCTACTCCCTTAAGAGCATGCTTTCAATGTTTTAAAATTTCATTTTGTAACATGTATTTTCATTGATTTCAGTATGGCTCTATGTTTTGTAAGTGGTGCATACAGCTTGCTAGTTGCTGCAGTTGTAAATTTTGTACTTCTCCGCCACTGCTGGCTAGCTACTCTTGGTCTCACCTACCACGAGTTGTTGCAACTCCCATCAAGTGAGCGTCGTTGTTTCGGACTCAAGACTGTGAGACCTCATTCACAGGGTGCATTTGCTAATCTCAAAGAGCTTATATCTGTCTAAATATCAGTGTTTTTGGTGTACCTATATATGTTTATATAGTAGTGGTGTATGTTTAGTGTTTAGCTAAATGTTTGTCAGCTCAAATGTATAATTACAAAAGGTAATCATTTTTCTAATTACTGTAAGTGTTGGTCTTTTGTAGTAAAAAGCAGTATAATTAATTAATAAATTAATAATTAAATAATTCTTAATTAATTTTTAATACAGTACCTCAATGTAATAAGAAGTGTCTTCCACTCATCTTCATTCATTTTAAGTTATCATGGTATCATTGCAGTATCAATAATTTCTTTAATTATCAAGCATTATATTACTACATTACACACACTCACACACACACCACATACTCACACTGAACATATGTTTCATTTTTGTATTTAAAAGTGTAACTCATTATAATTTGCAGTATAATTATTATTCTCTGGTAATGTAAAATCTGAAGTTTTTATGTTTTCAGTTTTGCCTCAAGGGGATAGCACTTACGTCAATGTAGAAAAATGAATAAAATAATTTATTATATTATGTAGTAGAATTTAAGTGTAAATATATTATGTACTAGATGCAGCTTTATTACAATATTGTATATTAATTATTATAAAAACAGGTCGCTGAAAAAAAAAAAAAGTGTTGTACAATCATTCAGATATTAATTTTTTGTGTCTGCACAAAATGTTAGATGTTTATATGTAGATGTTTCATATTATGTGTCATTGATGTCATTATATTACATAATTATATGTATACATATGTGTACGTAATGTATGTATTATCATTGATGTAATGGGAGCTTGATATTATATGTGCTTACTAGTAGTTTAACGCTATTTTGCACAGGTTGATGTACCAAAAAAAAAATAATAATAATAAAAAAATAATAATAAAAATGCACAATTTATTATAAGTTTTTGTATAATGTTCTTGTACAACCACACGGAGAATTAGAACTGCTAAGCTAAATTCAACCATTATTATGGTTCAACGCACATCTATATATGTACGGAAAACATTTTAAGCTCTTTCCCTCTCCCCAAAATGTTGTATTGAAATTTATATTTTATATAGAAAAAAAAAATCAGCTTCCAGGCTTCCAGAGGTTCCAAGTAAGTGTGGAAGTGTGTCATTCAATATCCCCCCCCCCCCCCCCCCCCCCGCAAAAAAAAAAAAAAAAAAAAAAAAAAAAGCACGACATTATATGGACCCCAAGGGTATGGACCCTGGAACACCTGTAACTAAAAATGACAATATGGCTCTGTAGGTCAGATGTTGACTGAGAATACTGAGAGATACTATTACTATTATTGATAGTTTTCTGGTGGACTGCAAAAAGTACCCAGAGTTAGAATGCATGTAATTGACCTTATCAACCTATGGTCTACCTTTTTACGCTACCTTTATTCATAATGAATTCGAAAATTTGCGCCAAAATCGCCTGTCAAAAAAAACAGCTGGCGCTACATAATCTTTTTAGAAAATGATGCAGTGGTGGCAGTGACACGCAAGTAGACACGTATATCACCGGTTTTTTATGTTATTTTAGTGGGAAATAGTAATAAATGATTTAATTTAAATATCAGTGTATGCTGTGCTTTACTGTCAGTATATTTTCGTTGCTAGAAACTTATAAAAAATGAGTGTTGTTAAAATAAAGAAAGGTCGTGCGTTGAGAGTGGCCGCTTTTTCTGGCATAGCCTTATTAGTTATTTATGTCATATTTTCATCTAATAAAGATTCAAGCCATCCTTTAAGTGCAGTGAAAAAGGTATAAATTATTAATTTTGATACCATTTATGTTAAAAAATTGTCCCAGGTCACCTTGTGAACTGACAATGGGACACTGCTATATTTTTGTTTACCTTTTTTTTTTTTTTCTTATATTATTATTTTATTTTTTATGTTTCATACAATTTTAAACCTTAATGTGTGTTACAGAAACCATGGATGACACCTGATAAGCTAGGAAATTTTGAACCCAAACAGAAAGTTTTACGAGAGGGTCCAGGTGAAAAGGGAAAGGCTCATTATTTACGAGAGGATCAAGAAAATGAGGCTTCACAATCATTGTCAACGTATGGTATGAATATGGCTTGCTCAGATGAAATAGCCATGGATCGTACTATACCTGACCTGAGAATGGCTGAGTATGTTTTAGAGATACATATTAGTCATATTAACAAATGCTATATTAATACTGATATTCAACTCATTTAATTTGAAATCTTTGCTTATATAGGTGTCAACATTGGAACTATCCTAGCGATCTGCCTCGCACAAGTGTTGTGGTTGTATTTCATAATGAAGGATGGTCTACTTTATTAAGAACTGTACATACTGTAATTGATCGCAGCCCTCCTGAGTTTTTAGAAGAGGTTTTACTTGTAGATGATTTTAGTGATAAAGGTAAATTATATATAATTTAGAATGTTCAAACAAATAATGTATTCTTAAAAAAATGAAATTCAAAATTGTTATTACTTTTATTATAGATAACTTAAAGGCACCCTTGGATGATTATATTAAGCAGTTTAATGGCAAGGTGCGCTTGCTTCGTAACTCCGAGAGAGAGGGTTTGATCAGGACTCGAGTCCGAGGAGCTCAAGAGGCACGAGGAGAAGTAGTTCTGTTCTTGGATGCTCATTGTGAGGTCAATATCAACTGGTTACCTCCTCTACTTGCTCCTATTTATTACAACAAGTAAGTTAACATAGGTAAACTTGAAAAAAAAAATTATTTTCTGATCCATAGAAAGCAAATTTTTTTTTTTTTTTTTTTTTATTATTATTATTTTTTATTTTTTTAACACAAAATTTTCAATTATTATTTTTCTGCATTTGAATAGACACTTAAAGCTCAGAAGTAGTTATTAAAAATATAATTTTAAACTTAGATTAAAGGAATTATCTAAATAGTGCATGATAAGGAAATTCAAGTGTTTATTTGCCAATCAATCAGAAACCTCTTGATATTTGCTGATAATATAAAAAAAATATGACATGTATAATCATAAATATGATGCTATTAAGAGCTTATAATAATACCATAAATTTTAATTTCAATATTTTCTTCAGATAAATTATTATTATTTATTTATTTTGTTTTAACACATTTCTTTGCATCAGTTAATTTGTAAACTAAAGATAAGGAGTATTGTTTTGAAATAGCAGTAGTCTTACACAAGAAAATTGTAGATAATTTCGCCTTAGAATAAAATAATTTGAATGTACTCTATATGGTAAAAATTTCTAAGGAAAAATAATCTTTGCTTTTCTCTATTTTGTGATTTAGAGCTTGCTTCTTAAACCCATAAGTGGCAATTAATTTAAGGTCTTTGTATAATATGCATTTAATTATTAAAAACTATTGATTTGTTTTACGTTCTTTTCTTTAATGTAATAAAATATAATATATAGGGAAAAACCATCGCGGTTGGTATTAATTAAGTTAAAAAAAAAAATAATAATAATAATTAGAAAATAGTTGGTAGAGATTAGAGCACGTTGAATTGAAAATTAATAAAACGCGAAAATTCTCTAATTTAAATAGTAAATTGGGACTAGGGATGCAAATTATTCTATTTTGCGCTATATAAAAATAGACGTTAAAAGGGATGAGGGGTATAGTGTCAATTTTTATGTGTATAATAATTAATGATACAAAAACAAATAGATTAGGATAAATTTAGAAATAGGAAATAGTAATGAGCTTAGACTGGCAGAGCCTCCGCGGTATGGGGAAAATAACTTTTAGCTTCAGAAAAAATTTACTTTATTGAATATTGCTCATATAGAAAGCTCTTGTTCTATTTTATGCAATATGAGCAGCTAGTCAAAGCAACAACAATGACAACAACAACAAATGAGCAGATCGAATTTTTTATGCTTTTTTTTATTATTATTATTTATTTAGGTATTTATTTATTTTATTATTTTTGTTTGTTTGTTTGTTTATGAGGTTAGAAATTATTTTACTGTGGCGTTCCTGTCAGTCTTCAGCTCATTATACTATCTCCTATTTTTCAAAATTTCCTAGTGTATTTAGTATTTACTAAATAATAAAATACTATTTAGTATTTCTGTTTCTGTCAGATTTTTTAATTATCAATTGTCTCACAGTCGACTTAAAACTAAATATTATATAATGTACCTATATATAGCATAATAACATAATTTTCTTGTGTTTAGAACTGTAATGACTGTACCAGTGATTGATGGAGTAGATCACAGTACTTTTGAATATAGACCAGTGTATCAAGAAGGGCATCATTTCCGAGGTATTTTTGAATGGGGAATGCTGTATAAAGAAAATGAATTACCTGACCGTGAATCTGCAAAACATAAATATAAAAGTGAACCTTATGAGTAAGTCAAAATTTGTATTATTACTATTATTATTGTTATTAAGAGAGAGAGAGAAGAATTTTTCAGCAGTTCAATATATTAAGAGAAGTTAATTATAATGTGATTCATTAAAGAAAAATCTACATTACCAGTGTAATAACTGACTAAAAAAATGCAAAAATATTGGGGAGCGAAAGGTGAGAGAGAAAAGAATTTATAGCTGAGAGCAAATACTCATACTCATGCAAATACTTTCTTAGCCATGTGTCCTATTAGAATTTTAATACAAGAAAAAAAATTCAAGTATGTAACATTTTTTCTTCAATGACAATATCTGATAGTATTTTTAATTCTTTTTAACACATTTCTGATAGTAAGAAATAAAAATAGCATAGGTACTTATAAAATTGTTATCTTTACATGCAAGTAAAATTCATATCAAGGACAGAGTGCTGTATTTAATCAAATTTATTTTAGGTAAGAGTACTTTAGATAACAATGCTCCATTAAAAATTTATTTTGCCAAAAATTTCTGTACAAATTTTTCTTCTTTATTATTATTATTATTTTTTGAGAAGTGGAAAACATGGGGGCATTGCTATCATTGCTTGTATATTAAAGTGATGTCATTGGTTGAATGGTTTTTGAACAACATGTAACATGGGGAGTAACATTCTCTCTGTGACCAGAGGATGAAACAAGCAACAACTCATGCATAAATCCTTCTTTTCTCTATAGAATGAAATTGATAACGTCAAATAGTTTAATAGAAAAAATTATTTATCTCCTGGCTATTGAATTGTTTTTATTAAGTACCATTATCTTGCTTCATATCCTGAATATTCATATGATATACATGGTTTTTATTACCATAATTTTTATCTTTCTTTTTTTTTAATACTTTCTGTTTTCAAGTTTCCTCTAGCCGGCCTTTTCAGAGAGAGGAAAAAAAAGAAAGAAAAAAAAAAGGGGGAGAAAAGGAGAAACTCTAATATAAATTTATAAAATTGTCTTTTTAAGGATAAGGGAGCCACTGTACTTAACAGAACACATGATTGTGATAAAAAAATAATAATAATAAAAATCTAGGATAACATAGACATTTCAAAGGTTATTTTATATATTAGATACAAATACTGAGCTGGTATGGCCAAGTGGTGAAGGCAGCTGACTTGCAACTCTGTACTCCTCAACAAGTACATGTTCGAGCCACTGCTGGGTGCTTACATGAGGTGTGAGAGTACAACACGTTGCACGATGCATGTTCTTATGTATTCCATGACGATGTACAGCATTCGGGAGGTGCATGATCAATATGATTGCATGGACCAGCCTGCCTAGACGTTTCCACGGTTTCTCTAGGCTGTCATGGCAAATGCTGGGCTGTGTACTTAGGGAAAGTCCTTACCGGTGGATACGAAAATGTCTTGACTGGGATTGGGGTTGGTGTAATACAGTAACACAATATGACAAGCAAAAAAGCAAAAAAAAAAGTTGAGCATGCCAGGCTGGGTGTCATCTCATGCAGTGCATACATTGCAGTGTATACATGCACTGCAAGAAAAGCTGAATGATCTGGTGTGCTGGATGTACTAGATGACAGCACACACAACTTTTACCTAGTGTCAAATAAAATATTTTTATAGGCTATCCGATGAGAAATTAACCTTGCGCCAACAGTTAACTGCATAAGAAAAGTGTGTGGTTCCGGTAAAGGCCGGCCTAAATCTTTCAAATAAATGCCTGTACCTGATATGTAAAATAACATATGAACTGCCTATGCATCAGTAAAGCTCTTTTGTCTTGTTTTGCACTACATCAAAATTTGTGTACTAAAAAAAAAAAAAAAAAAAAAAAAAAAAAATCCCAATTGTGTGTAGGTATATTTGCCGCTATAGATTGAGACATTATTACTGTATTACAATTATAACCAATCTCTCTCTCTCTCTCTCTCTCTCGTAATTTATGTTGGATTACTATTCATTCACAAATATATTAAAATTGTCAACAAGATACAAATTGCAAAAATGGTTCCACCCAAGATTTTAATTTATTTTCCCAACAGTGCTCCTACACATGCTGGTGGTTTGTTTGCTATCAATCGTAACTACTTCCTTCTACTTGGAGCTTATGACCCTGGTCTCCTAGTCTGGGGAGGAGAGAACTTTGAGTTGTCCTTCAAGGTATGTATACATTTGTGATAACTGCTTTCAAATATTGATACTTGTTTGTTATTGTTTTATAGATCTGGCAATGTGGTGGTAGCATCCAGTGGGTACCATGTTCGAGAGTAGGACATGTTTATAGAAGTTTTATGCCTTATAACTTTGGAAAATTAGCACAGAAAAAGAAAGGACCTTTGATTACAATTGTAAGTACAGTACATTGCTACATAACAATATATAATAATTTTAACAAGATTACATTCTGTTACATGCTTATTCTAAAATCATTGTGTTTGAAATATTTCAGAATTATAAACGTGTGATAGAAGTGTGGTTTGATGACAAATTCAAAGAGTATTTCTACACTAGAGAGCCTCTTGCAAGATATTTAGATATGGGAGATATTAGTGAACAACTTGCATTGAAAGATCGTCTTAAATGTCGAAATTTCCAGTGGTATATGGATAATGTAGCTTACGACATGAGAGAAAAGTATCCAGAACTGCCACCAAATATACACTGGGGAGAGGTATGTAAATAACATGATATCTATCCTTTATTTTCTCTTCAAAGCCAAAAAATTCCCTTTGTTAATGAAGCTCGCTTTCTACAGAGCAATATGAGCCACTTACATACGCTTATAAATTTAATTTCGGCCTGAGTTAGAATATTTTCTCTTCCTCGCGTCCATATAAATGTAAGCTCATACTATTTTCCATTACTTAATTTTTCCTAATCTATCTGTGTTTTTCTATCAAATCTTTTATAATTATCAGCTATCACATAGACGATCTTTTCCTAATATTTATTAACTGAAATTTGTTTACTATAATAACTATTATTATTATTATTATTATTAAAAATATTAAAAAAAAAAGTTTATATTGTATTTGCTCTGTTATGAGAATTGATGTTTTTTTCCCTTTTTTAATGACCAATAATGACTTACATTTTCTCATTCCTCTATTGTTCAATAGTGCATTAAATTAAACTGAAATATAAATTAATTAAATGAGCTTTCAATCTGCTGGCTTGCATTAGAAAAAAAAAACTGTTTGATTTCCTGCTGCAACTTTCAACAAAATAATTTTTTTCCGTTTAAAACTGCTAATAAATAATTTGCTGCTCATGATAACAATAATGAAAACTGTTTTAATTCAATTCATCTATTACAGCTACGCAATAAAGCTTCACAACAATGTATGGACACAATGGGTCATGGAGCACCTACTCACATGGGAATGGCACATTGTCATGGCTTTGGTAACAATCAAGTAAGTTTTATTATTATTAATATCACAGGTGGTTACTAATTGACTTATTTTATTTTACTAGCTAATGCGTCTTAACTCAAAAGGACAACTTGGAGTTGGAGAACGTTGTGTTGATGCTGATAAACAAGGCATTAAACTTGTATTCTGTCCTTTGGGAAAAGCTGATGGTCCATGGCAATATGATGAGGTATGTGTTATGTGTTTTAATAGCAAATAATTTAATTCATTTACAATTCTTTGTATTGTAACTTTAAGTCATTGTTTATACGAAGTAACTAATATTTTATTTGTTTTTCTCTCAGAATTTCAATACTCTTATGCATCGAGAGTTTAAAAAATGTGTTGCTCTACACCCACAAACATCTCAGTTATCATTGATGCCATGTGATAAAATCAATACCTATCACCAGTGGGTGTTCAAAGAAATACCTCCACCTTGGTAAAATAATAAATATGAAACGTATTAGTGAAAATACATTCTAGATGATTGAAGATATTGTTAAAATGTCAGATCAGTAAATGTTATTTACAATCTATGCAACCATGATACTATGTTTTTAAAATTAATTTTAAGTATAATATTTAGAATTCACCGGCATTTAGAATAGAGAGTATAATATAATATAAAAAAATGTTGTAGAAAAACTAGTATAGTTCATTACTAACTATACACATTTTAATAATCATATTTAACAATGGGTTGTGTATAATTTTAGAATTACATTGAAATTTTATCGTAAATATTAAAAAAAGAAAGAAAAGAAAATCCAAAAATGGATATATTTATTATTTATAAAAATTTCAAGTGCAAACATTGTACTTTTTAATGACAAAGATAGTTGATACCTGTGATACATTGACGTATAATTGTGTTTTATACATAATTATGATATTTTGTTTTTAAATATTGACTTCAAATATGAAATGAAAAATATATATAATAATATTAACACAAAACAAATTTGGTTACCCATAATAAAAAAATCAAAAATCAAAGTAAACAGTAATGTAAAACTGGCCATAAAATATTATGATATTTAAATTTTAAAATAAATAAATATAACATCGCATTTTGTGATAGAAAAAAAAATATTTATAAAAATAAAAACTATATAAAATATACATAATTAAAAGTTGTCTATTTCAACTATGTAGCACAGATTCAGTATTTAAAATATTGGAAGATATTCAATTAAGTATTTTTCTCAAAGTTTAGCATTATATAACATCACACAATCATTCACATATCAAATACTCGGTGTACCATCCTTTATAATTAAGAAATCTAGAAAAATAAGCTCAAAAAAAAAATCTGTAATTAATTGGTAAAAGCAAAGAAACTTAATAAACTTAATACCAGCTAAAATGTTGTCAATAATTGACAAGCAAATACTTCAAACATATCAGAATTGTGCCTACAAAATATTTGTTACTCAAGTAGTAGGCCTAATATAAATAAAATATTACTGAAATTATATTATAATAATAATTCTGTTTAATGTTGTGAGTAAATTATTACTTTTTCACTCAAAACCTTATACCTTCAAAAAAAAAATTTGAAATGAAGTTTTCATGTATTTGTAAGTGTTGTATCATGTAATCATATTTTTATAATTATAAATTTTGAGTTATTTGAAAGGTGCACATTAGTTAAGTTTCGTTTATATTTCTGATTCATTTTCTTCAAGTGAATGAATTTGACTTAAGCACTCTCACAAATTCATATTTAATAAAAAGTCAAATGTTTTTAAAATATATATTATATTTCAATTTTTATCTCTGTATTTTTATATATTTAAAAAATAATAATAAGCAAGTATTTTTCTTGCATTTTTTTTCTTGCATTTTTCCACGTGTGAAATATTTTTGTAAAGTATGTCAGTTGGAAGCTATATTTTTATTTAATTTGTTTTCATTATTGTTTTCATATTCTACTTACCTACTACCTGTTCTCGTATTAATGTTAAATGTATTCCTTCTCTAGTATTTTTATACTAACTATAAGTATATGGTGTTTTGTTTAATATTTTGCATCCTTTCTTAATTGAATCGGATAATAAAATGGGGTAAATTAAAATGTAAGTTTTATTAACACTTAAATTATTTCTTTTTCTCATGTATTGTATAAAAGTTGCTAATAAAAAATATATAAATTTTATATCGATTTTTTTTTCTTATTATATCGCCTCTTGTAAATTTTATGTTCCTATTTTGTAGAATTTAATAAAAAAATAATAATAATAAAAAAAAAGTAGAAAAAATTACTCAAGGGGAATAACAACCGAGAAAAGAGAACAAAAAAAAAGTCACATGCAAAATTCATGCCTTGTGCTCACACAAAAGTGAAACAGTTTGAATATTAGCCATAAATTTTTCTTCATATGGTTATTACTTTTTCTTCTGAGATTTTCTTATAATTTTACAAAAATAAAATGCCTGTAAGAGTAATTATTTCAGCTTATGATTCCATCATTTAAGAATGTAAGTTTACAGAATTTTTTTTTCTATTGAAGTGGTTAATTGTGCTTAAAGGTAAATTATACTTTAAAGTGTATTACATCTGTTGCACATATAGGAGGTGTAGAAAGATAAAGCTCTCTGTGAGACGAAGATCGATTTTCCATGCGAAATGCTGTGTGGCCCGGCTTTGCGCTGGCTCGCGCACAAACACAACAGTGAACACAAAAGTTGCGATGCGATTTTCTCTTGCGTGTAAGCCATGAGTTCCTTTACCTCTTTCTTTCAGTCGTTCGCAGCGCGCTTGTCCCGCGCTCATTCCTTGTTCCGCAATCTCAGACCACGCAATCAAACAGGTGAGATCAAGCAATCCTTTTATTTTATTTATTTTTTATGTTCCGAGACTTCCGAGAAATATAATGTAATATTAATCAGTAGTTTTTTTCCTGCAATTATTACAAATTTAACTTTTATATTATTATATAATGTAATTTTAAATTTCATTCCTTATAGAAATCCCCCACATATAGAACACTCCTTATAAACAGTTGAGAAAAACTACATTTTTATTTCATGGGTATACATTTGAATATTTTTGTATAAAGATTAAATTTTGTTGCGATAATTGAATTATTAATAAAATAAACTCATTATCTGTGCAATAGACCACTTGCAATGAAATGTTTTAAATTGTTGTAATTACACGTAAGTGAAAACGATTTTTCCATATTAAGAATGTTCAAATTTATTTTAAATAGTTCGTTCATAATTGCTATAGTGGTCTATTAAGGGGAAAAAGTTAGAATAATCCATTAACACGGAACAAAATAGACTTATTTATAAAGAAAATGTCGTAGGCTATTTTTTGTGTTTACTTTACAAGTTATATAACAAGGAGACAAATAACACTTGCGTATACAGTGGACTTAAGTACTAAGACGTGAGAAAAAGGAGAAAGTATAATATACGCAGACTATTGTAGCTGTACTATATTAGTAATTATTTTCTACATAACGTGTGTTGTTAATTTTTCAAGTTAAAATATATAAAAGCAACCAAAAAAGATAAATATATAGATAAAGAAAATCGAATGTTCACTAATTAATGTCTGTCTGTGTCTATATTTGTTCAATTCAATTCAAATTCAATTGAAAATAGGCTTTATTGCAAAAAACACATAACTTATTTTTGGGTTTAAGTAATACAACTTTATAACCAAGTCAGCCAAAGGGTGAAAGATTTTATGTTATATATTTTTACCATTTACTAATATTAACATTTATAGATATTTAGTTACTAATGCTACTTTTTACTAAATATTGTTTTATATAATGCAGTATAAAACATAATCAATCATATTGCCTTTTTTTTTTTTTTTTTTTTTTTTTTATGAAATATGCGCATGATATCTATTTTAAATTCTAAAGGTATTGTTAAGCGCCTGGAAGTATAGGCAACCAGTTGGTTACATTTGCACAAAAAGTTGCATACATTGCAGGATACTTCTACCTTTTTTATTATTATTATTTTTTTTTAAAGGTTATTAAATTATTGACTTTTTTAGAATCAATGAAATGAAAAATCCCATATAGATTCATTAAATGTAAAATATTGTAAGTTTTTATAGCCCACAGCTAAATTCAAATTAATTAAGCCACATAAAAATATTAAATCACTGTTTTTACCGCACGTATACACTCATAAAAAAAAAAATCATGGCTTACAAATTTGAATGCAACAGTAAATAAGTATGAGATATAATTAAAGTGCTTAAATATGTATAAAATGTGCGAGAAATATTTAATTATAAAATGTGTAAATTAAAAGAAAAAAAAGTCTCTACAGTAATTACTGTAAAAATAAAGTACACGTGTCATGTTATATTAAGTTCATTATAGTAGAATACACTCAAATAAGTGCCAAGCTTTTATAGAATCATATTAATTTTACAATTTTATATAATTCAGCTATCATAAGTATAGATTTTCAATACAATACACTTCACTAAGCATGCAAATTAAACACTTTTTTTTATCAAAAACTGTGTATAAAAAAAATATTGGCTATCGGTTTGAATAATTTATTTCATTTAAATTTTATTGATAACTTTAAATGAATCATAAAACTTGTTGATGGTACAAAAGTAACAAAGTCTAGCAATGCATATAGTTAATTTAAGGTGTGCTTCTTAAAATGCATATAATTTACATCAGTTATTCTTATTGTGGTATATATTTTTAATTGGATGTTTAATTATTTTAAAAGTTACAAATACTAAAATATTGGGTATAAACATATAAATGTTAACCAACCTATTATGTTAATTTATATATTCATCAACTGCTTTTTGTTAAGTGATATTTTTAATACCTTTTTTTTTTATATAAGCTATCGTACGTATCTTGTTTTTTAGTGTGCACATAATACACTTGTATAACAATAAGACTAACTGTAATTTTGCGAAGGACCGTATTTTAATTATTATTTTCTGTAAATATTAAAAGCCATACAGCATATATTATAAAACTTTCAAGACAAATACAGTTTTGGATAAAACTACAACCATACAATATACTTTGTATTGTGATACAAAAGTGTTCTAATCTTTCGTTGCTCGCTTTGCATTTTTTTTTTTTTAATTTTTTTTTTTTTTTTTTTTACATTTCTTTTTATATAATATAATAACTTGCGTTATAATAATGCTCTTTGTTTTGAAACATTGTAGGTTAACAGTACGTATTATATTATTTACACAAAGAGAAATTAAAACGAGGTGCTTTGTAAAGCTTAATAAGTTAATATTGTAAAATATAAAATATTCAACACATTGAAACAAATTATTTTGAGGTCTCTGTTTTTAACATATAGCCTAATCTTTGCTAAATATATTTTTTTCTAGCAAAATGCTAGGATCATAGTATTATAACTATATATAACTATAACTATATATATATATATGTTTTGAATGTTGAATTTCGAGCGAGGTTGCATGATGATAAGAAATTTTCTCGGTGAAATAGAATTATTGTCTTACCTTCTGTGAAGACACTGGGCTTTACACTCGCTGCTATCACTATTTTAAATAACAATGAAAAAATAATAGTCACTTTGTACATAATTATAAAAACACTCAATTCACAGTCTTTTTAAAAATTACATAGCTATGTTATTTACACACAATGTTTAAAGTTTTCGGAGACTATATATCAAAAATGATACATACTGTCTGTCTCCTTCCTCAGAACTGAAAACTAAACTCTCACTCTCTGCCGTGCTGACCTCCTGAGGGGAGGAGAGGGCGTACGCGCCTCGTCAGGTGCAAGCGAAACGTTGACTTTATTTTTAGTACGATTACATGGTACTTTCTTATCAAATGGTTTCAAAAGGGGGATCCAAATGCGTGGCAATTCAAAACTTGGTTGACTGATAATTGTTTCATTTTTCCTTCTTGCCATTTCTATTGCTTCTAAAATTTTTCTCTTTTTATAATGACTTTCTCTACCTATAATTTTAGCTTCTTCCCATTGAATTTTGTGATTATTATCCAGAGCATGGTCCACATTTGGACCATGCTCATGTGGACCATAATCACAAAATTCAATGGGAAGAAGCTAAAATTATAGGTAGAGAAAGTCATTATAAAAAGAGAAAAATTTTAGAAGCAATAGAAATGGCAAGAAGGAAAAATGAAACAATTATCAGTCAACCAAGTTTTGAATTGCCACGCATTTGGATCCCCCTTTTGAAACCATTTGATAAGAAAGTACCATGTAATCGTACTAAAAATAAAGTCAACGTTTCGCTTGCACCTGACGAGGCGCGTACGCCCTCTCCTCCCCTCAGGAGGTCAGCACGGCAGAGAGTGAGAGTTTAGTTTTCAGTTCTGAGGAAGGAGACAGACAGTATGTATCATTTTTGATATATAGTCTCCGAAAACTTTAAACATTGTGTGTAAATAACATAGCTATGTAATTTTTAAAAAGACTGTGAATTGAGTGTTTTTATAATTATGTACAAAGTGACTATTATTTTTTCATTGTTATTTAAAATAGTGATAGCAGCGAGTGTAAAGCCCAGTGTCTTCACAGAAGGTAAGACAATAATTCTATTTCACCGAGAAAATTTCTTATCATATATATATATATATATATATATATATATATATATATATATAATATATATATATATATATATATATATACGCTCTGTACTCAAAATACATTTTATAGTCACGAAAAAGTTGCAATGTGTCATTACTCATTACTTATAAATGCACAGTGATAAGAAAGTAATTAAAACATTTGTTTATAACCTATGTTTGATAGTGGTGTAGTTTTCTTACTCCTAAAATTCATAGTGTTTAATCTCACGATTTTATTACATAGGTTTGCAAGTGACATGTGTTCACGATATAGGTAAAGTATAAAAAAGATTTGTATCAAAAGAATATGATGGAGCTTATTATAAAAAGATCAATATCATACTACTGTGAGCGCTATTATACAGCATATTGAATAGTATAGTCAGAAGTATAGTCACAAAGAGGAATGAAAAAAAGAGAAAACAATTTTTGTTTCTGAATGTTAGATAGCCTTTACTACAAAAACGAAAAGTTAATATCAGATTAAGCTGCTTTTACTCGTTTTTCATTCCAATTACTGCTTATTAGACTGACTTTTATATACATACAAAAAGTATTTTGAGTGACATTTTGTATTCTATCATGACGCAGGTTGATTGATAATGGGTTGCTTGCTGTCGTTTCTCAATTCTATGCGTGGTTACCATGGAAGTCACTTAAGTCCAAGGCAACTTGAAAGACAAAGAAAAGAACGCACACATTTGAAGTAAGTATAAATGTAAGCTCTAATAATTTTTTCTCAAGTTTACAAATCTTCAAACACAAAAATCACATCATGTATTTTTTGCCTTTGTTTATTCTCTCTCTCTCTCTCTCTCTCTCTCTCTCTCTCTCTCTCTCTCTCTCTCTCTCTCTCTCTCTCTCTCTCTCTCTCTCTCTCTCTCTCTCTCTATCTATCTATCTATCTCTATCTCTGACACTATCTTAAATTAAATACAACCTCTACTTTAAAAATCAAATAGTATCAAATGGTCGTAAATTTTGCAACGACATTAACAATGTTCAAGCTTAATTGAATTTTTGTTTACATTTAACACTTTTAATTTTTAATTAAAATGACATATCCTTTTAGAGCTTTGCTTTAATAAATGATAAATTCATTAATAATGAAGTAATTTGTAAGAGGAAAAACTTTTTCCGAGTTTTGTCTTTAAAAATGGGTTGAGAAAATAGTTTAAAATTTTTCTTTGTTATTATACTTTTGATTTTCATATCGTCTACAATTTCCAAAACTATACACATCTTTAATTTCATAAAATATTTATGGTGAAATATACTTTCCTTTTTCTTCAAATCATTATTAATTATATATATTATCAATTATTGTTATTGATGCGTTTGTAAAATGTAAAATTTAATATTTTTAATTTGCTGTAATACTATACAGTAATATTACTATTGAAATACAGAAAAGAGTTCATAAGAAACAAAGTTATTGAATGTAAAAATACTAACAACAAGTAAGATTATTTTGAAATTAATTTTTTTATTCGTAAATTAAATCTTTCATCATTATGTATATTTTTTTTTTCTTTGAAACGTTTAGAAACAAAAAATATGTAATGAGGAAGAATACACAAAATTTTAGAGGGTAATTTTATTTCATATTTTAAAAGAGGGCATTGTCCTAAATCGATTGATATATGAATTTCTAATGTTTTAGTACATTAAATATGTTCGAAATTTTTGAAAAATTACGTCACGGGTGGCAACTTATTCACGTGGGCATAGATAAAGTTCCAGCTTGTGACGATCCGGCATTTTGCAACTTTCAAAAATTAATTTAAAGTACTTAATGTGTGTTAGTGTATTATGCCTATGTTAAAATTTAATATTATTATGGTGGTCAAGGTTTTGTATAACAGGGCTGTCATGCCCACAACGCCTTAATAAAGTTATTTATTATTATTATCAATGAACTCAAAAATTAGAAATTCGCATAACTACGTAGATTCAGGACAATGTCCTCTTCTAGAATATACAATAAAATTTACCCCCTAATATTTTTTTAGTTTTCCTCATTGAAGTAGCATTTATACACAAAAAATTAACTAAGTAAAAAAAAAAAATATATATATATATATATATATATATATATATATATATATATATATATATATATATATATATATATATATATATAGATAAAAAAAACTGTGAGCAGTATTTTATCATAGTGATTTTTTTATGATATATAGTGTATTCAAACGTCATCAATGGTTAGAGTGTAAACTAGAATGAAAAAATCTATACTTTGTCATGCATGATGTCCTTATTATGTGATCGTGTTATGTTTGTATTATGTACGTACAAAAAAAACTATTTTTAATATTGATTGTCAGGTAGCAGGCTTGAAAAACTCTCTCTCTCTCTCTCTCTCTCTCTCTCTCTCTCTCTCTCTCTCTCTCTCTCTCTCTCTCTCTCTCTCAACTAGCAATTATTAGCACATTTCTGTTTGTAATTATAAATACTACACCTACTAAAAAAATATTGATTTAGTTTTAAGTTGTGCAGTATAGGCGCGCACCTAGATAATATTGACAATTTTTAAAAATTATTTTCCATTCTTAGAAATACGCCATTTGTTTGTTTTCAGTGACCTTTACATATTTATCTTGTATTACTATTGTTGCAACACTACAATAAATTTTCATAAGTTATGGGTTTCTCTAGTAAAGTACATATATTAATACCGTACAAGAATATAGAAACAGATTTTTTTTTCTTGAAATTTTGCTCTTCTTTCAATCCCAACGGGATAGAAGATTGTAACTTTAATAATACAGAAAGAAGTGGTAACTTAATTTTATTGCTATTATCTTGAAAAATGAAAATAAACAACTTTTTTGACAAGGCATTTAGTAAGTGTTCATAAAAAAATTTAAATTCAATTTTTAAGTATGAAAATGGAATATAAAAAACTTTTGCAACTCTGTAAAAATGAAGTTATTTTAAAACATTAAAAAAAGATAACAAATAAAAATTACAGTGTGAATAAGTTTTTGTAAATAATTGATTAAAAGAGATTGAAATAAATAACAAGCATTAAGTATCACTTAGTTGCTCTTACATTACATTTTCTATTGTATAATTATAAACAGTTTTTCAATACTATAACATTGCAAACAATTTTGATGTCTTTTATTTTATTGATTTATTTTTGTTAAATATATATATATATATATATATATATATATATATATATATATATATATATATATATATTTATATATATATATATATATATATATATATATATATATATATATATATATATATATATATATATATTATATATATATATATATTATATATATATATATATATATATTGCTTTTTGATTAAGCACGATAATGAAGATACGAGGAAAATAATAATTGTCATGATATCTTTGGCCGTTTACTGGATGCGATCATTAATAGATAAAAAAAAAACTAAACAAATAAATAAATACAGTATAATATATGAATAAAAAATAATGCGTTATACTGGATAACCTGTATTTGCACTTCTTATTATTATTTATTAATGTTATGCAAGGTCCATATAATGAAGAGGTTGAGCGCAGCACAAAACTCGCACAGTTGATTTTATTTTCTGATGGATGTACTTGATTCTAAGCCAATACGATGCCGTTCACCAGTTACGTCACTGATAAGGTGAATAAAAATACACACGGTGATATGACGTCTTTGGTGAATTCCTTTAAGCTGCGCGACCTTGCCCAAAACTTTTCCCGGAGCATGTATAACCTCTTATATATGGACCTTCATTGTTAGGTAGCCAGTGAATGCTTACTTATTATCATCGATGTTATCGCCTTTTTGTTATTCTTTTGTTTTGAAACTAGGGGGGAGGGGGAGTGAACATGTACTGCATGGTTATGCCAAATCACCAGCACCATATCATTCACGGAATATAGAAACACAAAGAATGACAAACCCAAATTTTAAATTGTTAATTTTAACATATCATTCTACTAATTTATTTCTGATTGTAAATGTTCTGTTTGCATATGTTTTGACATGTTCAACATATCATGTAATAATTTATTTCTAATTGCAAATATTGTGTTTACTCCCGCAGACACTCCACCAAACGTCCAGCTGAGCCAACACCCCCGAGTTCCCCCGATGAAGAACCACCGCGGGATCAACGTGCCATGAGCCTTGGACGTGTTTCTCAACCCCGGCAAAGTATTGTTGACATTCCACCTCAAAACCAAAAGTTCCGCACTTCAACTTAACTTAATTCTTTCATGAGCTTCAATTAAAATATTTAGCAGGTAGAATTAAAAATAAAATATGAATATAAAGAATTAAAAGTTTTGTTTAACATATGTATATTTATTTATTTATTGAAAATAAATAATTATTTTCAACTTGAAAGTACTTATCAATGAACTTAATAAACTTTGCCATGCCATATTAATGAAAAGTAAAATATTTTCCTCAAAGTCGAAATTCTTAATAAGAAAACATCCTATATTTTCTGGTGTTTCAAAAGCTAAAATTCTTATGCATATCGCTCTTTGTAAAGCTCCTTTGAATTTAATCTAAAAGCGAAGTAACAAAACATCTATGGTAGAAAAAAATATTTTTCCAATATTGTGTCTTATAGGAAAACAATTACATGCTCTTAAAAATGGAAAAAAAAATAAAGAAACGAAAATAATAATAATAATAATAAAATGAAATTTTTTAAAAATAATTACATTTAACATCTGTTTCGAATGGTGTAGAAACATAAAACTTTTTGTTGTATGTGAATTTGTATACGTAGCGTATGTTATTGTAAAACATAAAAACTATATGATTTCAAATTCAAATATATAATAAATAACATATTATATTTTATGCAAACTTAATACTTCCTAAAAGTGTTATAAATATTTCAATTCTCATTTTTCGGCTAACAATAAGGATACGTTTATTGCATTTTACTTCATGAGTGCGTAATAGTAAAAGGACAATATAATTTTTTATTATTTTGTACAGTTTGTGTTCTATAAAGTCAACGCTGAGCCGACTTCGAGTCTAAACTTTTCAGATCGTACAAGATGGAATTAAACTAATCACAAAAAGGCTTGTACGATTGATATTATTGTAACTTTTTTAAATTGTATTCATTATATAATCGAAAAAATAAACTTTCCAGACCTCACTATAGAGTTAAAATAATTTGATATACACACGATTATGATAATCTATATTTTGACATACAAAAACTCGAGCTAAATTTGCAACGTTATTCTTATATATTATTATGAGAAATATTATAAAGTATATATTATCATAATCGTGTGTATATGAAGAATTGTTTGAGCTTAAAATTGCTTTTAGGCCTATATACTATAATATTTGAATACTACTTCATCTGTCCAAAAAAATCTGTAAATAAACTAAATCTTCAAATCTTGCATTTTTAAAGTATATATTATTATGTAACTATACAAAATATAAATAAAAAATAATATACATCCAATTTTTTTGTCGAGTTTACCCTTGTGTATTTTGTTTCTAGAGAGGTTTCTAAATTGTGGTTTTTATGTAAATAGAGAAATTCGTATAAAATATAGAATTATTGTATTACGTTCTAAAACGTTAGAGTTAATCAAAATGTTGTGTGTTTCCTAGGGGTATATATAGCAGTGGAAATGACATTATTTTTTTATTGTCAAACAGAAAAAATTACACAGTTTATAGGGGAAAAAATGTTTCAATAATAAAGAATACTAAGCGAAGAATCCATTTATATACATAAGCCAAGATTTTTTTTCTTTCATATTTTTAATTAATAATCTTAATAAAAACTGAAACTGAAAATAATTTTTCTGTAGGTGGTAGTCCTACAAATTAGATTTTCATTCAACGTGCATATATATATAATATATATATATATATATATATATATATATATATATATATATATATATATATATATATATATATATATATATATATACACTGTATATTTTATAAGCTCAACCCTCTCTTTGCAATTAATGAAGTTAATAAAGATATAAAGTTTGGTTATGGACTTGAAAAAGTTTCCATCGATTAAAAAAAATTGTAAAGCTTCAAATGTAATTAAGTTTACCTCTCGTTAGTGCTTTTCGTTAAATAATAATAATATATATATTTATGTATTTATAAAACTTACAAAAACAAAGTCAGTCAAAAACAGAAAACGTATTTCATCTGCCATCTACTGCACGTTTATTGAACGACAGTCATGGGCAAGTTATATCTAAGGGTGGAATGTAGCGCCACATTTATTACGTTAACAGAGGCCCTATACTACCATAACCTGTTGGTTGTCAGTATGCTTAGGTTTGAAAATTGTAAGTAATGATAATTCAAAATAAGACTAAAAATACTAAAATGTATGATGAAGTAACACTTTTTAAAATATACCCTCACAATTTTCTATTGTTATTATTTTATTATAATTATTATCATGAACTTTTAATTTTATTGATTTTAATGCTACCTTCTTCTGAATTCATCTACGAAAGACTAAATGAAATGACAGCAATTAGCAATTAAAATACAATACAACTGTTATGAAATTACATTTTAAGAGTTTTTAGTTTCTTATCCTCTACATGAATAGTAACACATGAATAAAAAGCTCCATATCATTATACATTAACAACGCTAGAAAATTAATTAAATTACAATCCTTAATAAAACTCTTTATTTCCTCCCGTATATTTTACGATAATGTTCATTATAATTAAATGTTCCATCCTAAGCGTTCACACCTTTATATTAGTTGCGTATAAAACTTTAGTCTAATGATGGGGAAAGGGAAAACGAACTGACTGACGTCAACAGTAATGTATATACTGTACTAGTATACGTGGACAGAACATGATTTAGTTCTCATTAGTTCTAGCCCACTGTTATGGAACTACAAAATCTTCTAATTTTTGATATTGAAAATAATGATAATAATACAATAACTCAGTCAAAGTAGTCCAGAATATTGTATTCTCATCCTATATATTGATCTCCAAATAGAACAAAATTAGTTAAACTTATAACTATAACACATTTATAACAAAGTTTAAGGTTACTTGTTGAATTTTTAATGTGTTTGTTTGTTTGAAGTCTAATAATGTTATATACATATGTGTAGTAATATTAAACGTGCATTATTTTAATTCTACACTTGTTTTATACGTATTATGGAACGTAATTTAAGTAATTTAATATTATAACAATGAATATACCCTTGAAAGCTGACAATGTTGGTTTCCATTAGCTAAAATTTTCCGGTGCCTTCTATAAATATATATATATATATATATATATATATATATATATATATATATATATATATATATATATATATATTATACTGTATATAAAAATCAGCATAAGACAAACTTCGTTTTGTTTTTTTTTCTATGAGAAATCGTTTATATATATATATATATATATATATATATATATATATATAACATACATACATGTATACTTTTAACAATGATGAAATTACAATAAACCATTCATTTTTTTATAATACGTAGAAGGTATTTTAATATATTCCCTCGTATAAATATTATCAATATTAATTTACCTTTATAATATTGATTGAAATATCAATATCAGTTTATATTAAAATATTCAAATTATTATATTATACTGTATAGGACTTCACACTCCACTGGATACAAAGAATTACAACAATAATTACTTTTCCTACATGTACAATTTTTTTGCTACCTTTTGTGTTGGAGAAGTAATTATTCAGGCATACATTTATATAACCTAGATTTTATACTGTATAGTATTTAAAAATTTCTAATATGTATTTTATAAATATATGAGTTAGTATAATAAAGCTATAGTTGTAATTACTAGTACATCCTTTAATGCATACAAAAAAGAGAGTCAATTATTTGTTTTCTATGTGGAATACAGTATTAACTCTACTTAACTCCTTAGTAATAAATTGAGTTTGTTTTCTTCTATATAGTATTATTAAGATAAATGATCAAGATTTTTTACAAAAAGTAATTGTCTCTTGGTTAACAAAAGAGATAAGATTTTTCAGGGATTTAAGAGTTATCTAATAGGATGATTAAAGTATAAAATTAAATGATACTTTCAGGTTACTGTTTTATTGTTTAGTTTTTTTATGAAAATAATGGTCAACAATTAGTAGATAGGAACTATGGAAAACAAAATTCTAAACTTAAGTATACACACACACACACATAATATAGTATAATGTATATATCATTGCATGTTATAAATTTTCTATAAAATAATACATTTTTACGTATAATGAAAGAAAACTTGATCAATGTAATGCTATACTATACGTATTTGATGTCACTACAACAATTTAAATATTTATAAAGAATATAAAAATCTAGATAAAATACATCGTAAAAAGTACTATTATTTCACTATAATGCCGTGAATATAGCTTATTATTTTAAGTGTGTTAAAACGTTTTATTAAATTCCTTAAATGTGCATGAAAAAGTAGTATGATTAAGTAATCGCATTTTTATTAAAAAAATGCCTAAACAACTATTTAAAAAAATGTTCAGCTACAGTTTTTGGCATTATATGCATTGGTTTTCTGTTACATAATTACATTAATAAATAACCAATGTAATCAATTTAAAGTAATAATATCTTACGTTTTATGAGGAATACTAAAACAAAAGAAAACTGCATATATCATCACATGCAACAACATGTTATAAATTACTTAAATGGCTTCAAAGACCTTTTATGTATAATGGAAAAATAATGAAAATTTTATTGAATCCTATATTACTATTAGTTCATGATACTAAAAATTTGTGCAAGCTTCTCTCTCTCTCTCTCTCTCTCTCTCTCTCTCTCTCTCTCTCTCTCTCTCTCTCTCTCTCTCTCTCTCTCTCTCTCTCTCTCTCTCTCTCCAAATTGTCAGCAATTTACGTTTTTCCGTTATAAATAACCTCATCTAATGTTTTCACAGTAGCAAGTTTGTTATTAGGTTTAATAATATATCAAATATCAAAGCGTTGTAATGTAGTAATGTAAATAAGTAACTAATTTTTTTTCCTTTTTAAGTTTTTAAACTTAGCTATTTGTAACAATGAATTACTTACTTTACAAAAAAAAAAAAAAAAAAAAAAAGAAGAAGAAGAAGAAGAAGAAGAAGAAGAAGAAGAAGAAGAAGAAGAAGAAGAAGAAGAAGAAGAAGAAGAAGAAGAAGAAGAAGAAGAAGAAGAAGAAGAAGAAGAAGAAGAAGAAGAAGAAGAAGAAGACAGACAGATAGACAGATGCAGTAAACTACAAAAATGCTGCTTTTTGTATAATATAAAATTGGTTTATAGACATACACACACATAAAAAAATATTTTTTTTTTCTGAAATGATAATAAAAATTCGAATTTATTAAAAACATATGTTCAGCTCACATCAATATCTATGTTATACAGTGTTATATATTTTATGGCGTGCTTTTTTTTTTTCTGTCAAATATATTGATATTTGAAGTAAAACTACTTATAAAGTTTTTTTTAGTAGATGTGAATAAAAACTTGCTTTAGAAATTATTTTTCGTGATTTTATATATAGTTAAAATGATTCTGAATCTTGTTTTCTTTGAGATTTTACCTTTTGACTGCAAAGAACTAAAATTTAGTTATATATACTGCCCGAGAAGAAAGATCATAGACATTTTATATTCTATAAAGCATACAGGTTAGAGTCATGGACATTATTATTGAGTTAAGAACATGACAGTAAGATCAAAGTTAAGTATATACTATAGAGTAAACTAAATTTTGAGGCTAAATTTAGAAGAAAAATAAGAGTCATATCTGAAAAAAACGTCAGTTCTTTTCATTGGATTATGCATATAGATAATTTATATATATATATATATATATATATATATATATATATATATATATATATATATATATATATATATATATATATATATATATACATATATTCCTACTAAAATTTATTGCTTTACTTATTTCTGAAGTTTGTTAAAATTCCATTCATTTCTATATGTCATCTAACAGCAGAATGTTAGAGACAAATTATTGCAAACTTGTTTAAATGTATAAAATAAAAGGATTATTTTTATATATTTTTTTCTTCTTCAATTTTATCAACATATGTTCTGAATTAAATTACCGCGTGAATATTTTTTATATATAGCAAAATGAAATAGACTATAATATACAATAAAATCACTGTGAAACAGAGGGAAAAAATGGTATAGGGTAATATAAAATGTAATATACATGAATGAGGAAAATGAAAAACATAATAGAATTTCATATAAATAAAAGTGTATGTATTGTATGTATAGTATTGATTTTTCCATGCTTTCTAGATCTGAATGATTTATTTTAATGATGTGACCAAAACTCGTAAGCTACACAAATCTTTTATCAATATTGATTTGCACACAAAAAAAAATGAAACTTGCGTGAGAAAACATAAGAATAAAAAAGAAGGATATATAGATATATTTTATAGCAAGCATACATAATAGTATAGAGAAAACAGTAGAAATAAAATGTATCAAGTCAGGCTATAGTCAGGTAGTGTAAAACACATAAAGCATCATACGAACTAAAACTCGTTAACATATTCAACTATGTCTCACCTTATAAATTAAGAGACACTCTAAGATTAAAGGTTGTATGCAAAGAAACTGTCAACATATTCTTTTAAACGTTATTCCCATAAATAATTTAAACAAATTAACATTTCTAAAGCTATTGTGTCTGTCTATATGTATAATAATATTATGTTTATGTTTATTATATTATGTTTAAACATATATAATAAATTACCATTAGAGATGAGACTTATTAGTGATTTCAATGTTTTTAAAAAGAAATTGAAATTGTTCTTATTAAATAATTCTTTTTACAACTTACAAGAATTTTATGATTTTTAAATAATATTTTATAGTAAAAAAAAAAAAAAAAAAAAAAAAAAATGACAAAGTCAGGGCCCTAGAGTGAGCCCACAGCTATGTTTTTATTGATTTTAATAATAATATAAATATGAATGTAAAAGTAGCACCAAATGTGCATATAGTATGTAAGTGTTTTGACTTTTTCTGTCTGTTAATTAACCTTGACGAATACGATGTGTATTGTATACGATTGAAGGAAAGAGAGAAATAAAGAAATTTTGAATTTGAATTTTTGAATTTTTTGAAATTTTTGAAGTATTTTTATATTATGCGCACATATAAATAAAAACAGACATTTCAGAGGAAATGTTTTAATTTGAAAAAATAGCTACGCGCATAAATTAGAGAACTTCACATAATCAGGACGCGGCACTAGCAAAGGTCATCAGGTTGATCACTGGCAAGGGCCTTCATTAGTTTTAAGTTAATTTTGGCCTGGTACAGGGCTTACCATGTTAAATTGAATGTTTTAATTTTTGAATTTCTCACATTAAATCGCACATCATCATAAATTACAAAGCACAACTCAAAAAGTATTTAGGGCAAGAACGAGCCCCAGTGAAAGGAACATGCGGTGAAAAAAAGGGCTCAAACTTGACTCCAAGTGAGAGTCTGAGTTCTACCATAAATTTCAGTTTCTCAAAGCTGAATTTTTAAAATGTGGCTCAAAATGACATTTTATTGTTATGCTTGAAAGGTTAACATTGAGAAACTAAATTTTCTTGCAGAACCCAGACCCTCATTTGGAGTCAAGTTTGGGCACTTTTTTCACCCCATTCCTTTCACTGAGGTTCGTTCACGCCCCAAATACTTTTATTACTTTTTTAGTTGTACTTTTTACTTTATTATGATGATGTGCGATTGAAAAATTAAAACAATCAATTTATATAGTAAGCCCTACACCAGGTCAAAATTAACATAAAACTAATGATACCCTTGCCAGTAATCAACCAGAAGACCTTTGCCAGTGATGTGTCCTGATTATCTGAAGTTGTGTCTAATAGTTGAAGTTGAAGCTAATATTTTAATCCTTTCTTGTAAAAAATTAAAAACTCACTTACAGAAGTGCCATTCCTTTTTTTTATCAATGTAACGAATATTATCATATTAATGGGAATGTATATAACGTTTAATTAATTATATTTTATGACTTAAAAAAGCAGTTTTATATAAAAGTAAATTATTTTCAAGAGGAATCAACAACTTAAAACACATTTATTTACGTATAGTTTTTTTTTATAGCACTTGTACCTGAAAGGATTGATTGAATAATGTAATATAAATTATTAAAATAAAAGGCGTCATAATATGTACATGCATATACTGATAAAATATTACTCTTTAACTTCAAAATTCTCCTTATGCTTTAAATTATAAATACGCTATTTTTATCAGACAAAAAATAATATAATCTTACATCACAACGTTCTTGCAAATTTGGTGCATAAAGTTTCAGAACAATTTCATTCATCACTTCCCTTTTCCTCTCAATTAAAATTCATGTTATAACCTACTTTTCAAATAGTTATAAGATTTATTTTATTATTTTCATATTTGATTTGCATTTTGCATGCATTGTTGCATGTAAAGTATTCAATTTAATCTCGAAGAAGTAAAGAATTGTATTTCAATCAATATTTTTATTATGTTTTAAAAATACAATTCTTAAAGACGTAGAACACCGTGAACAAAAAACTTGCCTAATATCCTAACATACGCAAATATCAACATTATTTTGGCCGGAGTCATTGATTTCTAATTTATTTTCCATTTACAAAATGTCAGTTGCGGGTTTACTACGTCACAGCTCGCCTGGTCCACGCGCGCGGAAACAGGCGAGCTGTGACGTATAGTAAACCCGCAACTGACATTTTGTAAATGGAAAATAAATTAGAAATCAATGACTCCGGCCAAAATAATGTTGATATTTGGGTATTTTAGGATATTAGGCAAGTTTTTTGTTCAAGGTGTTCTACGTCTTTAATATTATGTAGTAAACAATAACATGACAATTTTCATTACTTTAATGTTAAAAATATTAAATATATTATCATCTTTCTTAATATTATTTGTATATTTGCTCGATTGATTACCTATGTATACAGTAACTAACTAAAAATATCTTCTGTTTACACATTGAAATGAAACGTGACTTTAAAAAATCTTCAATTTGACAAATTATTTAGCAGCGTAAAATAATTATGATACTAAAATAAAGTAATAAATGGGTTTTGTACTACAGTATGCAAATTTACTGGAACATAAATATTATTAGTATTTATTACCAACACGCTACTACGCTATTAATACTTTAATAAAATGTAAAATGTTTATATGCAAACAATAAGATTTTTTTTTAATTGATATTACTGTGTGATAAAATCTTGCATAGTCTATTAAAAACAGCAGCTTTTGTTATATATATATATATATAGTGGTTTTTTATATAACAATTGTAATAACAACAAAATAATTACAATGTGAAGTGATAATAATAATACACTAAAGTATCGTAACAATAACTACTTTACAAATTGATCTCAAAAGCTGGTTATTGTTTAAAAGTTATTATAAAAACTATAATTATTTAAAGTTATTAGTTATTATTATCGTAGTAGAATTATGTAACATAATATAATACCATTTTGATAGTAATTTGTACATAATTTTACCTTGTTTTATTCTAATTCTTGTCTAAATGTAGCGATTTAACTATGCTGTGTGTGTCACAAAATAAAGAATATACATCAAAACATCTTAAAACTTAAATTGCAACTTTATACCACTCAACGTTTTCTTTTCTTTATAAAATGAAAAAGTTTTCTTTTCTATTATCAGACAAGATTTAAAATTTTGAAACGGTAACGTGAAGATGAGAAAAAAAAAGATTGGATGTCTAAAAGAAGAAGAAGAAAAAAAGTTAGTTGAAAGACTGACTGTCAATTATTAAAGTGCTTTTTTGTTTCAATAACTGTCAAAACATACAAGGTAGGTATAGGAAAACGAAAGAAAAAAAAAAAAAAAACTTAAATTGTTTTGTATCTTTTTCACAGTCTATATAAGAGCATTAAATGTTAAAGATTTGATGTTCATAATTTAAAAAAGAAATTAAATCAGAATATTTAGAGATTCTTATAATTATATAGAAAAGCAACAGATAATTAAATTTTGGCATTTCTTTACTTTTTTTCCCTAATATTTCAGGCATAAACGTTATTATGTAAAAGCTAGCCCATGCATGGTTATTATGAACATAGCTTACCCCTTTTATATGCAATTAGGGAGCTATAGATAGGTTTATTTTGTCATGTACTTTTCTAACAAGTTTGATACAATAGAAGACTTGCAAAAGTAGGTTTAGTGAGAAAATAAACAAACTCACAGCCCAACAATTCTAACAAAGTGCTAGCAGACGATTTAGTGTTCCTGTCTGCATTTAACATGCTTTCTTATGGGGCAATGAAGCAGCTATAACTTGAGTTAGAATTATTTTTCATAGCTGAGATTTTTACTGTAGCTTACTGAGCCTACAATCTTTTGTTTTCCTGGATTTCAAGTGAATTGGTTAAAAATTATTTTTTCACCCAATTGGCTTCAAATCTAGGAAAACAAAAGCTTTGAGGTTCAGTAAGCTACAGTAAAAATTTCAGCTCTGAAAAATAATTCTAACTCAAGTTATAGCTGCTGCATGCTGCATTCCACCATAAGTAAGCATGTTAAATTGAGACAGGAACACCAAATCGTCTGCTAGCACTTTGTTAGTATTGTTGGGCTGTGGGTTTGTTTACTTTCTCACTAAACCTACTTTTGCAAGTCTTCTATTACTTTAAAGAACTGTCAAAAATAACGCAGAAAAGATTGCATAAAATATTTTTAATATTATTCAATAAAGTAGATATTATAGCTAATATACATTAATCAATAATAAAACAATTATGTTTATATGCATTGTTTAAACAGCAAGTGCATAAAGCAATTAAGCGATAATCGAGGCAATGCTAATTCACTGTCTCTTGTGATTACTTATTAACCTTGATGTTAATTAACATGGATTGGTGCCACGGCTTTAATAAACTAATTCAACTGCAAATTGAAATTTTATTTTGCTATACTCTAATGCAATGTTAATGTTACATGCAGTTTCTTTATCTATTAAAGAATCTGATACTAATGAACAGTGCCACATGTAGGAGTATATTAAATTACACATTTTCATTTAAAATACGTAATTGCATCAGATAATAATTAATTCAAACAATTCTACTCATGTTCTCATGCAATAATAAAAAAATTGTAAAAATATTCTTTGAAAAAAATTGAACGCAATTACGATGAAAAAAACAACATCAAACAAACGTAGTTAGGTTTATCATATTTGATTTTTTTTCCTACTGTTATTTGTTTGTCTTTTTTTTTTCTTTACTGAGAAAATATTTTATTTAAAAAGTTTTATAAAAATAGGTATCATAAGATTTTTAATTAAAAAACTGAAATTTGATTTTCCACAGTGATAAGGAAGTGACGGCGAATTTTTTTTTTTTTATTATTTTTTTGACATTTTCCTGTATTTTTTGAGCACGTAATGAGCGAGACATGCAGGGGACAGTAGAAGTTACAGATAGACTCTGGGGAGGGAGGGAGAGAGAGGGAGAGAGAGAGAGAGAGAGAGACGTAATTGAATAGATGGGAGGTTGTGCGTCGTCGTTTTTAAGTTAAGAAAAAAAACGTCCCTAACGTCCCCACTTGAAAAATAAAAAGTTTCTTACAAAGGAGAATCAAAATTCAATGATGATTGCTTTTTTATTGAAAATCATACAATTTTCATCACTTCATTGTTAAAGAAATTTTCTTTAACGTTATAACAATTTAGAAGTTATATATTAGTTTGATATATTAGTTTCAATAATGGGGGGTAAAATGCTCTGTTTTTAAAAAATATTTATATGGAAGAATAGAATAAAATACTATCCAAATCATTTATTTTGGGCTTCACATTCAAACCTGTGTAACGATCTGCAAAATTAATGTTATGTAACCTATATTTATTATATTTGTTGTATTTTCTTAATTTTAATGTTATTTAGTCTGAAGTTTTTTTGTTTGTTTTTAGGTTTTTAACAGTTTTGTATTGCTTCAAAAGTAAAAATATCCCAACAATATTAATATACTTGATTTTTATGATGTGTACTTTAGGATATGATGTTATATAAATTTACTGTACCATCTGCATAAGGCATCTCATCTTTTTTTTAGATAATATAATAACGGAAGTATACTACAGCATTTGAAAAGCTTGAAAGTTATAATAACATGACTTCTACTTTTACTAACGAGTTTTTCTCTCTCATATATCATATATTACACAAATGTAAAAATAACAACTTCTTGAAAATAATCCGTGTCAAGAACATCAACTTAAAACATTTTTTTTATATAATTATATAAGTTTTGTAGTTTAGGATGAAAAACATAAATGTAAACTTAGTTTTAGATAAAAACAACATATTATAAAATTAAATCAAATAACTTGCTGTTTCGTCATACAGTATAATGAGAGTATAAATTTATCTTATATAGTTTAAAACTATATAGTTTACTAAACACATTATACTAACCTATACAATATAATTTTAATTAATAATTATACCATGTTTTTTTTATATATAATTTTTATTCACACTGTAAATACATGACCTATATTTAATAGTTTATATAGAAGAGAGAACAGAATTAAATAATAATAATAATAATACAGTACAGGAAACGAAAAATATAGTTCATAATAATACTTAAAATAATCATTTTTATATTTTTTGTTTCACGTGTTTATTTTACTTTTTTTTTTTACTTTGCATTTTTATAGTTGTTAATTTATTTTTAATGCACAAATCAGTAATTATACGTTTTATTCATTTTTTTTTTTAAAGTAGTTCAAAAGGTGAAGGCCTTATTCAGTTTGAATTCTCTTTCAACTGATTTGTATAAATCCAGGCAGGCAGGCGAGAGCTCTATTGTATCCGTGACATAGTTGTTCATAGACATTGTATAAAATAGAATGTCACAATTATCAGACAGAATAGTTTACATAAACTTTCGATTGCCCATATACACAAAGAGTAATATTCATTGTGGCATATATACTACAATAATTAGGATAATCGTCGTGATCAAAAGAGATTTAATTAACTATATTTAAACTTTGTTAAATTAAATAGCTAAATAAATTTACTATGAGGTATTTGATAATTGAATTATGATACGTTAAAATTGTAATATTAACAAATAATTTAATCCCGTTATATTCTAATATAAAAATGATAGCAATGAGAAGATTGCTTAAAAAGCTATATTTAATTACTTATTCTTCTCTTATAGTATTAATATTTTGTAGGAGATTTTACAAAATATATAATATTATATTAAATTATTTATAATTAAAGAAATGTTAAAACAAGAAGTAATGCATTATTACAATTCATATCTAAGTTATTTTCATCAAAGCATTGAAAAGTTTCAAAGTATTTAAGTAATCAGTAATCACAAATTTAAAGCTGTATTTTCTACCGAGGAATAAAAGATAACGTCATAGATTATATTTTAATGTTACGTTTAAAAATGGAATGCATTCTTGAAAGTCATACATTACACGCTAGGGTTGACAAATGCTTAAAAAATGCAGCTAGATAAATGTTTTCATCTTTCCTAAATTGCTGCATTTTTCCCAAATGGCTCGTATTTTTATTTTATTACACAAACGAAAAGATCTTGTTCTGGCAATTTCTTTTAAATTCAAGTTTTTTAGGAACTTTTTTTTTCTGAAATATACAATATATTTTAAAAAATCATGAATTCAGATAAATAGTAGATAAATAGTACTGTTAAAATATTATGGTAAAATGCGTAATATGCTATAACGTAAATACAACCAATGAGTACTTTTTCATTAATTCTTAACAAAATCTAGACTTTAAAACTTATTTAACATAATATGATTGTTGCTCTCTTTTTTAGAAAAACGCAATGAGAGAAAAAACTTAATATCTTACACGCGGTTAGCATTTAAATGTTTTAAACATAGAGAACTGTTTTGCTTTTAATTTAATTGTTACACTTAAAAATTCTTTGCTCTTCCTTTAAATACAGAAAAAAAAACTTTTTGCACAAGAATGTTTGAGTTCATGTAGCCAAATAGCACAATACAACGTTTTATTATTATTATTATTTTTTTTTATTATTATTTTAATTTTCATTCAAAAAAATTTAAAAATGTTTTTCATATATATTTCATAGCATTTACAAACAAATTTAGAACAAAATTTAAGTAATTTTGAAATGGAAAGTTTTATACTTTAATATAAACTATCAAAAGTCAAGATTTTAAATCGAAACTTTGTAAATAGAGAGCAAGAGAGAGTAATATAATAATTGTATTTGTTGAGTTAGTTTGTGCAAATTTCATTTTCACTTGATATTTAAACTTGCAAATCTACAACTTGTCATAATGTAAAGCAAAGTCTCGTGTTTCAAACTTCATGATGATGAGAGATCCTATGTAATATTTAAAGTTACGCCTCTGATAACCGCTACCACATATTATATAACCTCTTAACCATCTCATATATATGGATATAAAATGCAAATTTGAGTCTTCATAACCTTACTATATTATACTGTAGTAACACATATGCAAAAAGTATTATACACTTTATGCAATATTTTAGTAACTTTATAAACATAAATTACTTTACATTATGGTATAATTTTCATTCTTTATACCTTTTGATTCTTTTTTTTTTCTATAAATAAAAATTAAGTAATAACTTAACATAAAATTTAACTTTCTTGTTCAATAAAATATTACAGGCTCATTATAAAACCATTGATTAAGTATGAATATATTTTGAAATGAAAACTTTTTATCATAATTTTTTATATTATACCTATATGCATACAAAGAAGTATTATATTCTACTTTACTTATTATTATTTTTTCAAAAAGTTAATATTTTCATTTTCTTTTTTTTTTTCTGTGTCTTTTACTTGATCTCTCTTCTACTGGGTTACTCTCTTTTCGACAATGAAAGAAGCATGTGCGGAAAAGGCATTAGCTCATAGACTCCAGTATCACAAGTAAAGTAAGCCCCGACTTCTCCCAACTTGCCCTCTATTCTGTAATTTATAGTTTTCTATATCTTTAAAAAACAATTAACAATTCTTAGAAGACGCCCATGTTTTATGTTATTTCATTCCACGTAATTCTATTTCTAATTAATTTTCAATGGAATACATATAATTTTTAGTTTCATAATAAAATTACGCTTTTATTTCCTTTTATTGTTTTAAATTAATATTTATTATACTCGTTTAAAGTAAAGAGTACTAGGGAAAAAATTACTACATCATGGACTTATAAAGATTAAGTAAAATACGCATATTAAAGGCAGCCTGAGAGTTTTGAAGAATGCGTTTATTTGAGTACGAATGCAAAATTAATGATAATTGAAAGTGAAGTTCGCGAGACAAGAGGTTTATTAAAGTGTCTCTGCGGTAGTGTCGTACGGTACGACAATATTGAGTGACAAATTGCCGCCGCCACCACGTTTGCCAATTTGTTGTTTGTCAACTTTCACCTTGCATACAAATCAAGTAGGCGAGCAACACAAAAGCATTCATCTTATACTATTTTCAATAAAATAAACCACTTTCTTAAGAAGAAACTTTTGAATTTCAATTTCATTTCGTTGACAGATTAAATGTCAATTTGATTTCTGTCATGAAAATTTTTAAATGTATGTACGTACATACTCTGTCATATAAAATTTTACTCTCTTGCCTTAGAGTTTTGAGTAAAGGCAAAAGATAACATTTTCTATGACAGAGTATGTACTGTACAGCTCTAGCCAAAAGTTCCCGAACGGGGCACCGGTGAGCGCTGCGTTTTCTCATAAAGAAGTGTGGTTTCGGGTTACCTGTGCAAATCGTTCGGGAACTTTTGGCCAGAGCTGTACCAGATACGTACTAGATTTTCCAAAATATTTTAATATAAAAAAATTGTGAAATATACACAGGACCGTGATAATATATTTTACCAGTCAAAAACTTGCGCTAAATTTGCAATGTTATTTTTATAAGAAAAGCACGTGCTGGATTTAATGGTAAAATATATTGTCGTGGCCGTGTGGACATCTTCAACGTGTGTTTAATAGACTGTTCACTCCGAGAAATATTTATATTATGCAATAAATTTGACTATACATGAAAATTTAATGATTCTTAACGGAATAAATTACAATATCATTGGAAATCAGGCTTTTGCGTGAACAGCACTTCATTATTTTTTTTTTCTTACTTTTACTTTTTTCCTTAAACGTATATTCATGTTGATGATGCATTACATAATATGTTATTCCTACGATCATCCTTATAATTCGTTGCTGACTTTGAAAACAGCACGTATAATTTCCAACCCTGGCATGTATATATATATATATATATATATATATATATATATATATATATATATATATATATATATATATATTTATATATATATATATATATACACACACTTTATATCTCAAAAACATTTATCATTATTTTATGACTATACTGTATACTCAAGTTTATGAAAAAATATTCCACAGATACATAATTTATTATCATAATGATTCAAACACTTACTTTCTCATAAATTTTACTTGTCATATCTTTTTATCATTTAGCATCATCGCAGTAGAAGATGCTCTGGGTCTGATGAATATGTCACTGGCAAAGAAAAGTATAATGTCATATACTTTACAACTTCGCTCTGGTAAAGTTTTTATACTATGTACGATCTGTTCTCATCATTAGTAATGTAATGTAAAATAATGATCTGAAATATATAAATCATAAAACGAAAAAAATTATATTTTATTTAAAGGTATATAAAAATATATCATAAAGTTTTTATAATTAAACAGAATTATATCTTAAGATGAAAAAATAAAACACCTGTTGGTATGAGATATGAAAAAAAAAAAAAAAAGTACAATCTATGTCATTAACTTTACACAATATACTAAAAGCTGAAAATATGGTGAAATAAAAATAACTTTCAATTACTTTAAAAGCGTAGAACTTATTTTGAACAAAAAAACATGTCTATTATCCTAACAAACCAACGTTGATTTGGCCGGAGTCATTGATTTCTAATTTATTTTCCATTAACTTGATTAACTAAATGGCAGATGCGGCAGATGGCAGCTCACCTGTTCCCGTGCGCGTAGACTAGTGACTTATGACGTCATAAACCCTTAGCTACCATTTTGTGAATGGAAAATAAATTAGAAATCAGTGATTCCGGCCAAATTAACGTTGATATTTTGGTATGTTAGGATATTGGGCACGTTTTTTGTTTAAGGTGTTCTACGCCTTTAATTAAAAAGTTGATATTATGAAATCACATTATTGCAGCATGTTATGTTGATCATGTAGTACAAAGTTATGAAATAGATCCAACGCTTTGTAGTTTTAAAATTATGATGATAATAATTTATTCTAAAGAAATCTGTGCTCTATTTTACAAAGAACAATTATAATATGTTTTTTTATTTTTATTTTATTTTTAATCATGTCTTTCTGCTAAAAAAAAAAAAAAAGAGCAAAAAAACATTCTGTATTTTCTATTAAGTACGCATATTTTTTCATCATCTCGGGTTTCTGTGGTCGACTTGATGCCGCAAGCACTTTTCTCTCATCACTCAGTTGCTCAAAAAAAAAATGTTAAAACAAGAATATATTAATAATTGAAAGAGTCAGAAAAATAGATAGTGCTTGAAGGCTAAGTTGACCTTTATTTTACCACTTTTTTATTTAAAAAAAAAACTTGTTACATCTTTATACAACTTCAATATTTAAAACTGTAACATGATTGAGGTTAATTAAAATAGTGCTAATTAAAAGCTAAATTTTTTTATACTACACTTAAACATTTTTACATTAAACACAAAGTTATGAGATGAGTAGCATTTACTAATTTCAGCAATGTACGTATAGGTGTGAAACATGAAGACAAGAAAAAAGAAAAAAAAAAGTTTTAAACGGGGGCAAGCGATGTCTTAAGAAATCGTTATAACCACTTTAAAGCCATAGACCATATACTTATATATAGACCATGTATACATATAGACCATGTACTTTTTATTGAATAAACACGAAATGGGATCTTCAAAACTGATTGCAATTTTTACCCCACGAGAGAGCGTGAAAATACTGTAAAGTATGCAATTTGCGTGACTATTCATGTTTCTGACGTCAGAAAAATGCAAAAATTAGTAAAAAAAAAAAAAAAAAAAAAATGTTGTGCGGGTTGCATAAATCGAAATTTTCTGATCACTGCTACGAAGCTACAGTTGGGTTTTGAGAAAAACTAAAGTTCTTTATGTAAGTCTCATCAAGTGTTTTATGATATAAATGCTTATGCTTTCTTCTGGTCTATTTCTCTAAGAAAATGCATGCATGTACAGTACAGTACTTGTAAATTCAAATTTTAATTTATATTTTATTTTGCTTTGCATCAACTTAAAATTACAAAATTAAATCTGTTTTGCTATTTTGCTATATTGCAAGCATGTAAAATAAAATATCATGTATAATATATATATATATATATATATATATATATATATATATATATATATATATATATATATATATATATATATATATATATATATATTATATTATACATGTATGTACATATATATTTTATATGGGCTACAATTCCAGAATTAATCACTTAGATCAATAAAAGCAGGTGTTACAAATTAGTCGATTTTACTTGAATGTTAACAGGAAGCAATGAAAAACAACAATAGAGCTTTAAACAGTATAGTTTCTTAGAAATCTTTGTACACTCTGTTGTTGATCAATGGAAATATATTGGCATATAACTTTTTTTTGTACTTAAACTGAACTGTTGTTCAAATGAAATCGAGAAAAAAAAATCAATGTTATTATTGTAATTTTATCTACAAAAAATAATACAATCAAACTATATAATAATCAATTAATATAATTGACTACTCGAGGTTTTTTTTTTTTTTTTTTTTTTTTTTTTTGCAGGCAAGTGGTTGTTGTGTATTTTATGTCAACATGCTAATAAATTGAATAATGTAAAACACAAAACAGTACCACTAGTATCTAGTGTATAAGTACATACTACATACGTCACCCAGTGATATTGTGACTCACTCAGGAGCCCAGGTGGAGCCCAGGGACACTCGATATAGGAGCGACGAAATCGATCGTATCTCCAGTGCAAAGCGCCACCACTTTTTATACCATACCATCACCTAGGGCATCTTCTCTCTCTCTCTCTCTCTCTCTCTCTCTCTCTCTCTCTCTCTCTCTCTCTCTCTCTCTCTCTCTCTCTCTTTCTCTCTCACTATACACTCACTTGCTTACTCATTTTTTTCTCTCTGTACTCATATTCCTAACTAAAACTTTTTTATAAGTTATCATAAGCTTCCATGGTTTAAAAAAAACTTTTAAATATAATCACGTGTAATTTTACCTAGTGAAGTTATGATTTCCTAATATTACAATCCATTAAAAAATATATATATTATGAATTTCAGATCATATAATTTGATTTATTTTAAATGTATTCAGTGCATTCTCTAAAAGTTCTAAAAAAAAAAAAGCTTAAAATATTTAAGGCTTTTGATATTAATTTTCGTATAAAATATAAAAATAATAAAAGCAGCTTTTATATTTTTACACATACTTTATTAATAAATATAATACTTATTGATATGTACGAGTATATATTTTTTAATATTAATATGACATGCATCCTAACTAGTAACTAAACTGGAATTATTTAATTAATTTTCGAAAAATTGAGTTCAGAGATTTTTTATGTATAAAGTTGTAATAAATCAATGATATTTCATAGATTTACTGAAATAGTTTATTTTTATATTGTAACCTTTAAGATTGTAGAATATATACTGTAAGTTTTCTCAAAGTTATAGCTTCTTGTATAGAACTGGGGACTTTATGGGTCTATATAGGTTCTCATTTATTTTGTTTTCTACCCACGTATAACTTTTTCATAAAACACACGCACTGCATGCAACTGCAAGAGTTGAAACGAAAGATGTTTGACATCATTTTTTCATCAAAACTTAAAAAAAAAAAAAAAAAAAAAAAGTTTGCGTTTGCAGTTTTTATGAAAGCAATTTCATGGCTCATAAATAAGAAGAAATAAATATAATGAGAATGAAAGAAGAAACAATTTGATATCATTAGCTGAACTGTGTTTCAATTTGAACGAAACCTAAGACTTTGACGATATTTAAACTTTTGTAATGCAGTGTATTCTAACGTTCTAACTTAAATAACTGTGATTTCTAGGTAAGTCATCAGAACCAGATGCTTACGCAAAACTTTTATTATTATTATTTCTAATTTGAGTTCCACAGGTCAAAAGAAACAAAAAGGCAACCTCTTCTTCTATATTACGATTATTTTTTTCAAACCTTTGTTTTACAAGCAGCTTACAAGTGAGCAGGCACTACTGTATTATTTTTATTAGGCCTATAATTAAAAGCACGCTACGAAATTTATTAGTATGTTTTAATTTATTTAGTAAACTGTATATTGTGTGAGTTATATTACATTACGTTTCATGAGTCTATATTATATATCAAAACACTATTATATAAGATTATATATATATACATATATATATATATATATATATATATATATATATATATATATATATATATATATATATAAGAAAATTGTTTTAAGATAATTAAAAAACAACTTATTTTAATTAAATTTTATTACGTTCTCGAGTTACTTTAATAACTATTATACAACCTCTTTAAAAAAATTAGTCCATTAGTGAATAGGAGTACTGTTCATATAGGATGTGGTAATGAGATACATACTTAATTATACTAGTATATATTATAGACGACTAGACATTAAAAAAATATATAATAGCCATTATTTTATTGGTTATCTCTCATATTACGTCATTAAATGATGAACTGATGAACATCAGGTGGTCACTGGTTTATCGTGAGGTTAATCATGTTATGTGTCCCTATAGTAGTAATTTTAATTTTACGTTGACCACATACTAATCTATTTGGATAACAGCTAATTTATATAGGTAGAAAATATTGAATTTATTATAGAGAATATTTCCTTTTTTTTTTTTTTTTTGTAATTTGGTAGCTTTTTTGTGAATTTAAATATATAATATAGCTAAAATGTGAAAATTATATTAAATATTCTAAAAACATTGATTCAATATTTTTTTTAAGTAATAAGTAACTTTATAGAATTATTTTTCAGCTTGTTATGTTGATTACTTTTATTGTCTTTGAGAGATAAAAAGCATTTAATAAGTATTATTAGATTTAAAAATGTTATGTTATACTATAAAGTATTCAATAATCATTATTCATTACTGTATAATTGAAATACACTTACATTAATAAAATAAACCCCTATGTATATTCCAAAAAACAGTAACCATTAATAAAAATAATTTTCTTTAAGTGCTAAACTTACAACCAGCACCTAATAAAAAAAAACTACCAATTTAATAGAAATGAATTTTTAGTTAAACAGTTTTCAAGAATATTACGTAAAATCAATATTTCTTTTTGTAATTTTTATTTTTGCATGGTTTTATATATTTTCTTTACTAGGAAGTCACGCAATGAGTAGTAGAGAAAAAAGGCGACAAAACACTCTTGAGATTTGCATGAGCAAAGAAGAAACGTTTTCAACGCCTTCTGTTCATTACAAGAGTCTGTCAAAAAAGAGCAATAACCATAGTGGTAAAAAAAAGTTTTCTCATTCTCTCTCTCTCTCTCTCTCTCTCTCTCTCTCTCTCTCTCTCTCACACACACACACACACACACACACACACACACACACACACACACACACACACACACACACACACACACACACACACACACACACACACACACACACACACACACACACACACACACACACACACACACACACACACACACACACAAACATACTCCTCCATTTGTGAAATAAAGTATAAGGAATTCCAGTCTGTTTCCATTTAAATCGTAAATACCATCTTTTATTGAGATCTTAAAAAAAGTAGCTCTATAGTAAAAATATAAAATACTTTTAAAACATTCATCATGATACTTTCATAACGTTGCTTTTTCACAATGTTAAATTACCCATAATATTTTAAGTAAAATCTAAGAAGCATAAATTTTCTTATAAATATGACAAATTTTTAAAGTATTTAATTTATAATAATTGTTGTGCACCATTGAATTTTCTTAAATAGAAAGTAAATCATATAAGAAAAACTATATATAACATATTTCAAAAAACTTGTGTATAAAAATTTTGTCGGAAAAAAAAAAAAAAAAAAAAAAGTTTTGCCATAAAATAAAAGTTAAGATCTTATATATCAAGTGGTGAACAATAGCAAAGAGGAAATTTCTGCACTGTGCTAACGTTGAAAAGAATTTTAATGGTTTTTAGACTTACATTGTACAGGCATATACATCTTCTTCTACCTAACCTAAGGTACATCTACGATTTTTGTGCCGTGACGCAAGAAAAAGGAGAAGGAAAGAAAAAAAGAAAGAAAGAAAAAAAAATCACTGAAAAGCACTTGCGTATATATATTTTTTTTATGGTTCTCAAAATCTCAATTGATTTATAAACATGGCATATAGTAACTATATATTTTTTTATAAAGTTTGATTGTTTACATTAAAAATATAATGTAATTCTACTTGTTCATCATACAAATTCTAAAAGAAATTTTTACAAAAAAAAAAATATTTGTTTAATTCAACGTTTTTTTTTTTTTTTTTTTTTTTTTTTTTTTTTTTTTTTGCACATTATGCAAATGAGTTGAGGATTCATTCAAGTGCTGTTATACAAAGTGTTAAAGCATTGCAAGTATTCCACAATTGCTTATACTTCTCATGTAAATTCTTGAAAGTGTTTTATCATTAATGTAAACTGCATATTAATACTATTAACTTTACTTCTTATATTCATTATAAAAAATTATTGCTTTTACTAGTAAGTTTATCATTAACTAGTTGCAATATTATTTATATAAAAATCTTCATTAAAGATACTTTTAAACATAAAATGAACTGTTAATGAACATTTTCTTCTTCTATTTTTTATAATACTATGTAAATTAGAATTTCAATTAACTCGTAGCAGTTATATTATATTCATGCAAACAGTCTCTTTATACTTAAAAAAATACATATTTACTAAAAGAAAAATTTAAGGTGGTTTGTTTAAGTTATTATTAGGAATTATTTATTGTATATTTTCATTCCCAGCAAACACAGTTCTTTAAAGAAACTGGAGTCTTTAATTAATTAACTTATTATTATTCTTTTTTTTTTTTTAAATATTTTTCATGTCCAATAATAAAGTGTCACTCATGAACCGGCACTTTTTATGTGTACAATTTTTAGAAAAAATGTACTTTTGATGCATTTTTCATAATGATTTTTTTTTTTTTTTTTTTTATGTCCTGTACGTTCACACATTTGCTTTCCATTACTAACACTTGGAACATTTAAGTAAGTTCATCCACTATCACGTATGTTAGCTGGATTATTAACCAAGAGAAACCAAGCATAAAGCATAGTGTGCATGTGCACATTATTATATTTCTATCTACTGTATATAAAGTATATCAACAACGTATACGTATTAAAAATATATATGTGATCAAATATTCTACATACTAGAAAGCATGATATTCTTAAAAAGTATACTATTCCTTTACAATACATACATTATAGTATTTGTGGATTAAAAAAATATCGCATTAAATTTTAATTACAACGAAAGGAGCATTTTTATCTTATAGAAAGTTTTTCATTGAAATCTACCACGAAAAGATAAAAAGAAACATAAAGTAAAGATTAACTTGTATCAGTTATATAATATATATATACACATATAATATATATATATATATATATATATATATATATATATATTTAAAGTTATTTAATTACGGTAAAAAATCAAGGTTTAAATAGCTCTTACACATTTGTGGCAAAGGTTAATAAAAAAGGTCATACAGTTAGTACTTAATTATTGCAGTTTCGATGTGGGTCAAAAGTGCATGATGCTACTGCGCAACGCAAGGTATGACTTAGTTGAGTGAACCAGTTAATCCATGTTTCATGTTACTATAAGAGAGAGAGAGAGAGAGAGAGAGAGAAAGAGGTGAGATGATATAGATAGATGGAGGAGGAGGAAGAGAGAGAGAGAGAGAGAGAGAGAGAGACTTAACATTGGATTGACTTGTTCCAATTAAGTTTCTATACGTTGATAACAGAATGTGTTTTAAATATTTAATGAATTTTAAAAATTAAATGTACTTGTTTAATAATTAATTAAAAGGGATTGAACTTTATGAGTTTATAATTCAACAGTTTACTGTTAGAGACAAAAGTTACGTGCAAATGAAGTTTAAAATTAAAAAAAAAAATTGAAACCCTTTTTTTTTTTTTTTTTTTCTGTTCAAAAATGTCAGTTTTAACCAAAAAAACAAAAATACTGTCGAAATTTGGCAGTAAAAAAATTTCAATTTAAAGTCATCTCACCTTTGTGAAGAGCTAGCTTTCTTCAAATAAAATTAAAGCTTGTTTTCCCCAAAAAAATATTTAATTTGTCCTGAGTACAGATAAAAAATATAAAAAGTTGGTATGTAATACATTGCAACTAAACAACTAAAAATATCAAGTTAAAATAAAAAATCAAAACTTTTTTGTAGTTTGATTCAAAGTTATAGCATGTTGATCTTACCTTTAAGCTGCAACTTTAAAGCTAACAATTTTTTCTATTCTTCATGAATTTTTTTTAAACAGAATAATCCGTAATTTTCTATTTACTTTACTTAAAAATATGATTTAAATTTATTTTTATAATAAAAGTTTTTAATGATAAAATGATTTATTGTATTTATAGAAAGCCAGATGATTAAATGCCGTGTTCTATAGCATAAAACACGAAACCACATTCTAACCTGTTAAATATCATACAGTTTCCACAATTGTGATTGCTTGTATTGTTTAGTTAACAACAAAGCTAAAAAAAAATAATAATAATAATAATAATAATAAAAGTTAAAAAACAACAACAATAGTTTCAAAACCGATACCATGTCGTGTCAATCTAGTAAATCATGAAAATACCTACAAAAATGTTTTGTTAGCACGAATATACAATATATTTTTTATATATAATATAATGTTAAAATCAGTTAAGCTATATTGATATCTTAATATATTCACTATAAAATATACAAACATATTTTTTTTTACGTAAACTTTTGTTAAAACACATTACATTTCTTCTTTTCTTTGATATTTATAAATAAAGCTTCAAAGTATAGAAGTATAAATTAGAAGTTTATTATAATTTTAAATAATATACAAAAAAAACGTTTATTATACATTATGGCTTATAAAACGTTTATATATTAACATTTTTAGTCATTTTATATGGTGCTTTAGTTGTATATATTTTTCCCTTGTTTTTTCTAACTGCACGTAGAATGTGAGTGTGTGTGTGTTTTTGGTGTAGATTCCCTTGAGGTATATCTTTGGTTCTGTAGTGGCTGATTGCTGTGCGGGTAGCCAACATAAACGGACCGTACGAATGTGTACCTATAGACCCAGATGCTACGCCTCTCATACAACACAAAAATAAAACGACGCTCGTTTATTTTTACACTTACAGAAGTAGTCACATGGGATTAAATTTTTTTTTTTTTTTTACTACTATATAAACTACTCAGTGACAGGAAAATAAAAATATAGTAGTTAAACAATACAATTTATTATTCTATATAATAGTTTTATTTATTAAATTTATCACTTACAAGGGACTTTTTTATTAAAGTTATTATATTTTTGTAAAGTTATGTCTACAATTTGAAGAGAAAAGAATTTAAATAATTTAAAGTTGCATGACAATTATTGATTGCAAAAATGCAATCAGCAATATCAGTCATATTGTGCTACACATTTTATGCTACACATAATGTGCTCCCCTCAAGACATTATTTTATCGACAGGTGCGAAGCAATAGCACACATTAACCTGCCATGGCCTAAATATACAGCCCAGCATTCAAATAGAGAAACAATGATAACGCAGGGTGGATAGTAATCAAATCATACACCTCCCAAATGTTGTGCTTACGTTCATGGAATACATATAAACACGCAAAGTTTAACGTGTTCACCACTCGATCATTCAAGTTCTGTGACGAAGAAATTAACTAGCAATTAATTAGTATGTACATGATTCTTGGTTCTGTTACACGGTCTTGGTATATCTTTATTGAATAAGGGTTTCATTATATGTTTTGAATGCATTTGTATAAGAACATGTTGCCTTTTGTTACAACTATTCTGCTTTCCATAGACATAATTTACAATAAAACTTAATTACATATTAATTAATAACATATTTTATTGTAATTTATTAATTAAAATATAACAAACAAAGTATGATATATATATTATATATATATATATATATATATATATATATATATATATATATATACATATATACATATATATATATATGATACATTGCTTAACACTTAAAAAGCTCTTATACGTAGAAGAGAACCTCATTCAATCGTTGCTTTTACAAAACTGAAGCACCCATTTGTGTTAAATCGTTGCTGCAAGCAATTAAATTACACACTAGAATAATTCAATAGTTTAGTTTCAAGTTGAAAAACCTTTATTTTAGAATCTAATTTTTTAATATGGTTTCCTATTATATTAAGTAATATAAAGGATTTATATATAATTATTATATAATATGAATAATATAAATTGTAATAAATTGTGTTAGTTAAATTAATGAATACATATTTTATTCATTTCGTGAATATAATATATCATATAATTAAAGTAGAAATAAAAAGATATTCTCAGTTTCTTATCTTCAATAGCCAATAGTTTCAATTATTTTATGTACAGTATGTTTGATAAGAAATGGGACACAAAGGATTTTACGTATTTTTACCGCACCAATACGAGTCGATGAATAACAATAAGAAAGATATTCACTGCTGCACTTCTCCGCCTTTTACTTGACTTTTATCAAAACAAACCAAAATATGCTCGCCCACCCATTATTCCTTCTCTCTTGTTTGCATGATGTTTACTTATCGCTTGGACAACTCGTTTCCTGTCTTGACCAATTGGATCATCAAAATGATAAAAATCAAGTAAAAGGTGGAGAAGTGCAACAGTAAACACCTCTCTTATTGTTATTCATCGACTCGTATTGGTACATTAAAAATACGTAAAATCCTTTGTGTCCCATTTCTTATCAAACATACTGTACTTCCACCTTCCACACACATGAGATGTTATATTTTAAAATTCAAAAAGTTGTGCTTAATTTGCAACGCTATTCTAATCAAGGTTCATATAATAAAGAGGTTGAGCGCAGCACAAAACTCGCGCAGTTGATTTTATTTTGTGATGGATGTACTTGATTCTAAGCCAATATGATGCCGTTCACCAGCGTTCACCAGTTACGTCACTGATAAGGTGAATAAAAATACACCCGGTCTTTGGTGAATTCTTTTAAGCTGCGCGACCTTGGCCAAAACTTTTCCCGGAGCATCTAACCTTTTATATATTATGGACCTTGTATTCTAATACGAAAAATACGCGCTGACTTCAAATTGTAAAATATAATAATTACAATATCTAAAATTATTTTATGGCATTTTTTAACATTGACCTTTAAAAAAATAGTTATGTAGAGAAAAAATATTTATTGAATTTGTGTCATATATATTATACAAAGCCTAGAAAATCTATCTTCATAAACTATTTCAATCAGTTTATTGATGATATAACTAAATCAATATTCTTATGAACAATTCATAGATAAGAATCAATAGTTTTTTATATTCAATATTTTATAGTAAAAGTTAAAAGTTATTGGAATAAAAGTGAATGGAAGCAAAGTTTATTCGTATATAAAAATATACAGTATAATAGATCTCATGAAGAAAGTACGTTATATTCATTTTACTAATGCTTTTATGTGAATATTCTATATATTTTTTATCTTAAATTTTAAATGTAAATTAAATGCAAAGTGTCTATTCCCTTAACGAATATTAATGTGTAACACACGGTGTGACATGAAGGTAGAAAAGAAAAAAAATCTGAAACGATTTTATCATCATCAATAAGTCAACAAGTAACTAAAAAAACTAGTATAGAAAAGGGTTGAAAACATATGATGCAACATATTGTATAACGTTGAAATTTTTTGAGCAATTTATCAGAAATTTTATGGTTACATAGATTTGGAAACAAGAAAGTTTTCTTTTTGTATGCTGATAAACTTTCTTTGCGATATTACCCTTTACAAAATGTCTTCTGTTAATTGTCACTCTTTGGTCTATCGTTTATATAAGAGATTGGCAGAGAGAAAGGTGTTTGTTTTTTTCTCACAACCTCCTACAAATTGGCCTTTAACTTTCCTAGACACGTTGGCAAAGAGAATGTGAGTAAGAAAGTAAGGGGATAAAGTGGAGAGAGAGAGAGAGAGAGAGAGAGAGAGAGAGAGAGAGAGAGAGAGAGAGAGAGAGAGAGAGAGAGAGAGAGAGAGAGAGAGAGAGAGAGAGAGAGAGAGAGAGAGAGAGAGAGAGAGAGAGAGAGAGAGAGAGAGAGAGAGAGACGCGGCAATTACCTACTGATATTGAACAATGACGAAAATGTCCAATGAAAATGCCGATATTTTCGCACTTTCACCGTAAATAGAAACTATATTACATCCCTCAAATGTCACATCGTCATATCAACAAACTTAAATTAGCTTTTAAATCTTGTGTTATTACAAATACACAATTTTTTTAAGCTTTTTTGTAAAGATTGAGCAACTTAAACAGTGTAAGGATAGCTTTATAAAGTAGTGAATATTATTTGTCTATTTTTCTAGTTCTATTATTTTACGTATCAATGTGCAAAATATAAAAATTAAAATTTGATCAAATTTATTTATCATAAATAATAAAGAACGAAATCTGCAGTCACGAGTATACGTGGAATGAATTTCAATTTTTCTTGATTCTCTCTTCCAATATCACTAAACTAATAACGAACGCAAACTTGTTATATTATTCCAAATTTAATCAATAAAACACAAAAGGGGGTAAAAATAATTGAACAAAGAAACTCGTTAAAAAGTTTATATATACATACAATAACTGTCTTGAGGGGAAATATTGTTGAAATGACAGGTATAAAGGTAGAATCGAAATTTTTTTAGCAAGAGAGAAATATATTGAGAATTCCAATCTCTCTCTCTCTCTCTCTCTCTCTCTCTCTCTATGGAGGATTTTTTTTAGTTTTTTTTTTATTTATTATTTTTTTTATTAAACCGTATCAACATTATGTGTAAAATAATACACTTTTGAATTCCATTCCTTTTGAAATTTTATACATTAGTTTTTATTATTATTTTATTTATATATAGTGAATATTAAATATCCTACTTGAGTAACGATTGAGGCAACAGGATATGTTTAGAAAGAGATAAAATTTCGCAATGAAATTTAAATTAAAACAATCCAACAAGAGAGAGAGAGAGAGAGAGAGAGAGAGAGAGAGAGAGAGAGAGAGAGAGAGAGAGAGATGAAATAAGATGAAAAAAAGTTTTATATTTTTAATCAAAGAAAGGTCTCCGTATACATGTAGTATTATCAATTGAATAATTACATTAGGATAGTTACTTAAGACCCAAATCTCCTTCTATAGTGTTGTGCTGTTTGTATGATTGTATTCTACCAAACATTTGAGATGCTATAAAAACGAATAAGCAGTTACACCAAAAAGTAAATTTCAAGAAAAAAAGAAGTTTTAAAAATACTCACAGATTGAAATAACAAAAACAAAAAAACATTAAAGCTTTCCTATGGATTAAAATAAAAGAGGTAACAACAAATGTGCAGACAGTAAAAGAAATATAATATAATAATATTGAAAGTGATTTTATTATTTTTTTTAATTAGCATTATTTCTTTCAAAAATGCAATTAAATTGTTTATCCAAACTGTTATAACATTTTTAGAAAATAAAAAAAAATACGTTTATTTTATCATAATAAGCACTTGTTATTTTCAATATTTTCCCTTGTTACGCGGTAGTTACATTTTACGTAATACACTTGATGTTTACTTGATGTTATGTACATATAGAATAATATATAATATACACATTAAATTAAATAATTAAAATAGTATAATGAAAAAAAAAAGGTTTTATTAAAATTATGTATTTAAAAATTAAACAAAGTACACTTTTAAATATTCTTACTCAGGGGAAAATTACAAATTACCAGATGTAATAAAATAAACATTTTAAATTTTGCTTTTGTATATAATATAAATATTTACTATAATTGAATTATAAATCCAATATAACTATAAGTATACTCATGAAAAATAAATTACAAAATTATTCTTTGGTATATATATATATATATATATATATATATATATATATATATATATATATATATATATATATATATATATATATATATATATATATATATATATATATATATATGTATATAATAAATTATACCGTATGTATTGGATTTTTACAACTTTTAATTAAAGAACACGAGACTGTACTAGAAAAAATATATATAGCGGTGTGTATTTTGTTGCTGTGCCCAAATCATATTATATTTGTGTTGCCCATGGGATAGACAAAAAAAAAGTTGATTAGTAGTAGAGATATAAAATATTTCTAGTTATAGTATATCATGCAACTGTTAAAAATGACATTTACACTCTCACTAACATTGAAGCAAAAGTTTACAATATTGTTTATATCTGTAGATAAATATTGTAATGAAGTTTATAATATGAAACAGACATAGTTATAACCCTCGTCATCATAAGAAAAAAAATAATATCTCATGTATGCAAAAGCTTTCACGCACATGCCAAGTAAAATTATATAGTGTGTTAGTGACAATTTACCTTCATATTTATTCAAAGTTTGTGTTACGTATGCTAGAGTGGTTATTTTGATACTTAACTATGACGATTACAGTATAATATTATGTGTGTCCCTTAAATGAAGATGGTATGTTATATATATATATATATATTTATATGGGTATGCAGTAATTTTGAATAGCATAAGCATATAAATTATATTAACGTATAATGTAGTTAGGTTTAGGAAAGGATTTCTATTGTATTAAAAGCTCTTTGAAGTAAATAATTTTGATGTTAAATTCACACACCTTATATCTGATATAAAAGAGAGAATTATCCTGTATTTGAGACATAAAATAAATATTACTAACTGTATTTCAATTTTTTTTTTTTTTTTTTTTTTTTTTTTTTTTTGTTACTAAAATTTTAAAATGATTTTCTTTTTATTTATTATTTTTAAAATTTTACTTTTTTCTGGACCACGCATTCATGCGTCGTGGAACATGAATTATATAAACGTGAATATAGAACAAAAGTCACAACTTAAATTACTAAAAGCTACTAAAACTTTTGAATCAATATTTTTCTTTTCATAATCATACTTACAGTCAGGAAATTAAGCTCACTGCGAGAGATAAGAACATTTTAATTATAAAAAGTGTGAAAAAGCTTAATAGGTAAGGTACACGCAAAAAAATTAGTACTTACAATGTAATAGGTAGACATACATAACCTAGAACACAGGTATTAACTACAATAATACCTAATGCAGGTGCACTGTGCAACAATAAAGGTGTGATGCACTTAGATTAAGTGGTATTGTAGTTTTATAACTATCTGTTCCAAATTCAAGTGTACCTATTGCAAAATACAGGTTCATGTACCTGCTATTAGTAGTAATTTTTTTCCGTGTAACAAAATATAATTTACTGTTTTTTAAATTATAACCAATCTGAATTAAAGTAAGACGTTTAACTGAAACAATATACCAAACTTTTTACTTTTGTTATAAGAATAGAACTATTGGGAAAAATTAAACTGACATAATTTTACCAGGGAAAGATTTTCTTTTCCTGTTAATTTTTTTATTCCAAGATTGTCCAGATAATAATTTGTGAATAGTGTTACGATAGTTATTATTATTATTTTTTGTACATAAATCCTTGTTATTACAACTTGTGAAACTCTTTTCCCGTAATTTTTCATATTTCCACACATTCAATTTAAAGTAGTCGGAGAAAGTAAAACATTTTTGTCCTATTTTTATAATATTTTCTCTTTTTATATTTTACAAAAATAATATAGTAAAAAATAAGCCTTCAAACTATTTTCTTTTCATTTTGAAAATCAACAGACACTATCTTGAAGAAAAAAGCAATTTCTTATAATATAAAATGAAATACATTTTTAGAATTTTGATTTTTTTTTCGCTATTATACTTTATATACAAAATATACAGTATAATATCAGTCAAGTTATTGTGAGTAACTAAATATTATTTTCAATACATATATAATTTATAATACACATATTTCAATATAAAAGCTATATAATATAGTAGTATTGATATAACTTGGAATATAGCTTTAAGCTAAAATGTATACCATATGTTAAGGTATAATATTATATACTGATGTTCTTATATTTAGGTTTTAGAAGAGGTAAGTTAAAAATTGTGTCTTGAGTATATAAAAATCCCTTGGGATCCAAGCAAGTTTTAACTTCTAACTCCATCACACCTACGTTCTCTCTCTCTCTCTCTCTCTCTCTCTCTCTCTCTCTCTCTCTCTCTCTCTCTCTCTCTCTCTCTCTCTCTCTCTCTCTCTCTCTTTCTTTCTCTTTTGCTGTTCTTATATGTACACGTTGTGCATTGACAATATATATATATATATATATATATATATATATATATATATATATATATATATATATATATATATATATATATATATATATATATATATATATATATATAGTGGCACTCGTTGCCGCACCCCAAAACTCTCTTCTGTACAAAATCAATAAAACATATACATACGTATTTTCATGTGTTACAAATTTATTAAGGTATATCAAAGGAACAGTTAACGATACCCATTAATCAATATTCAAAGCTAATATAATATTATTATAAATTTAGTATTATTTTAATTGCATGAAAAGTGAAATGAATAAACTTTTTTTTTAAGAACTAGGCTGAATTTTTAAATTTAAACACATAACAACAATAATATTACTTACAACAACAAAACTTACAATTTAAATAATTTACTTCCTGTGAGGAGGATTTTTAGTTTGCTAATGTAAATAATTGTATTATTGTATATAAGATTTAGTTTATTATTTTGTTTAATGTCTTATTTGCCATGTTCGGATATGTTTGTTTTACTGTTCCACTGCGAGCGTAATGAATGCTCGATTTGTTTAAACTTGGTTTTATGTTCATTGTTTTAATATAATATTGTGGCAATATAATGCATTCATAACAAATAAGAAACAAGATCTCAAGTCATCTCATAGCAACAAAAGTTATAAAACAAGCGTTGATCTTGTAAAAAATTATATTAACAATGTTTGTACAGTACCAAAAATAATAAAATAAAACAAATTAATTGATATAGTTTAATTAGCCGAAAGCGGTTCCGGTACCAAATATAATGTTATAGCTTCATACATATTTTTAAACAAATTTAATTTTTAATCACAAAACAATCAAAATAATCAAATACGAAAAATTAAATTAAAGAGAGAAAATTTCTGAATTTGAACGTGTATCAACACAACAATATCATCAATTTTTAAATTAAGATAACAAAAAAAAAAAAAATAAACGATAAAATGGGTATAGTATTCTTTAAAAATTATAATATTTTTTAATAGGCTTCTAAATAAATTGTCGTTATTCACATTTCTTAATTAGTATACCAAATAAATTAGTGATGACTGATGACAATTTATCGTATATTTTAGCTGTGATGTAATATGGACTATTTTCAAATAGATATTGTAACTAAAGTCACGCTCTATATAAATACAATATAACATAATTTCAATATCCATTATGTTTAATTGAAAATGTAGTGAAAATCATTGCTTTAAGAGCTCATACTCGGCATTAAAATTTTTAATTTATTATTATTAATATGTTGAAATATTGATTAATTGAATCAAAACTATGTTATTGACATTTACATAATGTTATATTTAAAAAAAAACTAGTACTCTCTGTTATTCATATATCAAACCTACAGGGTTACACAAAACAATTACAATATTTTAATTAAAAACGTGACAAGGACCAAAAAAAAAGTAGCTCGTCATTTTTTATTCTTCTTATTATTTTTTTTCGTTTCATTTTCTACTTTAATTTGCAATGTAAAATGCTTGTCACAAAATTGAGAGACAAATATTGTTGACATTTTCATACATTTATGTAATAATGCTAATTTAGTAACTTCACTTTATACATTTCATAATGCAAACAATTTTGAAGAGATTACTTGAACTAATATACATTTATGTGATTAATGTACCATCAAAATTATGATATATACAAATAACATTACAATTCATGTAATTGAATTTATACGTTTGTTTATATTAGTTACAAATAATAATGTTTTGTATCATAAGTATAATTTGATGTGGGGAACAATCATATTTATAAAGTTAATGTTTTTTGTGTAATATATACACAGAGTGAGCATTAAATTAAATTACCTGCATAAATTAAATAATATACTTTGTAAATATTATATTTTGATAATTTTTTGAATAAATATTGATAAATTCATTATGTAAAAATAATTAAATAAAATTAAAATAAGTTCTATACCACACAACAGGCTAAACCCAACAACGTGTGATTTAATAGAATTGAATGAGATGAGGTGGATTGGTGAACCGTCACGAGATAACTCTGACTTGACGTGGACCACTACCACCACTGCCAGGACTGGCCGAAGACGTGAATATACCTGTCTAGCCTAAACACCTCTCTTATACCATTTTACCTGTGACCTGTGACACACTGGCATACGAACGGGCATTAACGAGCAGAGAAGACGAGAGTCAGTGTATAGCGTGGCCTCTGAAAAAGCTGCATACTCACTGAGTATCGAACTTGTGACCTCTGGCTCGTCAAACTAGTACGCATGTCACTGCACCACTCGGCTGTAAAATATGTGAAAATATTAAATAATATTATAAATAGCTTCTAATAATCTAGCTATTGTAAACAACGATATAAGTGCAAGTAATACATGATGGCTAAATAGAAATTACATTGTATTTAATTACATTTCTTAATGCTTTCTATACCTTATAATATAATGTGCTCTCAAAGTACTTTTTCGTAGTAAAAAAGACATAAAATAAATTGAAAAAACAATAATAATAATGGTATTGATGTAATATTGAATGCATTTTAATAATAATGTAATTGATCAATTTTTAGGTATGTGATTATTTGACAGGACAAAACAACCAGAAAACCACAGACAATTATATGCATGTATAGCTAAAAAGTCCATAGAATTGTTATTTAATTTAATGCTTTCATTTGAATAAAGGATAAACAATGCATGAGATAAATATATACAATTGTAGAAAAAAAAAACAATTTTAAATTTAGTATGCATGTTGAACAGAAAATCAACCATACCATAGAATCTGAAAATACACTATAATATACAATATAATAATATATACATAAAAACAATGTATATTATTATATCATTGTCAGAATAAAAAGAAATTAAACTATGCTATTTTATTTTCAGTATACATAATAAAAAAAAGTAACGTAGTATATGACTATCTCAGTAGAAATAATGTTATATACCATAATAATCAATGTAAAATATAATTTAAAAGAAATATAAATATATACCTAAGGTATAATGTAAACATGTATGGTTAATTTGATTCTTCATTATATAAACATTACTAAGTTTAATTCATTCATATTGAATACCCTGGGGTTATTAATAATTGCGTGATGCTCCTTTATCTAAACATGATTCTTAAGTAGCTTGTCAAATATTTTTACAAACAGTTTTATACTTTTGCATCTGCGCAGTGTTCAATATTCTTATTTACTCAATATAAACAAAATTTTATTACGAAGGAAAATAAAATCAATTTTAAAAATTGCATTTAAAAAAAAAAAAAAACTTTTTAATGAAAGTGCTTTTTTTTTACCGTAATTTAATAATTTATTTTGGAAAACAAACTAGTTGTATTTAACTGTTATTTAAAATACTATAGAAACATTAGTAAATCTAGAAAATCACAAATCAAGATTTAAATATAATTAATATAATAATATTGTTATTTTGATGAAAGGACAGTGTAATATTTTTTCCCTTGTCCTTTTTAATTTTTGAAACATTAATTTAATGACAATGGAAACTAAGATTAAAATCAAAACAGTTAAAATTATACTGGACATGTATTTTAAATTATTGTTAATACATTTCCACTTTTAACAGTTTATTCTTTCTTTTTTTTTATACCAAATGTAAAATAGAGTGTTTTCATTTTTTGTTTATATAAATTTTTCTTCTGCCATCAGTTTAATTATATGATTAATATATTGTTGTATGGTAACAAATATTATTATTATTCTACATGGAAAATTCAATTCAAAAGTGACTATTTCGATGTTTCCACGTCAAAATGAACACTTTCCACTTGCACCGCGCATGGATCATCTACCATTTACTTAAAGCTGTATTTATATAACTTGCCCACTGGTTTAACATTGTAAAAGTTAGGGCCTTATCTGAGTTTAACAGATAACTGAAAGTTAGCCAGTGGTACAGTTAAAGGAATTGGCAATTGGAATTGGTTAATTAGAATTGGTTAATTGGAATTGGTTAATTGGAATTGGTTAATTGGAATTGGTTAATTGGAATGGGTTAATTGGAATGGGTTAATTGGAATTGGTTAATTGGAATTGGGTATGGCATTGCAGATTATTCCACGCACAGTGCCGTGTTGCTAAATTTTCAATATAAGTTACTATCTAAAATTTAATTTTGTAACCAAATATAATAATTAGTTCTTGAGACTAAAAGTTATTACTTTTATTTTACTTTTTATTTCGTCGTTTTGTTTTCAACTTAAAAAAATCACTTTAATTTTAATTATTCAAAGTTTTTACTTTTTATTTTTATTCTGAATAAAAAAATTAAATTTACATTTCATAGAAACACATTTTAAACATATAAATTGAATAAAATATTCAAAAACTTTTCTTTTTGCAAATACTATGTGTCGTAACTTGTATAAAATTTACATATGTGTGTGTGTGTGGTAGATTTTTTTTCTTTACGTTATTTTATTTAAATAGCTTGTCACCTTTTGAAATACATTTACAGTCAAAAAATACTGTAGTAAGACGCAATGTGACATTTCTTATATTGTGAGAAGGAAAAATGAAACCACCTTTTTTTTTGGTCATGAATCTAAACTATGTGCTATTTTTTAAGGGTAAGATTATTTTAATCATAATTTATAATATTCCTTATATAATTTTATTTTTATTTTTTAAATTATATAACAAAGCAGATAAATCATAAAAAAAATATATATACTTGCTCTTGTTAACAGAAAAGTTTTAAAATAATATTACTAAAAAATTACACCACTAAATAATTTTCATTCCACTGATGTGTTCGTCTGGTCAATTTTTTTTCTACTCCATATGTATGGACAGTAACCAAAATAAATTATGTTTCAATGAGAAAAGTTTTGTTTTTAAACATTACTAAAAAAAAAAAATCTCACGCTCTATTTCACTGATAATACAATTTATTACTATAATATGGCAGTGTAATAAAAGTTAAATGATACCATAAAAATAGCTAAAGTTATAGAAGGAAAAAAACATAAACCACAAAGAAACAGAAAGAACAAATTATGATATGTGTTCATTTTATGACGTTTTCAACTTAAAACCACTTGCCATTTCAAATACTTTCACTATTTAGTTGTATCTCTCAATAAAAATAATATATCAGAAACTAATATTAATGCAAATTTTGAAAGTGTGCAAATCATGCTTAGTTACGTACCACTTCAACATAATATTGCAATGTTGTAACTTTAAATTTATCCATCAGAAAACACATAATAATGTCACAGAAATTTATAAAATTGTACTACATAATGAAATCTTATTGTTATAAATCAAACACTTGCATAAATCACAAATATTTATGTTTATTTTTTTAGTGTAAATTACAACATTTTAAAACATGTAAAAAGTTAATTATTATACAGTAAATGTGTTTTTTGTTTACGTACGTGAGGGTGCATTCATATATTCATTGCTTTTTTGTAACTTGGCGAAGTTTTTTTTTTTTTTTTTTTTTTTTTTAATTGCTTTGCTTTAAATGGGAATGATTATTTTGCTGTGCAAAGTTAAAACTAATAAATAAATAAAAAAATAAATAAATAAGTAGGCGAATGCACCGTTATGCTGCAATTTTTATAAGTTGTTCACATTTAAATAATTCATTACAATTTCATTGTCCAGCCAACATAATGTAATTTAACGTTTGATTGTTACACGTTTAGTGAACGTATGTCCATTAAAATTTTAGTCAATAAAAACAGTAGGTGTTTTTCAAGTACTCTTTAACGTAGATGTGACTTCATTTATTTTGTATGAGAAATTTCACTTCCCTTCTTTCCCCACTCTTCTCCAATCCTAATTCAAGTAACGTTGATTTGCGTTGCTAATGAGGTACGCTTTGTCTTTCTCTTTCTATACTCTTCAATTTTACATTTTATACATAAATTTTAGATTCAATTGAAAAGTCCTTTTTCTTCTTCTTTTCTTTTTTTTTTTTTTTTTTTTTTTCTTTTCTTTTTTTATATATATACATTTTTTGTGCTAATTTTTCGTTTTTTTTTTATTTTTTTTTAAAGAAACTGTAATATAATTAGCTTTTATTAATAAAGTCATAAAATTGATTTAAAAATCTAAATATTTTAATATAAATAAATATATAAATTTCTTTTAAAGCATTGCAGTGTTATTGTAACCTTATTATATAATTAAGAATAGCGCATTTGAAAAACAAAATGCAAATATTAATGCAAAAACTCTTTCATTTTTTCTTTTAAAACTGAATTTTATTTAAAAAAGAAAAGAAAACTTTTTTCTGTAAATCTGATATTTATTAATAATAATAAGGTACACATAAAGTACTTTAAATGAAAGTGAGTGCATTCATTTTTACATATAATATGAAGCACTTGCATATAAATACATACTTTAACTGTATACATACTTTGAAACTTGACATAAAAATAAAGATTATGAATGGTTGTACAGCTATCTTTTACATTAGTACTGATGATTTTTTTAATACGGTATATATTTCAATGTGAGTAAAAAACTTGAAATGTATTTTTAAAGAATGAAACGTTATATTTTTTAAGTATGTATATATATATATATATATATATGTGTGTGTGTATATATATTGTCAACTGTTGAAAAGTTTTTGTGCTTATACGTTTTGTAGATGAAACTACAATAAAAAAGAAGATAGAAATTGAACTCACATTTTTAGTTCATATTCGCTGAACTCCTGTGCTTCAAATATTATTCCGCTGGGGGCCTGAGTAGTTCTTACAGTTTTCAATTGCCATGGGATAACAATATTCCATTATATATATATATATATATATATATATATATATATATATATATATATATATATATATATATATATATATATATATATATATATATATATATATATAAATTGTTGTTGAAGTTTTTGACTGGGCAGTAGGGCGAAAAAAATATTTGCTTTTAAGCTTTTGGAACCTTTTTTTTTAACTATGTATACTATTTTACTATTTTTTGAAGGTCATCAGAAAAAAAAACTCATTTTCAATTTTAGTTACATAAGAAAATTGATGGTCTATTAGAACCATTGATCTAAATAAATTACTATTCTTACGATATTAATACAACATAGTTATTTAAGCATTAGAAGTAAAATTATCAACATAAATATAAACAAACTATTAACAAAACAATAGTAAGAGAGAGAGAGAGAGAGAGAGTGAGAGTGAGAGTGAGAGAGTATAATTCTAGATATTACATTATATGCCAAAAATAATTCATAAAATAATTCATCACCCGCATTCCATGGAAAAAAAAGAGAAAAAATAATAAGGGTGTTAATTAAAAAAGCTTTAAATTAATTATATATATTTATTTATTAAACATCAAGGTGTACTTATACATATTTATATAGGTCTACATTTTTGCATATTGACTTAATGATAGGGTCCGAGATGGACAATGAAGTAAGTGGTACCTAGTACATAGGCCACTACATAATACACATACACATTTATCATTACACTCGTGATATTCTTTAATTTGACAGATTACATGGTGGAAACCATGCACCGCATAACGGGTAAAAACATGCCTGTCTGTACAGTTTGGGCCTTTCCACCCATTAGTATTAAATGCAGGGGTATTATAGAAGGCCAGGCTGATATCTTCAGTTTTACTTAGTCTATCCTTAACAAAATTATAGATGTCAAGCTACAAAATAAAATTTAATATAGTAATTAACCATTATCATATATATTTTTTTAAAGAGAGAATATAAAAAAAGAAAAAGGAAGAAGAAATTTAATGTAATAAAATTTTGTTTTATTTGATTTAGTATTTTTTTTCTATTAATGAACAAATGAGATAGCTTAGTTATGTCAAAGTTAATTGCAATAACTAGAATCATTGCCTGTAGCTACCATATAATATAATTAACGTGGCAACCGCGACTTCGTGACTCTCGTATTAATAACTTCCACGCAGCTCATTTTAAACGAGGTAGAAACTTCAATAAAAAAAAAGTATTTCACAATTTCTTTTGTTCTTTTAAAACAGTTGAACGATTAACAACACTACGTTGAACATTTCTTTTTCTTTCTTTCTTTTTTTTTTTCTACTGCCTATTTTTTTTCTTCTTATATACCTTTATTTAAACTTACAGAAGAAAATATATAGGGGTGGAACAAAGTTTTCTAACATCGAACGTGTTTAAAAGTAGCTAAAAAGTTGAACAGAAATAATACAAATAATAGAAACTCGAAATATAATATTATTTTTATAAATGATTAAAAAAAAATATGATAAATACAGTATAATAAGACAATAAAATTTTCTACCTAACTCTATAACTCAGGATATTTTTTGATGAAGAATTAATTAAAATAAGACCAATCTTCAAGTAATAAAATGTTAATGTTTCCTCAGAATTTTATTTTTAAAATAAATGTTGATTTTTTATGCTTACCAGCTTTTCTACAGTACTTAAATATGTTTACTATGTTTTAGCATTATATATCATAGGTATCATACCATATAATGGTTATGCCTATCACACACAAAAATCTTAAAAGTCGTGCAATTTTCTTGTGGTTTTAACTAATAAAAAACTATGAAATAGCACGATAGTTTAATTACTAATTTATTTTTGTCATCTTTGATTTAGATTTTTAGAACAAATTATTTTTTGTATACTTTTAACTCACAGTATAAAAATTAAAACAATTTTTCAAATTCATTTTTATTTAGTAATCATATTACTGCATCAATTTGTAAAACGGCTCTAAATAATTCAATTTTACTATCAATGAGTCCTTTTTAGAGATTTTAAATCAGAGAGAAAAAAAAATAAAAAAAAAATAAAAATAATACTAACTTTTAAGTTCATATATTAACGTGCTATTGCTATAAATAATACACAACTTTTGTATACATTTTGTATTTTTTATTGTGTTACAAATGCAGAAACTATTTTATAAACTTAAGAATCCATTAAAATAAGAAATAGTGGTGTTCAATAAAATTGTTTATTTATTAATATATTATTACTTACGTTAGCGGAGTTACATCCTGTAGTATATGCAACCGATGTGTTATAAATGGCCGACTAGCTGCATACTTTACAGGAGCTACTAATCGAGTGAAATTATTTTTGTAGCCCCTGTAAAGTATGCAAATAGTCGGTCATTTCTAACACACCGGTTGCATATACTACAGGATGTAACTCCGCCAAGTAATATGCAAAAACTAGAAATAAGTTAACCTCAATAAACAATTGATGAACTAGAAGAAAGCTTTAAAGTATGACAGAGATAAGAAGAAGATAAAAAAATCAATGAGATATTACTTTTTAGTTCATATTTATAATGTATTTGCATTACTCTAATAGCATACTTAAAATTGTAAAAAAATTGATGTATCTGTTTATAAATATTTTAGTTTTTCTTCTTATATTTGTAAATCTTATACATAAATAAATAAAAAAAACTGAGGTAAATATATATTTTTTTGTCATAAGAGAAAAGTCATAAAATAAAGTTGTGATATATATATATATATATATATATATATATATATATATATATATATATATATATATATATATATTATAATATATATATTCAGTGTAGTCGTTTTTTTTGTGTGTGTGTTGTGTAATAGAGTGTATTTTTTTGAGTTCTTCGAATTTTGGAAAGAGTGCTCAAGACTTGTAAAGGCTCTAAGGCAACAGCTGGTATGAAAAGAGCAACGAAAAAGTAGGGTCAGTTTCTCTCTCAGTTGGCTAACGTATAAAATGACCATAGAACTCCGCCTTAGTGTTCAGTATAAAGTTGAAATGCTCTTTCCTCTTGAAAGAAAAAGAAATAGGCAAGCAAGGCTAGCAAGCAAGCAAGCATGGAACGTAACACATGCGAACGAACCTAATCACATTTCTACATCCTTTTGTGTCATTCTATTTTATTTTTACAAGTAAAAAAAAAAAAAAAAAAAAAACTTCTTCTTTTATTTATTTTTTTGACAGTTTTAAACTCTTGTTTTGTGAAAATAAAAATTGTTATGATGATAGTAAAGTTATATTGTTTTACAATAAAATTTAATTTTATAAAAGTGTTTTAATAAAAAAAATCAACAAGTATGTGCATATTATCTATTGATTTTTAATGAATAATTAAAACAACAAATTATTATGAACTTTCATTTTAATATGGTACGTACACCTCTGGCCAAAAGTTCCCGAACGGGGCAGCGGCGGCCGCTGCGTTTTCTCATAAATATCGCATAGTGGGATTGCGGGTTGCCTATGCAAATCGTTCGGGAGCTTTTGACCAGAGTTGTACACTTTTGTATAGGTTTAAGAAAAAAAAATATTTTTTATTTTTTCAATATTTTTATAAGTGTAATCATAACATTGAATTAGTGCAAAGCAATACATCCCTCTTTTGGCTAAAAAAAAAAAAAAAAAAAAATCTTAAACTTGAGCATCATAAAAGTCGTTTCATAGACAACTTTAAGTGCTATATTTTTTTACAAGTCGTAAATTTGAGGTTTTAAACGTTCACGCGCTGATCCTTGGGTTTAATTTCCTGGCAAAGCTTTTAACTTGCATATATATATTTATATATATAATCTACATTTACTTCAGTAAAATTGAAATCGTAATGAAATCTTCAGTGCAGACTACCATTTGAGTTGCGTCATTAATTACACTGTAGAGAATACAGTTTTCTAGTTCACCAGTTAGGTCTCAACAGTCAATATCGATTTTCAATAAATGATTAAGTATAATATCCTTCAGTTGTTTTCATTTAAACAGATCTATTAGCCTTGGATATAAAAGTGACAAAAAAAAATGTTTTATTTGATTGTATGTTGGGGGGAAAAATGACAAAATGCTCATAACAGTATATTTTAATGATGTGCTTACATTATTCACTAAATAAGTAAATAAATGAGTAAATAAATGAGTAAATAAATAAATAAATAAATAAATAAATAAATAAATAAATAAATAAATAAATAAATAAATAAATAAATAAATAAATAAATAAATAACTGAATAATCGTCTTTATTCAAAAAAAAGCATAAAGGAAAATACAATTTTTGAAAGGGCGAGGTTTAAGCCTGACAAAATATCTGGCCAACTCTTACACCTAATCCCACTAAAACGAAAATTTAAGAAAATTTAGGTAATGAAATAAATTTTTTTAAAGAGTTGATGTAATAAATTCAAGTAAATACAGGTTAGATATTTTTAGTTATTACCACAGGTGAACAGGTGAAAGTTAAAAACGTGATGGCCAGTAAATGTACATTTTAAAAACACAAACAGCAAATCATAATAGTTATTGCAGAAGTTAGCAACCATCATACAAAGTGTCAACAGGTTTTAATGATAATAAAATAAATTTAATTTATAAATTATATTTATAAAGTCAATAAATTTACTGTACGTTTACATGTAGATTAAAATTTTTAAATTATAAAATCAGTTATTACAACTATTTTTTTGGTGTATTTATATTTTGAATAAATACATTTCGTTATTTATTATTATTATTTTGAATTGTTTAAATAAAACAATATAAAAACAAAATAATAAATAAATAAATAAAATTGCCAGTGAAGTAATATACAAAATTTTAGTACAATATCTTGAAAAGTGTGTACGAGCGTGACAGTATGAGAGAGAGAGAGAGAGAGAGAGAGAGAGAGAGAGAGAGAGAGAGAGAGAGAGAGAGAGAGAGAGAGAGAGAGAGAGAGAGAGAGAGACTTTAAAATATGTAACACATATAATTTTATTGAACTTGTTATGTAGATTTTAATGGTATATCAAAAACGTATAAGCAATATTCAATTTCCACATCAATTATAAAATATATTCGTTCTCGTCAAGTTAAGCGTATGATGTTATGTAAATTCTTATTTTATTATACAAAAATCATTTGAGTGTAAATAAAATAACTGAGGCAATTTTTTGTGTATGTGTCTGGCTTTGTTATGTATAAAATTGGAGTTTAAAAAAAATGTATATATGTATCGGAATGATGAAGAGAAGTTAAAAAAAGGGGGTTTACATTTATTATTTATTAGAAGGTCATAGTTTAAGAGCTCGATCTAGACGGACACATGTTGCACGTAACTGCAAAAGGGACGCATGATTGCTCAAATTCAACAACATTTATTGCTAAACCTTTAACCCATAACTTTGGTTCAATAGCAGCAATAAAAATTTATATTTACTAAAAAAAATTGAATTATTTTTAGATTAATATTAAAAAGCATTTAGTTAAAAATAAAATTATGAATTTTTTTACACTAATAATACTTAATACATACAAAATACAATTTTTTTTATATACTATTCATATAATTTCTACTTTATTACGGTCAAATTGCTTGGCCAATGTTTGTTATTGAACGTTTGAAATTTTTAAGTAAAAAAAAAAAAAAAATGAAATTAATATTTGCGTTATAAATCCTGAAACGTGATCTACGTAGTATAATATTGCTGTAGGTTTTATATATATATATATATATATATATATATATATATATATGGACAGAACATAATATCAATATTGTCAATCTTACTTTTGATTAATGGTATATGAAGATTAATGTTCAATGGAGGAAAACAAAAGTATTTTTCACAGGTGAGATTTAAAATAAAATTCACATTCATCAAAACACAAAACAGACTATTGTGTACATAAACAGATGATCCGCATGGTATCACAGGTCTACGAAATCACGTGCTTCTCTCATTGTATTCTGACTGAGCATGGGATTATGGTTTGCTGCTGAAAAAACAGCAACGGAAAGATAAACAAATGTGATTGTTTATACAAGACCCCTTTTTTATAATTTGAATGTAAAACTAGAGATATAAAACCAGTTCAAATGTACAAAGCATAGAAAAATTCCATATTATTATAATTTGCAAGTTTCTTTTTTTATTTAAAGATCCATATAGAGTTAAAATTAAATAAAAATCCTTTTATTATAAAGTTAAATTTTATACATTGATCTGATGCTAAATTCTTTGTTCTTTTTAAATACAGTGGATAAAGAATTTAATTTTAAATATCGTTCTTTGCCTCAAAGAATTTTGCGATAAAGATATCTTACAACCAACAAAGAAACTTGGAAATTTATATTTTTTAATCATGACAGTATTTATATAATAATAATATATAATACTAAATAAACATTACCCTATGGAAATAATTTGATTATTATTTTTTTCTTTTTTAAACAAATAATAGTAATTATATATTAAAATTATTAATTGTACTTAAACAATGAAAACCAACGATTTATGAAAGAGGGAAAGTTATTAGTATTAATAGGAAGAGAACACTTGTGCATGAGTGCAGTATAGAAACTGAGAGGACACAAAAACTCATTATCTTGCAAGGCTCACTTGGTAGACAATGACTAATTACCTACCTAAGTTTTCATGAATACAAACTTAGTCCTTTAGGGCAATTAATTATATAAGAACAAACTGAAAATTGTGAGTCATATTATTAAGAAGAAACTTTTTGTTTATATACATTTACCCTTAAAGGTAAATGTGGTTAATTTATCATTGACGATCTCTAAAATTTTTGGAAAATCTAGATATCGAAGTTTATTTATAAAGATATATTATACAGTATATTTGTATATAAATTCTATATGTGGGTAAAAAGTTTTCTCTTCACATACTATATAAAATATAAAACTGATTAATTGCTCTTTGACTCTAACGACATTATAAGCTAAAGCTATCTCTATATATATATATACCTTTTCTCTTTGATCTTAGAGTATATTGAATTAAAGGTAAAGCGTTATTACTATCCCACCATTTTGTTCAAAATTTTGATAATAACAGCCATTTTGTCATCAAAGTACTTATATTACATTAAATGTTAAAACTATCTAATAAAATTATTGATTGATTTTAATTATTACCTTTACTTACATTGTATACATAAGCTTTTGTTTAGATACCAGGGATGCCACTAATTTACTTTGTATTAATACTATAGGGAAATTATCAAACCACATGCTAACCACAATCAATGTTTATTTGATCTTACAATACAAACTGTTACGTAATTTTATCCTTTTTGAAATGTAATAATATATATAGATGGATTCCAATGAAGTATTTAATTTCAACTGCCATTCAACTTCATGTTTCTAAAAAAAAAAAAAAAAAAAAAAAATGCAACTTTAAAATAATTTTTTTTACAAAGTGATGTTATGTATTCAAAGAAATTCTTGTAAACTCTTTGTACAGTAATTCAATTACTTTTATATAATATCAAATGATATGATGAAAAATATTATTGCTTACGTTTTCAGTAGTATCATATTAATGTAAGTATGAAGTTTTTAACGTACACAGTAATACTATACATAATTTGGATGCACACACAAGTTGCAAATAAACTTTCCTTATACACTTCCCGTTCGTTCTACTTTTGCACGAGTAGAGTTTATATGATAAGATTATCTTATTCAAGCATCTTCTTACACTATATTTTTTCTTGTTACTTTCATGATTTAAAAGGTCACAACATTCTCAAGTTCTAAAAGCAATACATCATAAATAAATAAAATATTATCTTATATAAACTTTTATATTATATATAATATGGCAAGAGGATACTATTTCAATTTATATATTTTTCGTTCGTAAGTATTTTTCTCTGTTATTTGTTTTCATAAACTTTGTTTCTTGCAATATCATATTTAATCCTTTGATTTTACTAGAAATATGATAAAGAACTAAATATGAAAACCATTATTGAAGAAAAAATATCAAATTTCATCTCTGTTTTAGAAATAATATTTTACTTCACTTTTTTTTTTTAACTAGTAGTTTTTAAAGCAAATAGTATATCTTATTGTAATTTTGCAAGTATAAAGGTAGATAAGATATTTTGACAATGAAGGTTACTAAAAAGTAAGAACCTACACAATTACAATGAAGTTTAACACCTCAGCTATTTTTTTACGACCATAATATTAAAATCTATATCTGAAGTTGACTTTAATGTTTAGAAGGGAGCGTGCAGGTTTCAAATTAAATTTCTGTACTCTCTTTAAATAAAACAAACTATTTTTTTTAATAAATGTGATTCAAATGCAAAAAAAAAAAAAAAAAAAAAAAAGTATAAAAAAATGTATTAGGTTAAATAAAATGAAAATGTGTTACAATTGTTTGATAATGTGTAATTTTGCTGTTTACAAGGAAAATTTCTATATTTTTATATCAAATTTTTAAACATTTTAATGAAAGATAGCTCGAATAACAATTGTACACTAAGCAAATCTTCCTTAATCATTAATTAAATATTTACTTTCATAATAGCTAGGTATTTACAAAAAATAATAATTTAGAAGTCAGCAGATTTTTACATAAAAATAAACAACATTTATTAAAGATAAAAAAAACTTAATTTGTTACACAAGCAAGATGAAAAAGAAAAAAACAGATAATAAAAACATAATCATCATTGTTTTCTGTACAAGTTATATATTTTCAATTATCAATACAAATATTGATTGTATTCATTTCTTACTAAATCCATAACATATTATTGAATTAACGAAAGGGGACATTGAAAAGCAGCTTTACTCTCTCACGCGTAATTAGGTTTGACAGTTGAGTAGATTGGGTGGAGACTCATTGGCTCGTCTAGTGTTCAATCAGTTTATATCACTTGTATGGAGAACTCGTAACACCACACTGCATCAATACATCGTTACATTACAATGAAAATGTAAAATAAACAAAATATTAGTAGTCGATGATGTAATTTGTTCTGTTTTTATTTTTTTATTTTTTTATTTTTTTGCAAGACTGTGAGCATATTATTGTTAAATTTACATTATTACAAAAAGGTGAATATAGTATATTATATACTTATATGATAAGTGGGTGGTAGAGTACTCGAGTGCGTGGGTGTAATGATTAAAGCGCATTTAAAAATGAAAATTTATCTTCAACTATCTTGCTGTGCTTTAACCCCTGTAAACTCCGCAACCATTGTGTCAGATATGCTAAATGAGAACTTTCAGTTTATTGAACATACTCTCAATGTGATACTTTATTGGCTTATGGTAATGAGATGAATTCATAATATGAAGACTTAAAGTAACATAATGTTCCATATAAAAAAAAATATGGATAAGTACGTATTGTAAGCATGTAATGAGAGTTGGTAATTTAGCGCCTATTTTTCTCGGGTAGATCTGAAAAGTAATGCTGTTCGTAAACCATGTTCTCTTGCACCAAAAAATGGGCATTCCATTTGAATAACCAAAGGCGATCGTCATTTTAGGAGCAGAGAGCAGGGTTTACGAACAGCATTATTGTTACACTGTTTTTTCAAAGTAGTAAACAAATGTCAAAAAGAAAATCATGCAGATGTAATTGGAATTTATGAGTCGGTCCGAGTTCCTTTTGACATGTATTTTTCTGCTTTAAAAACATGAGTATTGTTTTATTTTTATGCTCTTTTTAAATCAGCATGAATAGGAAAGTTAAATAAAATCATTTTAATGTTTATGTTTTTATTTTATAAAATCTAATGACGTGAGTAAAAAAAAAAAATAATAATAATAATAATTAGAAATTTAGATTTCTTTATTAGTTTTTAATGTATTAAAGTCGTTTAAATGTATTTTTAAAAATGTTTTATCTTCATATAAGTTACTAGCATGGTTTTAATTAATGTTGTGTTCTTTCAAAGTGTAATTTATTCAATTATAATAATATTTAAATAAAAGAATTCTAATTCTATATCAATGTTAGAAACGGTAACGCTTTTATTTGCCTCAGTGTGTTACTTAAGGGAGTAGAGGACCGACGTCGGCCATTAGACTCAAACTTTTCTCGTCAAAAAAATCTACAATTTTGCGCAATGATACTTCAGCTTGAGACAATTTCAAATATATAAAAATTTTAGGGGGTCACGGTGCAAATTAATTTTATATGATTTTTTGATATTTTAAGCCCATAAAGCCCAATGTTAATTTCAATAATTTTTTCTTTTTTTCGGGACGGTCAAACATCATGAAATTTTTATCACGGCTAGGTGTGACCCTAAGCTACACAATGACACCAAATTTAGATCCAAAACATTTCTAGTTTTTGAGATATAAGGTTAGTACCCTACTCCCTTAATGAAGAGTAGTTCATGAAATCACCTTGGAAATTTAAAGCAAAATGTCAATTGAGAATTTTTTTAGTCATCATAAACTTTAACACATGTCATTCAATAAAATAATTAATAATATTAAATAAATAAAAAACTTCATCAAGAAAAAAATCACATGCTCCACTTTTTTACAATTTTAAAATATAATTATACATACAGCCTTTATACCAAAAAACTTTAAAAACTCTCTTACTAATTGGTGTACATTCAAACCATGTACGTGAATACTTCATTTTAATTACTCTTGTCTAAGTTTTTAGACAATAAATTTTCTTTCTATTTTTTTATTTTTACAATATTATGCTGTGAATAATTATAATTTATATTTTGAACTTTGTATAATATACATATTTTATTAAAAATTAACACTATTTAAAAAAAAAACTTATTTGCGTACATTATTGATATAATTATTGATCTTTTTTAACTTGGAAGTGAGCATTTTCTAAACGTTTTACTCTTTTCAAGTGCTTCTTCTTTAATATTTCATAAAATACAACTGAGGAGAGAAAATATTCACAATTAAATCAATTTCTTAAAATGAGAGACATACTCAGCATTAAAGTAGAAGTAAGCATTTCAAAAGAAAATCTTAATTCATTAAATTAAGTTTGCAATAACAAACTTATATAAAAAATATTATTATTAAAATTAAGTCATATCACAGTTTATTAGTTTTGGCATCCTGCTATGTTTTTGTTAAATGTAACAATAATAATTACTTATATTTTGACTCAAATATCCCTATATGCTCATTTTAATTAAAATTACAAACGCCATGATGCTTTTAAACTTTTTAAAACAGGATGTTTTAAAACAATATAAGCCTGTATGTCTTAAAAATGTCATTTTAAAAAAAACTTTTTGCAATATAAAATTTAATGAGTGCATTTTTTTAACCTTAATATTTACTCCCATCTTCAAAAATATTAAAACAACTTTAAGAAAATTTCTGATAAAATATTTGTGTTTGGCACTTATATTATGCTATAAGCATTTATGTAGTATGTGCATGATTTTAGATGCAATATATAAGGGTAGCACCTGCGCGTCCTATTATTATATGGCGCCACTGTAGCTTTGGCGCCATCAAGAAAAGTAGTTTGTGTCAGTGTGGGGCAGCTCCGCTCAGTAGCAGCAACTGGTAGCCAAATTATTATTATTATATACGTAAAAGAGTAGACACTGCCTCCGGCTTTTTCTTCTAAAGTTACGTGTTGTGTTGATAGTGAAGTTGTATTCATCTCTACGTAATAATAATAATAATAATAATAATGAGTTCATTTTCAGTGTCACCATTTTTACTCTCGTACTTAACATTGTTTACCTTAACATCAGTAACAGGTAAGACAAAAAAAAATTGTATACAATTTTTTTTATTTAATATGCGCACTTTCATTACATTCATACAGCGTATTATGTACACAATTACTTAATTAATGAGTTTTAGCTTTCTTTTTTAACGTAAAGAAACAATGTATGTGTAAGATTTTGATTGTTATTTTGATATTAGAACTACAGTATATTTAAATTTTTTTGATTGTAGTAGCTAATTACTGCAAGATAAAGATTATAAAACAGGGAATTTCATTTTAATTTCACTGTAATTTCACCTGTCACGTTAGAAAATCAACAATAAACATTTCCTCTTTCCCTCCTCCCCTACCATTTCTCCTCATTCCCCTCTTCAATCCTCAAAATCTCTACCCCACCCCTTTTTTAATTAAATATGATTTTCTTAGCGCGAATACAAGTAAAAACGTTATATATCGTTAACATTATTATGAATTGATTTTCTACTGAAATTAAGGGAATATACAGTATTTATTTCAATTTTACTGTTACTAGTAAATATACTAAATTTAATCTAGTATGAACTTTAGTATAAGACATTATTTATATATTTTAGAGTATTTTAAAGTTTAATTAATTCCTGTTCTATATTAAATATTTTTTTTTATATGTATGCAAAAATAAATTACTTTACGAGAGATTAAAAAACATTTTAAAATACATTAAAAAAAAATTTCTACCAAAATATTCTATTTAGTTAAATGTGAAATATATTTAGAAACTATCGTTAGCATGTAATGCAATAATTTTTGTGTTTCTTTTTTTTTTTTTTTTTCAGTTCTGTTGCGTGCACACAATATCCCATTACTGTACACAAAGAATAAAATATAATATATGGTTGGCATAATTGTATTATTCCTATGGGAATACGTATCTCATCATTTATTCTATATATATATTTTTAATATATAAACTCTTTTTTTGGAGGTCGTTGAAATAAAAGAATAAGATGACAGCCTTCTAAAAATAATAGCATTAAAAACTTTCTCATTTATTACCACCAAAAGAACAGAAAAAAAAAGTTGTAGTAAATCAAGCTAGTATTATATTATAATATGTATAAAGTTTTATAGCTTTCGTTGTAAAAATTAAGACACTTCTAAGAAGTACCTTAAAAGATGTACAAAATGTTTATGTAAGTTGTACTTAAGTAATTACTTTACCCTTAGAGTGAAACTTTATTATTATGTTGAAGAGTTTTTTTTTTCTTTCTTTCTTTTTTTCTTAACTTTTTTTTTTTTTACACGAAACTCGCCAGTAAAATTTAAGTACCTATTTAAAAGAACTACGACATTCAATACATTCTACAAAAATAATGTAAAAAAGGTCAGTAAGAGGTATAAAAATAAATGGTACTCTAAGATAGGGTCAAGTGTACTAAACATTTTTTTTTACCAGTATTAAAAAAAAAAATCTGTGCTCTAAATTTCAGGTTTAGCATTACTTTTTTTTTATGTCATATAATGATGATATTTTTTTATCATTCTATACTGCTTAATTTGTATTATCGAATATTTGAGTTTGTATAAAAGAAGTTTTATTTACCGGTTGTGTAATTTTATATTATGTAAATATTACATTATATAACCAACATGAGGGTACCATCAAAATATAAAAGAACCGTTGACTGTTAAAATTCGTTTCTCTTTTGTTATAAAATTCTTCCATACCGTAACATCTCTATATATTCGATTGTTTTTTACAGAAATGGGTGGAGCTGCTACTTTATCATGTGATATAGAACAGATGGAGTCTTGTTACACTATATTATATAGCATAAATATAGAAAAAACATTTTTGATTCTTTTATCTACTCAGCTTGATACCAAAATCAAACAACTCGAATATATATTTTTTCTTTTCATTTACGTTGATGTTAGGGGTTGCTAGTCTATATATCCCTACGTTTATTTGAAGGACCATCGAGAAAAAAAGGACAGAATGTCAAGTACTATTGTTTCATACTTTAGGACAAAGAAATCGATATTTCGGACGTAAAATTGTAGTTTTTTTCATTAATATACTTTAAAAAAAATATTTATACCTTACTTTTTAAAGAAATCCTTAACTAAACCAAAATAAAAATTTATTTTACAAAGAACAAAATATTTTTATTTATTTTTAATTTAATAAATGTATAAATAAAATAATATTTATATTATTCGTAATAGAAATGTCTTCTTTCTAAAATAATATACGTAACATTAAAGACAATAACATAATATAGTTTAGTGATCTCCCTGTTTGATTATATATCTAAGGGTAAGCGTATTAATTTCGCTCATTTGTAAGCTTACTGAACGCGTAATTTAATTAAACTAAATGACTTTTACTATTAGTTAGAATAGCCCAGGAAAATATCATAGATTAAAAACACACTCCGCCACCATTATCAAATTTGAAATAAATGTCTGCTGATTTTGCAAACTTCTTACTAACTTCTAATTAAAATTATTTGTCAGCATTTTTTACAACATTAATTGCTATTGTTTGTATAATTTTTCTTATCTTCTTCTTTTTGCCTTTCTTTAATTTTCAAGGATAATTATTTAAGAAATAATGTATTCTTTTATGTTTTATTATTACCTTTAAACATCTCCTAAACAGTTTAATTAAGTAGAAATAAACATTGTCAAATTCATGTCCTTAAAATTTAACAAATAATTATAAATTGAATGAGCTCTAAAATCTAATAATATATCTCTCTGTTATTCAATTACTTTTAAGATAATAGTACAAAAATTAAACAATAATTATTTTTCATGGCTTTATTATAAAATGTATTGTAGTTTGGAAGAAATGGAGATGAGGTTATAACGTAAGATCGATATTTAAGCTGGCGTGGTTTGGAGGAGGGGGTGGATGTTGGTCTTGAGGTGAGTGAGTGAATGAGAGAGAGAGAGAGAGAGAGAGAGAGAGAGAGAGAGAGAGAGAGAGAGAGAGAGAGAGAGAGAGAGGAGAGAGAGAGAGAGAGAGAGAGAGAGAGAGAGAGAGAGAGAGAGAGAGAGGAGAGAGAGAGAGAGAGAGAGAGAGAGAGAGAGAGAGAGAGAGAGAGAGAGAGAGAGAGAGAGAGAGAGAGAGAGAGAGAGAGAGAGAGAGAGAGAGAGAGAGAGGAGAGGAGAGAGAGAGAGAGAGAGAGAGAGAGAGAGAGAGAGAGAGAGAGAGAGAGAGAGAGAGAGAGAGAGAGAGAGAGAGAGAGAGAGAGAGAAAGTAAGAGCACCACCTGCAAGTTTGGTAAGGGGCTTCAGCACATAATCCAACCTTCTAATTTAAAATCTACACGCACTAATGGGAATGAGAAACAAGTTGATTTTATACAAATCGTTTAAGTAAAACACAATCGTTATGATCTTGGTTTGTATTTTCCTCGATTTTGTATTAAAAAAAAAATTCATACGTGAAAAAAATTCTCACTTATTTAGTACGTTAAAAAAAAACTTCGATAAAAGGACTTTGTTACATATTAGTATAACCATATAATAAAGAATATATGGTATATATGGTATAACCAACCGTAAATAAGACCTACATAAGTAGAAGTGACAGTAATTTGTCTTAGAATTTTTTTTTCATGTGTAATGCGTCTCTAATTTATCAGCTAGACTTTTAGGTCAAACCTGTTGTCCACATAAACTTTGTAAACATTTCATCCAGCAACTCACTTGTCTTAACATTGGAGTAAAATCTCTGACAGCTCCTGGGGCACTTTTGTAATCTCTAGTCCTCGCTATGAGATCAGAAGCGTAAGCTTTCTCACAGAGAGAGAACTCGCAGCTAAAAACTTACTCCCTCTAACTCAAGTCTAAACTTGGATATAATGGGTAAAACGTTGTTTTCTCCCTTTCATTCTTCTTATAGTATCTCAGCTTAGGATCTTTTTTTTTTTTTTTTTTTTTTTTTTTTTTTTTTTTTACTTCCCAATACATGTTTTGGTTTTAGTTGTTCTAAAGGGCGAAAAAAATACCGGAAATTTTCTTTAGCCTCTGACCCTAAGTTTTCACATTAGGTTTTATAGTCTGAATATTCTTGAAACTTTTGTGATACATCGAATTAAATATATTTATACTTCAGTATTAAAATGCAGGAACAAAAATAATAATAAAAAATAAATAAATAAAAAATAAAAATAATATATATATATATATATATGAGAGCGAATAGAAAAATAAAGCAAATGGACTAATTTTCTTTGTTTTCTGTGCACAAATTGATTTTAATTTAATTGCAAATCAATTTAAAATTATCCATTGATTTTCTTTGTATCTTATTACGTCCTGTATTAAAAAAATGAAGAAAAAAATTACATGCTGTAGTTTAAAAATTTCAAGAATATGTATAGAATAAAAATCCTGGAGCAATTTTCCGTTTTCTTTTTTGTTATTTACTTTGTTTTACTTTGAGCTCACAGATCAGTGCTCTAAACTAACAAAGCAAAGTTGATTTACTGTTTTTGATGTACATTATTGACTGAGTTCTGGCTTACTAGAGCATTCTGCTTCCTAATTAATTACTTAGATATCTTCAGTGATTATGCGCATATCTTGAGGATAATTTAATTTACAAAATAAAATTAATAAAATTTAATTTTCATATTTACTTTTTGAATATTCAATAAGTTCAAAATTTACTTCATATTGAAAGATTGAATAACATTATGAAGGGTTATATAAACACGATAATAGTTGTTAAAATTAGTTTATACATACATGCATACATACACACACACATAAATATAATATATATATAATATTATATATTAATGTGTTTAGAGCTCAAATTTTTTAAAAATAATAATATTGATTTATTGAGCAAGAAAAGTTTACAGACAATAAAGAGTCAAGTCACAAAACATTGAAATTGCTCAAAAAGATAACTAAAAAGGCAAAGCCCATCAAGTTAGTTATCCATGAAAGTAAAATAAAAAAAAGTAAAAATACAACAAATTGAAACAAAGCTGCTGGCATATCTTTAATGTTACAATTTAATCTATTATATAAACGAACGCTTCTAGGAAAAAACGAATCATTGTAATAGTTGACATTGATTCTAGGTAAACTCAGTAGAGTCGCTATTTCGCAATCTGGTGGATTTAGATCTGATATAGACCCTATTAGCTGAGAATACAGGCAAATCGATCATACCAAGTATACATTTATGCAAGTATACAACATCCTGCCTATACAAGTAACTATTAATGCATGGTATTTTGCACATATCATTACGCACATTACTTTCATGCCTAAATTTAACGCTGTTATTACAGTAAAGCTCATATTTACCAATTATCAGACGCGTAGCTCTATTTTGTACACGCTCCAAACTTTTTAGATTTTGCGCCGAAGTTGGGTGCCACGCAGGAATGGCATACAACAAAACAGGGCGAACAAGAGAAAGATAAGCTGTACGTATAGCCGCGCGTCTGGACCATAACTGCCATAACTTCTGATATTTATAAAATTTTACAGACTTTATAATCGTAAAAGAGGCATTCTTAATACATAAATTCTTATAGAGGACACATGCATTGCTTAAGTTTGCTATAAACTTAAAAATAATATGATCATTTTAATTTAAAATGTTTTTCTAATAACTTTAAGATATTATGTATGTTAAATAACAATTTGATAATTATTATCAGCTTTCAATATTTTCACAAACAAGTAATTATTAGGTATGTTTTGTGGATGTATTGTTCATAAACACTACAAAAGGTTGAAAATTATTTATTTGTATTGGCTTTTGTAAAAATGAAAACAAAACATTATTACAAAAGGTCATTTTTGCTGGTATTCAAAAAGAAACATTATCAAATAAAAACATAATATATATTATTTGTTTTTTGAAACGTTTGATCTTTTAATGACCTTTTTTTATGATTAAATTATAAATAAACAAATACTGTGATTTAAATACATTTACTATTTTTTTGTTTTAACAAAAGTATCATGCTCTGTTTTTGGTTACTTTCTATTTAACATTTTTTCTTGTAAAATCATATTTATTTATATTAAAATTTTTGATTGGTTTCAAATACAAAAGAATTTAATGGAAAACAAATTTTTGTTTAGGTAATTTAATAAATCAAAGCAAAAAATTTAGAAAAAAATAATAATTAAATCAAATTAATTAAATTTAAATATAAAATTAACAAAAAAATAGTAATGGCTGAAAGCAAAAATTTATAACAAAATAATCCAATTTTATTGCCCATTGGCATTTGGCAGTCCATAATAACATAACATTATATTATGAAACAAGGAAGCATTTATCTTGTCCACTACTTTTCTAAAATATAAAAAATGTCAAAAAAAAAAAAAAAAAAAAAACAACAACAACAACAACAACAACAACAACAACAACAACTATAACATATATTTATGTATGTATATAAATAATAAAAAAACTAACTTGCCTTCTGTTACAAATGTCAACTGGTATTGTTTTTTCTGGTCAAGAATATGCATAATATAATGTAATATGGTTAAAATAGCCTCGGATGTTTCTCAATAAATATATTATTATACAATAAATGGCCTAAAATGTGTCCATTTTTATAAAGTTGAACATTACTATTTAAATTTAAATATTTATTCAACTTCATATTACTTTTTTTTTTAATGTCTTCAAAATAGTATGATGTTGCATTAGACGATTTTATAAAATTGCTAAGATCTTTTTTATGAAAATATTTCAAGTTCCTTTCGTAAGATTTATTGTTTTATTTATTATTATTATTATTATTTTGCAAAAACACGTGATGTAAAACTGCGTATTTTTTTTTTTAAAGTACATCGTCACATTTTTCCCCTACACAATAATCAATAAACAGAAATTTTATTTCTCAATAAAAACTTGAATTATTATTTTTCTTTCAAATAATTTTGATTGTAGCTTTTCAAGAAAAAAATAAAACGCATATTTATTAATATATGAATTTGAATCTTTAATAATAAGAAAAAAGTCACGGGTTTGAACAATTTTTAATGAACTGTAGAGAGCAGCTCTTGAATATATATATTTTTTTAGTATACAAGAGAGAAAAAAAAAACAATTTGAATGAAGGTAAAAGTTTGATCATGACATGTTCCTCAATCAATATAATGCTTTGTATTCGTGAGGGCTGCACGGTTTGCTGGTAATATGAAAATAATAATAATGTTGAACTTGGTGTAGAGAGAGAGAGGAAAATTAAAATCGATTAACATTAAAAAAATGTATAGAAATGTCTCATAAAAATACTAAACATCTTTTTATTCTTGAATACGTATAAAATATAATTTGGTAATTAAATTTTATCAAATTAAGTCATTATTATTTCTTTATTTAATATCTTAAGTAAAGTAGCATGTTGTATGTAATAAACTTTAATAATATTTTATGCTTAAAATCTGTATGTATTTTCATATTATATTTTCTTATCAGTAAGTGTTTAATTTATGACTTAATTTAATCGCATAGAAAATTTTAAACTTATTTTACACTTATTAAGAAATATAAAATATTATAGTGTGTAAAATTTTAATTAATATTTTTTTTGAAAATATTAAAATCAATATTGATTTTAAGTTTTGTCATGGTAATAAAACTTTATTTCATAAAAGTTAAAAATATATTATACAAAAATACAAAAGTCTTACTTTTTAAATAAGACAATAAAACACAGTAAAAATGATTCACTATAACAATATTTTATTAAATTTTGTAAATGTGTTATAGGTCGTTTCAGATTGATTTTTTTTACCATTCAGAAATTCGCTTCATATTTTTAATGTTATTTTTAGAACAAAATCACGCACAAAGAAAAAAAAATACTAAATACAAATTGATAGTATAGACCTACCGTTTAAGATAGCTTACCCCCTCCTCCTTCCCACGTAATGGTGTTTACACTTTGCTCATGTATTGATGCATTGACGACTTTAGGTTTATCAAGTTTAACTAGAGAAGATTTCCGTCTGTACGTTGATAACCTATGAATAGGCTTATAAATAAGGTGATTTTGTGTGTAGTAAATTATCTTTTACAAAAAAAAAAAAAAAAAAAAATGCAGCACGGATGAGAAAAATAAAATAACTTCACATATTTCGGTATTTCAATAACATCCCGGTGTGGATTTTTAGAAGCCAAAAAAGAACTCTGATGATTACGCATGGGGAAATCTTTTTATAGTTGCAATGTGCTAGAGGAAAAAGAGAATCAATAAAATATATCTGTGATCCTGGGAACTTTTTGATTCTCTACAAACAATCTATAACGTACGTTGCAAAACTTGTGCCAACTTTTAAAGTCTCCTAAAATCTTTGTTGATTTAATAAAATAAAAAAGTTCTGACAAAAAAAAAAAAAAAAAAAAAAAAAGGAGTTTTTATTTTTACTTTAGGGAAAAAAAATGCTTTGTCAGCTATCAAGATGGCAGAGGAAACATTTTTTTCCCTTTTTAAGTTATATTTTCATAATCTAATATTGGAATTTTTTTATTTTTTATAGAGAAGATTTATATTCTTATAGGGACTATGAATTTGAACTACTGTACCATATAGGTAGGTAAAACTATGAATAAAAATTACATTAAGGCACTTCAATTTGCATTCAATATCAAAAGAATGAAGTATGTAATATTTATTATTGTAATATATTATATTACAAATAACCTATTTTGATTTCTTGGTAGTAAAATTTGTCAAGTAAACTTCGTTCAGCTTTCTTAAATCACAATTTAGTTTTGATCAATAAAAACAAATATATTAATATATATATATTTAGAAATCTCTAATGAGATTCATCTATCTTTTTTTTTTTTTTTTTTTGCAGTCATGAAATTTAAATATGATTAAATTTTTATTAAAATGGTCTATTATGTTAGTATGGGTATTTTCCTACAATTACCTATGATTTAATTTGATAAACATTTTACAGTTGAAAATATTAATATAGTAAATTTATTTTAATTCAGCGCAAAATTTATTGAAATTTCTAGCTCTAATTCCCAACTTAAACTAAATAATTTAATAATGATGATTACTATTATAAAACATTATTAATTTTATATATATATATATATATATATATATATATATATATATATATATATATATATATATATATATATATATATATATATATATATATATTGTATATCCATTTCCCAAATGTATTAAAACAGTATTTTGTGCGAGTTTTATATATTTAATAATAAACAGTTGTCAAAAGGAGTTAAAATAAAGTATACTATATACACCAGATATAATTAATAAATTGAATTAAACAGTATAATATTATGCTTATAGTTAAAAACAAATGTACATTACAAAAAAAAAAAAATTTTAAAAAATAATTTTTAAAATAAGTTCACGTCTTAATGCGGTATCTCTTTCATATGAAAATGAAGTTTATGCATTTATAATAATAATCCAATTAAATGTTACTCACATCTTGAAGTATATTTTATTTACCATAAAGATTGAGTGAAAATGTTATATTGTTACTTGATTGTTCATACGTACATTTCTAACAATTATAACTAAGAGCAACTCTCTTCTCTTACAATATGACAAAACTTTAACACATACAAAACTTGGGAATTCCCGTAATAAGTTTATAACCTAAATTGAATTCCCAAAACTTTGAATATCCAAAAGCTTTACATGAAAATACTTTGTTATATAAAGTAAAATTATTCTCTGTTTAAATCAATGATATTATGATAATGAATTTATTAAAGTTTAAGTTTTCCTTTTATTAAGAAATCTCTTTACCTTTTACTACTCTTACTACTCTTTGATAAGAATGTGATGATTTTTTAAAACTACTTTTTATATAATACTGAAGAATGACTTTTTCATTTAAAATAAAAAGCTTAAAAAAATATATATTTTTTTTTGCTCTGTCATAAACACGAAGTTGAATACGCTAGCTTTCGTCTGTTCACCGCAAACTTTAATTTTAAATGATGAATGAAGGAAATGAGAAATAATAAAGAAGATTAAGATGACAAAAAGTATAAAAAATTTACCAGTTTATTATAAAGTCATTTATTGTACTTAAAATTTTCTTTGAATGAAACATTCATTGGTATATATAATTATATATACAAGACATTAAAAAAAATTATATTACTTTAATATATCTTAACATTTATTGTTACTTTAATTGTGTTTTTTTAATATTTGAAACACAATAAAAAGAATAAGCTATAAAAAAATAAGAAAACATTTTTGTGATCTTAAGTTTTACCATAATCTTTATGTCACCTTTCAAAAGCAAAAATGTGGAACCCCCAGTAAAAATATTGAGAAATTTTTATAGCATGTTAAGCAACAAAATATGATACATCTTCTCGTTGCACACGTATAAAATAAATATCTTTATTCCTTTATAATATCAATATAATAGGGAATAAAATAAAAATCTAAGACGTTTATTCAAATGGAAAAATCTATTTCACATAAAAAAATACTGAAAGAAATGTATCTACATAAAGATATTTCTTTGACTACTGGAGTTTTAAGAATGTTCTTTCTTGAAAAAAAAAATTCTCCTGTTTTCTTATAAGTGACCTACAAAAAGAATAATTTTGCATAATTTATAATTTTTCTACAAGTGTGTAAAATGTTCTAGTATTTTATACTTTGTTGTTATATAAATAAAAAAAAAAGTATTAAAAAAAAAGCCTGAAAATTATACATTGTGTGTTTTATTACCCCATATAATATTTTTAAAACACGTTAAAAAAATTTATAACATGTCATAAGTTTCACCTTTAATTTTTCAACTAAAATATTTTTAAAAATAACATACGGTTCATGTTTCATATTTTTTTATACTAAATTGCATGTAGGAGCCTACACATAAAAAATATCTCACTTCATGCTATTATTCAAAGAAAGTGACACGTAAAAAAAAAAAGTATAATAAATTAACTTCATATTATTATATATAAAAAAAATCAGGAAAAGTTTAAATTAAAAATTTCCTATTTGTTACATGAATGAAAAATATTTTAAAATTATTATTACAACATTGTATTATAAATTATGTTGTAAAAAGAATGTTGTTATAATTCCCTGCTGTAATTTTCAAATTTAGAAAGTTGCTTGCATCAAGTATTTTGTGATATGAATGCTTATGCTTTCTTCTGGTATATTCCTTTAATATCAATTTCCAAAATAATTTACATTATTGGATTTAATTTTGACTAAAATACTAAAATTTGGCAAAATTATACAATCACATTTTAACCAGCTGAGTACGTTATTTGTAATGTCAAAAGTTTAAATAATAATACTTCTAAAAAAATATATATAATAATAAAAAAAAAAGTGATAAACATTATTTTTAAAACTAAATTGATATTTCATTGATGTTTCATTGATCGTAGAACAAACTTAGGTTACTTAATTTAATTTTTAAAATTAATATTCATAACTTAAAATCAAATTAATTCTATAATCAAACTTCAAAGAACAATCAAACTGTGATACTATGTAATGATAACCCATATGATATTACACCATGCCCATACAAATTACATATCATTAATATCATTATTAAGTTTAATCTGTTTTAGAGGTTGTAGTGATACTAATGGAAATACGATAATAATGTAGTCTTAAGTTTGACATTATATTGTTTAGTTACAGTTTGATCTTCTGTTAATCCTCTTTATACTGGTCATTATCAGACATGCCAACCACAATGCACTATGTATCATCATGCATACCAACCAAAATCAAAATTGAATAATGTATCATCATTATAAAATTAACTTATTACTAAGGTTTGAACATCACTATGTACTTATTAAAAGTCGTGAAAGCAGACAGAAACATCGGAGTTCTTGGTAGTAATATTTCAGACTGACACAAATCCAAATATATATCTTACATTGTGGTATAACTTATTTAGACCAATAAATGATTTAAAGGAATAGACCAGAAGAAAGCATAAGCATTTATATCATAAAAGACTTGATGGGACTTACAAAAATAACTTTAGTTTGTCTCCAAAAACAACTGTAGCTCCGTAGCAGTGATCTGAAATTTTCAATTTATGCAACCCACATAGCACTTTTTTTTACTAAGTCTTTCATGTTTCTGACGTCAGAAACATAAATAGTCACGAAAATTGAAAACTTTTTTTTTTTTTTTTTTTTTTTTTAGTTTAGTTTAGCAGTGTTTTTTACAGTATTTTAACGCTCTTTCGTAAGGCCACATTAACATTCTGGTAAAAATTGTCATCAGCTTTGAAGATCCCATTTCGTGTTTATGGATTAAAAAGCACGTGTTGTTTTATGTGGTTTATGACTTTAATGATGATAAATTAATCATCATAAGTCATGACTTTTTAATGATATTTGTTTATGATGATTTTTAATGATTGGATTTTCAAATTTTAAGTTCATAACACCCCATGTTAATTACAATATTTGATAATCAAAAACTCTGAAATTTTCTTATCATAAGCTTTTAAATAGAACCAAAAATGAGAATACCATTTTTTGAACGTTAGAGATATACCAAGCTTATATTTAAAACTCTTAATTTTTATTACAGGTTGATGAATAAGTATACTTAATTTACTGTATAAAAGAGCTTAATTTTAAATTTGCATTAATAACTAACAAGTAATATAATTTCTATGATGATTAATTTTTGTTATTTGTAAAAATTAAATATGTTTTCATGCTTTTATTTTTAAATCTAATATATTAACATACGTAGATATAAATTTAAATAAAATGTATTATACGCTATTAAAATTTGAAATGAAATTTACTAGAAAATCTGTACTTGAAAGTTTCTCTGACATAAATAAATATAAATTTTAGATTTACGTTAAAGTCTTATATCGTTTTAAAACGTTAATAATAATATAAAAAAGCTTTAGAATGATTTTTCTATTCACTACTGCCGTCTAGAAAGTTGATAGATATTTTTAATATAAATTTATGTTGTGGTATTTTAGTTTTGTATGACTTTTTTTTTACTTACTATATAATATATTTAACAGAGTAAGCGTAAAGACTAAAGATATGTGTATTATTATTATTATACGTTAATAAATTTTCACTATAAGAAAAGGAGGTATATAGTGTCAGTTTTGGTAAAAGCCGTTGAAAATTTATTAATTAGTAAGGCAAAATGTCGTCTGTAGAAAATTTACGTTTTAACTCATACAAAAGGTTGATGCTTTATATAATTTTGGCTCACATTTAGCTCAAAATACTGAACTGTTAAAAAAAAAAAAAGGGAAGAGTGTTACAAGTTTTGTAATAGTTCAGATATACACGAAGCCTCTGTTAGTAAAGACCATTATATATATATATATATATATATATATATATATATATATATATATATATATATATATATATATATATTAAGTCTTTGCTGTTAGTTTTAGGTTACAAATTTGCAACATACATAACTTCTGGTATAAAAAGAAAATGATTCTTGCATATAGTTTTCATTATTTCAATGAATGTTATAAACTTTTGTTTAAGTAACAATTATCATAGAAAAAAAACAGGACATTTAAATAACATTTTGTTGAAAAATCTTTTTAAGTTTTCTCCGTCTTAAATTTTAATGATATTTTCTTTATATTTTATTTATTTGATAATCAATAATATTATTGCTTATGTCTTTATAGTTATTTAATAATTTTTTCTCTTTGAAGTTTACATCAAAGCAAATACAAAATTATAAAAAAAATTAAATATGGCTTTTATTTTTTAAACTGCCATACTTCTTGCAAGAAGTCTTTACATCTCTCTCTCTCTCTCTCTCTCTCTCTCTCTCTCTCTCTCTCTCTCTCTCTAATAAAAGTAATTTTCATGCAGATTTTTAATAAAAATAAGAGCACTGGATATATTAAATATATTAATGCATTACATACGGACGTTTATAGGAAATTGAATATTCTTATCTTGCTATACTTTTTTTTTAAGTTTACTTTTAATCATTACTTTAAATGATTACTTACTTTTAAATCATGAAACTACAAGAAATTTGTGAACAGTAAAGAATCACAAAATTAATAATAAATGAATCAAGATTCAACCATAATAAAAATTAATTATAACAGAAAGTGGTTTTTTAATGATTTTTTTTTTTTTTTGTTAAAACAGCCAGACTTGAGACTAATAATTAATAACTTATATTAAACAAATAAGTCAGACAATCAATAACCAGTTATCGTATTACCAACATTCAAAAACCTTATATAAATAAGAGCTGCGTGTATTTTTTTTCCCAGTGGCTTATATTTAAACTCCCCTTACTTAGTGCATCAACGAAGAAAAACGAAGAAGATAAAATGTCATAAAATTTAAATTTTAAGGAAATTAAAAAATATCATATAATTTTTAATTTTCTTAAAATGTTTACTATACACATACACAGTGAGTCAAAAATAACATCTTATTTCCCCTTTCTATTCTGCAAATGATAAGATGCAGACTGAATTAAAAAAGTCATTTTAAAATAGGGGAACAAAAGAAATGTTTATATAAATGTTTCATTTTTTATTATATAATTTAAAATACAATTTCGTATTTGTCAGTGAAATTACTTCCCACTTCCTCTAAAAAAAAAAAAAAAAAAAAAAGGGGGGGGGGGTTGTATTATTATTTTTTACTGAGATATATAAAGTTTTATTTGCACAAATTTTTAATTACATTATCATATCAGTCTTTTTTTTCCCCTGTTATGTAAAAGTTTTTAAAATGCATGAAATTACTAAAAATACTAATGGAAAGCTAATTTGTTCCACTAAAATTCTCTTTGAAACATATGAAAAGTAAACAAAACTCCTGTAAATAAATGGTTTACTTTTGACGGAAACTGGATTTTTAATTTTATATTGTCAGTGTATTTTTATTTTGTCCTAGATTTGAAATAAAATAAAAGTTTTTTATTGTGTACTTAAAGACGTAGAACACCTTGAACAAAAAAAAGTTGTGTAATATCCTAACAAACCTAAAATCAACGTTGATTGGGCCGGAGTCATTAATTTCTTTTTTTTTTTCCATTTACAAAATGGAACAAGCGGACACTGACGTCACAGCTCGCTTGTTTTACGCGCGCGTGGACCATTAACATTAACTGCGCCTTTAAATACTTATATTGCTCACATGTAAACTACATAAGTAAAGTTGGCAATCATGCAGCAGTTTTGCATTCAAATACATTACATACTGCAATATCTACAGTACATACCTTTGAAGTATAAAATATAAATAAATTAACAATTCGTTGACCGCATATCTCATATTTAAAAAGTAAAACATTTGAATAATAAATAGTTTTGAGTAAATTAATAAACTCTTTTGCTATTTCAGTAACATGAATATAAAATCAAATAACCGTTGACATTTCCTCACATGTAATATAAAACACAAAAGACTAGAGTATTTTTCAATTGAATTACAAATTTAAAAAAAAAAAAAAAAAAAAAGTTAAGTAGAGAGTGGGTAAAATTTCATGGGTATATCTGGTACGTCAATGGGATTTATGTTTAGAACGGGTGTGTAGGCGTTCCCTTCACCCACGCATCGTATCAAACGATGCGCAGTCTCAGGAGTAATGTACCGTAACATAGATGATATGAATGAAAGAATTCTCAGAAAACATATTAACCACATAATATTATATCATGAGATCATAATGTAATAATCATAAAAACAAACTTATTATATTAAAACAAAAACTATTACGAAAAACATTTATATGATAATAATTCTATTTTATTCATTCATGTAAACTGGTAAATTTATATCACGTAGGTTTAAAATTTATGAATTAATATTTAATTATTATAATTTTTGTAAAGAAGATATACTGTAAAAATGTTTATTAATTGGGTTCTTATTAGTTATTAGTAAAAGTATCAAGAGGGCCAGAAATAATTAAGCTAATCATAAATTATGCTATTAAAACTTTTACTAATAATAATAATAAATAATAATTAACGGCTTTTTATTGGGCGAAATCAGGCTACAGAACCTCTCAATTTAACCCAACTGTTTAACAGTACAGTCAGTTACAATTTTAAATTAGTATAGACACAAAATTCATAATGTTAATGTTTTTTTTTACTTATAAATAAATGTTTTTTAAATAATCCACATTTATAGTTTTTAATTTTTATATACTAATATATTCCAAACGGTGTAAGCTATCAAATTCTTCATAATTTGAAGATTAATCTAATGTTCTTGGGCAATCAAAGTATATTCATAAAAATAAATTTTTCAGAGCAAATAAAAAAATCCATACTATTAACAGTCTACAAACTATGAGGATTCATTTTGTCAGCATTGCTTTCGTAAAGCAAGTTAACAGTTTATGAAATAACGTAAAACTATGTTACATAAAAAAAATTTTCATTGTAAAATTATTTCATTATATATTTTTTAATGCAAAATTTCATGTCAGTTTATTTCATAGTGTAAGCTCGCTTTTAAAATTCTTTTTACGAGTCCTTAACTCTGATAATGCATAGAAATAAGCATCCCAATCTTTTTCTTTATATGAGTAATGCTACATCAAAACACATCTGTGAGGTCATTATAAATAAAAGAAATTTCAATGAAAAAAAGTTCTCATCATATTTCATTTAAATTTTCTTTTCAAATTGTTTTTAGAAACATTTTAACAACACAAGTTTAAAAAATTGGATTACAAAAAAAACTTATAAAAAATGTAAAATAATCTGGACTATAAAAAAAACAGAATATGTTATATTTGAGTTTGTTTCTAAAAAAGATACGAAAGTATTTCATTGCTTTTTTTATGTAGATTGTGTGATGCGGCTATATTGTATCCCATGTATGATAAATACATTTTGAATTTTAATATTTACCATAAAACAATATTGTCAGAAAAATGAATAATTTTTTGAGGCACCTCATATGATTGTTAAGCACAATGATATTAAAATTGTTATTTATGATCCTTGATAACTTTTGTAAGTCAAGTATACTTACTAATATGAAAATCTTTACGGTATTGTCTCATTGAAATTATCTGTTTGTAACTATGTACTGAAAGTAAATGGAAAATGTTCCATTCGAAACGAGAAAGGCATTGCAACACTGTATAAATTTTCCTTTTTTTCATTGGAGCTCTCTCACTGATCTAATGAATTGATGCCAAATTTTCGATATTCCCATACACCTGTTGTAAGGAACGTTTTTTATTTACTTTCAGTATATTATGGTAATTACATGTGGAGATTTTAATTCGTGCAAATATTTATATAACTACATAAAATGTTTATACACCTGCCACACAAAATTTGATGTAGCCAATCAGCGTCTCTAACTGTATAATTATATACTTAAGTGTCATGTGTAAAAAGGTGAAGATAATAAAGATTTTTACGCGTAACAAGCTGTATTGCATTGTTTTTTCTTTGTGAAACTTTATTTAAAGCATAGTCTTTATCAAGCATATTATATATATTATATATATATATATATATATATATATATATATATATATATATATATATATATATATATATATATAATATATATATTATATATATATATATATATATATATATATATATATATATATATATATATATATATATATATATATATTATATATATATATACATATTATATATATATATATATATATATATATATATATATATATATATATATATATATATATATATATATATATACATACATACATACATACATACATACATACATACATACATACATACATACATACATACATACATACATACATACATACATACATACATACATACATACATACATACATACATACATACATACATACATACATACATACATACATACATACATACATACATACATACATACATACATACATACATACATACATACATACATACATACATACATACATACATACATACATACATACATACATACATACATACATACATACATACATACATACATACATACATACATACATACATACATACATACATACATACATACATACATACATACATACATACATACATACATACATACATACATACATACATACATACATACATACATACATACATACATACATACATACATACATACATACATACATACATACATACATACATACATACATACATACATACATACATACATACATACATACATACATACATACATACATACATACATACATACATAATTTACATTAATGTATATAATATGCAAGAAAGAATGAAGCCAAGAAACCAGAAAAATTGTTTTTTTGTTCGAATTAGAATCCCTCTCATATACTTTCAAAAATGTAATACATTACACTAAAAGCATACATATTTTAGTGCTCTAGAGCTTCTATATAGGGTGCATTTAAAAATTTATGTAATGGGTACAAAAAGTTATGGTAACGAACTGTAGCTTGATACATATTTTATACCTTCTATTTTTTCCCCATGAAAATAACTAGCTATTTTCTAAGAATTATTTTTTTATGCATTTTAATAATTACAGTATTCTATTTTTGTTTCTATAAGCTTAAATTCTATTGTAATTTTTATGTTTCGGAAATGTCATTAAAGTAATATGATAATACTGATTTTTAATTTAAAACTGTATAATTTTTTTTTTGAAAAATTAAAAAAACAAAAAAAATACAACTTGAAATGTTATATAGACACGTTTCTGCAATAGTTAATTGTTAATTGTATAATTTTTTGTATGTGAGCGTTACGTTATTTGATTTCCATAACTTTATGTCTGTATGCAATTTAAAAATAATGAAATAACTGTAATAATAATATACAATGAAATTGAATAACAAGAAATGTACAACCACTTTTTTTTTTATAATAAGTAAAACAAATTTTGATAATGTGATATAAATAAAAAAAAGAAAAAGAAAAAAAGTATAATATTTTCAGCACAAAAGATTTTTTATGAAGGTACAAAAACAGTACAATACTTAAAGTTATACTTACTGTTACTGGTACATGAAAATGGTATTAATATTCACATTTACCAGTACAAAAGAGAAATAATAAAGTTATTTTACCCAGCAAATATATATAACTACAGTAATAATTACTTTATACATGCAACATTGCAACTACTACATAGATAAATTATATTTTATATTTATAGTTTTTTTTATAATTATTTAAATAGAATTAAAAAGAATATACCAAGGAAAATATATAAAATTTTCCTCTATGAAATCAACATGTGCAAGAACCTACATTGATTTGCAATTATGTACTAATTTTATTATTAATGTAGTATAAAATAACTTATTAAAAAAGTATATACATTTTTCATAGACTTGGATACAACTCTATTTTGTCGGAGCAATAAAACTTTTTATATCAGATTTTTACAAATATTTCAACTATTTTTATAAATAAAAAAAATATATATATAATAAAGCTGTTGAGTTTCTTTCTTCTAAAGCGCTGCTGCTTTTTCTATTGATAAAAACACATCCTTTCAACTGTTTTTCCTAATTCAATTTAAAACGTTTTACTTTAGGCAAATAGAAGGAGAGGTAGCATGGGATTTGCATTTCTCTATTCGATGAATAACGATTTATACACACTTTTTTTGTTATTTTTTTGTGCGTTAAATTTACTAAAAAAATATAGTCTATCCAGGTAAAAAAAATTTAAACTATTTTACATTTTTGTGCATATTAAATATTTTTTTTAAAGACGATAAAGATTAATTTTGAAAACACTATATGCATGCTACAATATACTTTAAATATTTATAAAAAAAGGCTTCGTGAAGATATTTTAATGCAAGAATATCTTACTCATTAATAAAGGGATACTGAAAGAGTACTTGTTTTTATATAAAGTGTGCTCTAAAAAAGAAGATGAAAAGATTCAATATGTAAATTTATTAAAATTATTCGGTTACATGAAAAAACTTACTTTTTAGTGAGTATTTCAAAAGAATAAAGAAGAAGTTAAAGAAGAAAGTACAACTCATTATTTTTAAATTCATTTAAAAGGACTGAAAATGTCTTACTAAGATTAGAAAATAATTTTATATGCATGATCGTTGAAATAAAATTTTATCAGACTTATGGAGAGTTTTTTTTTTTTCAGTCTAAAATTAAAGAGCGTCACTGTCATTATGATGACTTGAAGCACTAAATGTTTGAGGGACAATTTTCAACTGATTGCTCTCTTTTTATTTTAAAACAACTTTTTTTTATACTGAACTGCGTCAAAACAACAAAGGATGTCTCTCTCTCTCTCTCTCTCTCTCTCTCTCTCTCTCTCTCTCTCTCTCTCTCTCTCTCTCTCTCTCTCTCTCTCTCTCTTTATATAGAACGATATTTTTAATAAGTAGTATACGCAATACTTTTTTAATTAAAAACATTTAGCTTTTATTAAATTTTAGCCCCAGTAAACACTTAAAGCAATAGCATTAAAAAAAATTCTTCCACATTAACGGTTACAATTAAAAAAAAAAAGAACAAAAAAAGAACAAATGGTTTTTGTATTAAATAATAAAATTTGGTGCCTTAATATGAAAATGACATGTCTACTTTAACCAATGCTTTATTTTAGGAAAATAATTATAAATTTTATTATAATTTAAAACTTTAAGAATGTTTTTAATTTTATTTTCATATTATATGCAAAATGTTTCGTTTCATTAAATTTAATTTTACTTAATAGTGTAAAGTTCATTGATATACAGTGTATTCATGAAATATTATATCAAAACAAGACAGATATTACTGTATTTAAATTTTACATATATATAACACAATGTTTACTTTATACTTTTGTGGCATTTGATGAAACCAACCAAATGTCGTTTGTTATATATATGAAGCATAATCAAGGTATATATATAGCCATATAAATTATTTTAGTATACAGTTCATATTACACAAAATCATATATATATATATATATATATATATATATATATATATATATATATATATATATATATATATATATATATATATATATATATAATATATAAGTTTATAGCGTGATGGTCACGCGTATGTCAAAGTAGAGGAAGAAAGAAAAAAAAAAAAAATGGAATGTGAGCTTTTTTTCGTAGTAGTGACAATTTTGTCTGACTAGCGTATGACGAGGACCCTTGGGATTAAATTATCGCTCGACCTGCCTACAAAACTTGCTCAGAATTCCAAGTAAAAACTGCCTGACTGCCTAACCAAATAACAAAATAACAGAAAAGAATAAGAAGAGAGTCAGAGAAAGAAACCATATAGAGAAAGTATAGACTCTCCCTCTATAGCTTTAACTATAATATAAAGTTTTACTCTTCAAAAAAGTACCATCTAGGTTTGATTTTTATTTAAAAAATATTGTTTGATATATTATTATATATTATATAATTATATTATATTTATGTTTTAGGAATCATAATTTTCAAATGTAAATAACATAAACTCAAAACATGATATAATTTAGTTACATACTGTAATGAAATTATGCTCTCTGGTTACTGTTTCCCTAATTTAATTTTCTTATTTACACAGTACAGTACCAAAATAAATGAGTAAATAGAAGCTCTTTTTAAGTATAATCCACATGCAAAAATACTTTATCAAAAAAAAAAAAAAAAAAAAAATTACGAAGGTAACATTTTTTTTTCTTCTTTGAATTGGCTTTTTTTTTTTTTTTTTTTTTTTTTTTTGTAAAATAATTTAATAAGAGGAAGTGAGAAAGTAGATCTCAAGGCTCATTTTTGTTAGTCATAACGTCTAGACCGTCTCTTCATACCAAATGACGCCGCAGAGAAAAAAAGAGTCAGAGAAAAAAAAGTATTTGCAAGCCAAGTATATAATATAAAGACTTTTTTATGAGCTCCAATATGGAGATAAAAAAAGGAAAGATGGTTAAAAAAAAATAGCTATGATATTTTGTGTGTGTGTGCGTTTTTTTTTTTGTTTTTTTTTTTTTTTTTTTTTTTTTTTTTTGCACGTGCAGTGTATGAAGTTATATGAATAATAATTTGATATGGAAAGTACAAAAATACCTTAATTCAATTTAAAAATATGTTCTATGGGGTTATAAAAAAACTATCTTTCTAAAAAAAAAATAAAAATAAAAAAAAAAAAACTTTTTTTTATCTGCATAAAATAACAATCTAATGCAAAAAATTATAATAGAATCAAGCTCAAAATTTTATCTTAATGACTATTATGGGTTAAAACTTTCTAATACATATATATATTGATTAAATTTCTGACATAGAACATATAATATATTTAAGAAACTTTACTTTGTATAGGACATAAATTATGCATGAAAACACGTTATTTTAAACAGAAACTTCCATATAATAGTGCACAAAAAAGAAGCAATGTAGTGTTTCACCTGCTTCCAAACATGCATAGAGGAAAAGTGATAATTACCTTTCCAAGTGCCTGGGAAATAGTCACCCTTTTGTGCAGCTGTGTTCTCACCTCTCTCTCTCTCTCTCTCTCTCTCTCTCTCTCTCTCTCTTTCTACGAAAGAAGGGCACAAATTGCATGCATATTTTCCACTTAAAGTGTACTTAGAAAGTAGATATACTGTAGAAAGCTTATATTCAACAAATATTATTTTCATTCTAGAAACTGTCAATACTTTTTTTATACATTGACAGATGATTTTAGTCCTTAAGTGATGGATCAATTTTCAATACAAAGTATAATAATACTATGCATATTATATATATATATATATATATATATATATATATATATATATATATATATATATATATATATATATATATATATATATATATATATACATATACATATACACACACACACACACACACACACAAATATATATTATATATATATATATATACATAATATGTGTATTTATGTAAAAAACTGTACGCATATAGTATAATAATATAATCATACAAAAAAAAATGTCTGAAATTTAACAATAGCAAAGTAGAATGTTGTGTTGGATTTGTATGACGTCATTGTAATATTATGATATTCAGGTTGTAATAATAAAAAGCGATTACATGTTTATTATTTAATAACGTAAAATACACTTTCATTATTTTGTTATTGTAATCTGTTTTAAAAAGGCAGTTTTTATTCTATTATGTCTATTTATAAAATGTAAATAAATAAATTATATCGATTTAACTAGGCATAAAAAATAGTTAACATTTTGATTTTTCAAACAGATATTTTTATCAACGTATTGATAAAGTTATCACTTTTTTTTTATCTCTCGCTAAAATATGAATCTGGTGTTTACAACACTATGAACACTAACGAGCTAAAAAAAAAAAAAAAAAAAAAAAAAAAAAAAAAAAACTAGGGTAAATAAGATAAGAAGAAAAAAGTGGTAGTAAATAATTTACCGCTAAATAATGTTAGCTTGGAGACAGTGAAAGTATTTTTAGTGAATTTAAACAAAAATAATGATTATTCAGAAATGAGCAAGCAGTAGTAAACAAGCTTAAAATGCATCCATTACTTACTTATAGGATTCAAACAACAAAACTTAATTTTATTAGCATTATTTTAAAGCTCATTAACTATTTCAAAGAATGCATTAAAAAAATACATTTTAAGTAAAACCTAAATAAATGTATAGTTGAAATAAAGTTAAAGAATTTACAAGCTTGTTTATTTTGGAGATAAATTTAAATAATTTATTACATTTTTTTATGTAAAATAAAAATAAAAAACACTTTGTAATGCATTAGAAAATAAAGTAACAGTATCAACATACAATAAAAATGTTTATTAAGTAAGGTTAAAGTTGAGAAAACACAATTCTGAATGTTTTACTTTAACTATATAATGTAATTTTATTACATTTTTGCATGATCATTTCTTAACAATTTTATTTCCCTTTTTTACATTATTTTAAATGTGATGTGAATTTCAAATAGATTAGAATCTGGTCTTAAGCCAGAGAATTTCTTATTGTTTTCTCTCTCTCTCTCTCTCTCTCTCTCTCTCTCTCTCTCTCTCTCTCTCTCTCTCTCTCTCTCACTCACTCACTCTCTCTCTCTCGCTCTCTCTCTCTCTCTCTCTCTCTCTCTCTCTCTCTCTCTTTCCGTTCAATAAATTATTGTATTACTCAACTTTTCTAAACTTATTACTTGTGAAGAAAAACTTATCTTATTTTTTTATTGATAGAACTTCTTTCTTTCTGACTATTTTGTAATGTAATAACAATTTTATTTATCATAAATTGAACTATGATACTTTTTTCACTTCTATAAAATGTCAGCTAATAAATTTAAAACTTTTTGCTTTATTAAATTTAGTTTAACTTATAATTTTATTATTATTATTGCAATAAAAAAATAAAATATTCAAGATTTCAGCTTAAGATTTCTATTCGTAATACTTATAATTTTAGAACATAATATTTTATCTTAAGATAAAGTTTTTTAAACGTCAAGTATACACATGTGACACCTCAGATCTTTTTAAAAAATCAATGATTTAGTATTGTGAACTTTAAACTATCAAGATATTACACGAAATTTTAAAAACATAAAGATAATATTTTAAAACCTTTAACGGAATACAGTATTCAATATAATATTTTTTAAACAGATTCCTAAAGAAACATTTTGACATTATTTTTTTCTTAAATGTGTCAAAATATTATGTATATAAAAAAAAAGTAGAACGTGTTCAACGTATTTACCTATCAAATTCAAATATCAAACCCTTCTCAAGGTGTGTAAGCTGATGTAGTCTTATATAAGCCGGTCAGGCGTCTTTAGTTTGGTATACGACGTAGAGTGAGAGAGTGTAAGTGAGAGAGAGAGAGAGAGAGAGAGAGAGAGAGAGAGAGAGAGAGAGAGAGAGAGAGAGAGAAAGCAAATTATGGGTCTTTCTCTTTCTCTTCCCCTTGCTTTACTTCACTCTCTATCAAGTAAAAGATTCAAGTGAGCGTGTAATACATTGTGGTAACCAGAATAATTTAAACTCAAAAGATGCAAATTATAGGGAACGTATAACAACATTAAGTCTTTGTTTTAATACTTTATAACCTACCTATACTTAAGTAGCATACTATATAAAATTTATTACCTATATATATATATATATATATATATATATATATAATTTCAAAGCAATTATATATGTATAAAATATATTGTGCATGACAAAACTGATTAACTTTTATATATTTTTTTTTATCATGAGTCCTTTCTTCTAATTTCTTTTCTATCTTTGGAGGTTGGTAAAAATTAAGGGAGGAAAAAGGGGGGAAATATACTGTATTAAATATATGCTACTTTTGTTCTCTTGATTGCTGATATTAATTTTTCTGAAACATTAATAATAGTTATTGCCACAAAGTGATTTTACCTCAAAAAGTGAGTTCTGCTGCAGAATTTAAGTTATGTATATTTGATTTTTTTTTTATCTGAAATAGAATGTTTACAGATTGGTGTTTAAACATGCCTTTTTTATCCTTGAGTATTCTTTTGTTTTCATAGGTAAACTTTACCTTTTGTCATCAGACGGTGATGTAAAAACAAACAGAGAAGTTGAGTCTGTGAAAACCAATAGAGAGAATAAATTTTTTATACATTGGATATACTTGTTAAAAGCTAAAGTTCTATTTTATTGATTTAAAGGCAAGTAATTGAAACTATAAGTATTAAAATTAAGTGGGAGAAAGGAGACATATAAAGCTAAGAAGTTAAACAAAAAGTGAATTTCTATATAAAAAAAACTAGTCGTAGCTATAGCACAAAAGGCAAAGCAAAACGTTAAAATCCATAACGAACAGGTAGGGAATAAAAAATTACTCTGAAGATGTTTTTGGTATAAGGAAAAGAAAAAAGAGAATTGAAGAAGAAGAATCTCATGTTCTGGGACGTTCCATCACTTACCTCGAATCCTCTCTCTATTTTTTTTTACATATATATATATACCAATGTTGAAAAGTAGCTTTACACTATACGATATATGCTGTGTCTAACCATAGACAAAGATAAACCTACGTTAGTAGATTTTGTTAGGCTTCTTTTCTACTACAACTACCTCCATCTTTGCAATATTTTGTGTCCCCTTGAGATGTGAACCTTTACTTTCGTCTCTTCATACGCACCATGTTTGCCTAGGGACTCGTTTTGTTACAAAGAACAAAGTATCTGTGAATTATAAAGTCTTTGTCTAACAAAACTAACTTAAGGCTTACAGTCAAAATAATGCTTATAACATTATAATGAAGAACGTCTTATAAGGTCACCATAAATATATTTTGTGGTTACAGGTTTAATGTCAATAGTCAACATTTTGAGCCATAATTATATTAATAGTGTCTTTGATTAATGAACATAAAGCTAATTTTGCTTTCAAAATGCCATTCATTACATCTTTGTATACAAGCATGTTATTTTATTAACATATTACTTAATGTTTTAATGGTATTAATTAAACTTCATTATATTTTACACAAATGTTTTCAATTTTTACGTTTTCCTATGTTATAACAACTCAAATCAGTAAGTGTAATAAGATGCACTTAATAAAATGCATTACTTATTAATGAGTTAAAGAGCAGGTAAGAACCTTAATAGATGATAAACATGGAATCATCAATTAATATTTAAATACCCTTGTTTCACTAAAATTTTAAACTATATGAAATACGGACTTTTTTAATTAAAGAAATAAATATTAATTATGAATGAAATTAGATGATACTTTATAATAAAATATTTAGCATCCAATTTAGTCTGAAACTTTACTTCCCTAGTTTAGAGCTAACTTCAAAATGTTCAATGAATATTTACTCGCTCTCTAGATTTACCACATACGTTAACAATCTATTGCGATACTGTACGATTGGTTGTGTTGTAACAACCATTAATCACCAAAAGAAAAACTCATTCCACACCTTCATTATACAAACAGAAAGTACACAATTTATTTTAACTTTTGATGTGATGTATTGATACTAAAGAATAGAGCTGAAAACTAAGGGGGGAAAACTAATAAAATAGGAAAAGGTTTGACTTAGAAAAAAAGTCCTTCTCTCTCACTCTTTCTTAAACCTGCGCTTACATTTCTTTTCTTCAACTATATAGCTTTAGTTCCAAATCTTCAAAAACGACATAGAAATTTTTCTTCCCCCTATAGAAAAAAAAAAAAAAAAAAAAAAGGAAACCATATTTTTCCATTGCACATTTCAACAAAATTTCTAATATTTTACCCTCTTTTTTTACCCTACCTACGTTTCATACATTTTTAGTAGCGTAAAGTATGAAAAATAATATTTTTTTTATACATAACTTTTAACGTTTAAATTTTTGTCATATAAATATTTAAATTAAAAATTACTCTTCACTTGATGGTATATAAAAAAAAAATTACACTCTTTTATAACACACAGCAGATAATATAAACAAACTAAAAAATAATTTTTCTTCTATGTATTTGAATGCAAAATATGTCATGTTATGTAGGTTTTGTGAAATCTGAAATTTTAAAAATCTAATTTAAGAAATTTTCATTTTTCGTTTAATATATTGAGATAAAAAAAATAGAAGAGGAAAAAACAATGTTGTTTATCAAAATGAAGGAAGGATGTAGATTGTGAAAGGTGTGATATACAAAGAAAATGGTAAATAGATAGATAGAAGTATGGAAAAAGCAACATTCACACTCGCATACACAGCTGGGTTTCAGGTGGGAAGAAAAAAAAAAAAAAAAAAAAAAAAAAAAAGAGGAAGGAAAAGGAGAGAAAGTGGGGTGTTATACTTACTTTACCTTACTAACCACCAATACCATAGTACGTTGTCATGGTTACCAAATATAATCTCATAGGCAGGAAGCCGTAGTATAAAATGCCCCTAGCACCAAAGGTACTATATGGTGTCAAAAAGAACCACCAAAAACAAAATCATATTATATAGTGTGAATTTTTTTTATCTATATATCTTTGTTCTTTTACAAAGATGCAAGAATGTGAGAAAAATGTTTAATCTTTCTTATCCATGCATGCATAACTATGATGATTATCATGGATATATAGAGTAATAAAAAGTGTAATAAGATAAGAATAAGAGAAGATTATAAATAACAATAATAATAAGTGTCTTTATTATAAATAAATAAATATAGTCTTTATTGCAAAATAGGCAAATGGTGCAGTCAGGGCAAAACAAAGACCCTATATCACTGAACCAACATTGGACAGCAGTAAAAAACAAAAATAAAATATACCATTTTTAAGATTATTAAGCATATTAAGACATATTATTTTAAATTATATTTTCAAGAGAATAAGTAGTTTAATAAATAGCATAAATTATTATATGATAATTTGTTTTCAAGTCTAAAAAAAGATTGGCGCATAATTTTTTATACTTTGTCAGGTAGTATACTGTTCATGGCATTCAAAAATATTGTGAGTACAATTTTAAAATGTAAACATAACTAACCAACCATCATTAAAAGATTATCATTGCAATTGCCAAAATGATAAGGTATAAAACAAAACTATAATATTATTGAAAATATTCTAATTCATTTTCCTTATTGATAAAAAAATAATAACATTTTAAATAATTTCTCAATGTACAATAATACACGTTCTTTCCTATTGTATATGTATTTTCTATAATATTATCCTATATATTGATTCTATGGTGTATACAAAAATAAAGCTTGTATAAATTATTTTGGTAGTTGCGTCATAGAAAATACATGAATACATAAAGCTTAAATCTCCCTAAGGATGTTTGGGGATGAGAATGAAAGCGTCAAGGTAAAATATCTGCAACAGACACCGTGATGTGTAATGCGAGATGTCAAGATCAGACGGAAGCGACGTATATGTGTGTTGTGTGTATGGTTAAAATAAGAGAGTGGATCTGTCGTTTTGTGGTTTTTATTTCATACAACAAAGTGACAAAAATATAATATTATATACAATATATAATATAAGATGAAAAATTGTTATATACTTCTGTCATTTAATACGTATGTTTTGTAATTGTAACTTTAACTATTAAAAATCGTATTTATCAAAGGAATAGACCAGAGAAAAATATAAGCATTTATATCACGTAGCAGTGGTCATAAATTTAGATTTATGCAACCCGCACAACATTTTCATGCTAATTTTTGCATGTTTCTGATGTCATAAACATGTATAGTCACGCAAATTGCATACTTTACAGTATTTTAACGTTCTCTCTTGGAGCTATATTAACATTCTGGTGAAAATTGACAACCGTTTTGAAGATTCCATTTCGTGTTTATTCATTTTATGTGGTCTATGGCTTTAAGTTTTTGTACATTTTTCAATGTTATATTGTAAGATATACTATCATATTATGTTGCTCTTCAAAAAAGAAATTTTTTCTTCGAAAATTGAATGTCATATACAGTAGTTTTAAGATTAATAGTTATCTTACTTAAGTCATATCATAAGTTTAGCTGTCTCAAAACAAAAAACAAAAAAAAAATGCAATTTGGGAAATTAAATATAAAAAATAAAAAATTGACCCGAAAATGCCTATAAATATAATAATTATTAAACCCTAAATTGTAATTATATAGGTTTAGTTTTTTTAAAAACTTGTGTTGAAAATTTTCAAACCTACTTTAGAAACCCTTAAAAAATAATAATAATAAAAGGCAAAATAGTTTTCAATATAAAAATAATAAAAATTTGGTTTGTATATACATCAATAATAGAAAAACTTTATTTATTTTATAGTTCCTAAATTTAAATTGTTTTAAGTCACAAAAAGTTTTGAAATCAATAATGATATTTGTAAAATATCACGCAATTGGTTTATAGAAAGCAACAAGCTAATTTAAAAAAAAGCAAAAGTATACAAATCCACAGCATACAAATCATGTCAATCAAAAAGTTATTTTTAGTTGAGTGATATGTATTAAACAACCTAACTTTATTTTTATGCAAATTTGCAATCAATATAAAATTCTGATAACATAAATTTAAAGGAAAATAATGCACTAAAATTTTAGACATTCCAAAATATTTTACTATCAGTTATCGTATGTAATGTAATTTATGCATAAACGATCAATAAAACTTCAATTCTTCTATCATATGCCAATCATAATTTAAAAGGAATCAATATTTTTGGCATAACAATTTAGTTTTTTTTTTTTTTTTTCTTCTTTTTTTATTGATATTAAAATCAGCAACTGTTGAACGTAATGATTTCGTAAAAACTGTTTCGATCATTTATTTGGTGAATATGTTTTACTCTCTCCAATTTCAATCAATCTAGTACAAAAAAAAAGTAACTTTTATTTTTATTACTTAGAAAATACTGTTAATTAATTAAATAATTCAATTTGTTGATGGCAGGAACACAAAAGATGGCAATAATATTAAAATGTTGGTAAATATTTAATATAAAGAGAATAACTGCTAATAGAGGTTACAAATAATTGAACAGAACAATCTGATATGGTACACTTTATATAATGATAGTGTGTAATACATATAATTTGAGATTAACTTTAGAAATAAAAAGCAAAGGAAGAAGAGAAAAAAATATATAACTCACATTCGAGCTTATACTGTCAGTATCAATTACTTAAAAACGTAATACACACACCGTAAAATCCCTAGAATTTATGTTAGTTTTAGATATCATATATACATATATAGTGTAAAAATAGCCTTAAAGCTTTTGATCACTTTTTCGTAATGACAACTAGATCTTCATTTTTAATGGAAATATGACAGATTGACAAATGTTTTCGTTTTCATCAATTTTGTACTTTCAGAAAACCTATTGGAGTGTTAATGTTAATAGTGTACAATTTGAATTATTCAAAGATCAAGACTGTAAAGAATATACTCTTATAAGATTATTGTAAGCTAGAAGAATTTCTTATGGATTATGTTCTGTTTTGTTTCATTTTTTATGCAACAAAGAAAGATAATGGTCAATATTTTATTTATTTATCTTAAGTAAGATCATAGCAGTACAAGAGAGAGAGAGAAAGAGAGAGATGAGAAATAATTCTATTTTTAGAATAATTTGTACCAGGTCAGGGCTTACAAAAGAGAATAAGAGAGAGTTAGAGAGAGAGGAAGAGAGAGAGAGAGAGAGAGAGAGAGAGAGAGAGAGAGAGAGAGCAATGTAGCAGCCCTGGTCGATTTTCCCGGGTAAGTCTGCGGGTGTGGGAGGGCAAAGCAGGGCAGGGCAGAGTGGGGTAACAGACAATATCTCTCTCTCTCTCTCTCTCTCTCTCTCTCTCTCTCTCTCTCTCTCTCTCTCTTTCTCTCTCTCTCTCTCTCTCTCTCTCTCTCTCTCTCTCTCTCTCTCTCTCTCTCTCTCACACACACACACACACCGCTGACGCCTGTGCGGCTACTGCCAAGGGCTGATTTACTCGTGGCCGCAGGTGCCACCAATGCCAAGGTGGGAGGTCGAGGGGTCAATACAAAACATCTAACGATCTTACATTGTTTCTCTTAGGTATCAAAACTTACCTCAATATCAATACCATTTTTATGAAACTTGCACTTTCACTTTCATTGCTATTTACTTGTTTACATATCACATACATAAAATAGTTAACCATTATTTATTATGTTGGGTGAAATTTATCTGCGGTAAAATTTAACTACTATGTACTGAACGATATTATACACGTTCTAGTAATACAAGAAGCCTAAATATATATATTTTTTATATTGAAGAATAAAGCAAGATATAACATGAAATAAACAAATTTAAAGGGGGGTGGGGGAAGTAGAAACTGATTTTTAGCTGAAATTTAAAATTTACGATGTTAAATAATATTTTTGTGTCAAGATTTTTGATTTGCCCAGAAAGAGGACATATTATCAATATCATGTACTATGTAGTGCCAATACAATACAATTTAAAAAAATGAGAGATATCAAGGATCCTTCTTTTGTACATCCCATAAATACACGTTCAAACTACTTGCAATTTAGTTTGTAAAAACAATGATAACAACACCGGACATACTGTACATGACGGTTCGGTATAAAGATATTTATTTTCCTGTTACGAGTACTAATAATTTATTCATTATACTCGGTATTTTCCCTTCCATCTCCATCATGCAACTGATCAGGTCCATTATTATGTCAGCTTCAGTTTGGAGACTTCTGATAACGAAACGTTAATGAAAACCTCTCTTCTGTAAAATGTCAAAGTAAATTCTGTCAACATTTCAATTTTATAATATAATATTTCTAAAAGTTTAAAAAAAAAAGTGAAACACATTTGTTATCATTTAAAAATAACAAACAAGGAAAGATATCAAAAGTTTTTTGTACCATAAAAATAAAGAACCATAAAAAACAATCATAAAGCAACAAAAATTTTAAAAGTACATTTTTCTCCCTCATATTTTTTTGTATAATATACTATATTATATATATGTTTTCTCTTATTATGTTTTTATAGAATTTTATATTTTGTTTACTATATATTTATCAACATCATGCCATTTATTTGAAAAAAAAGCGTAAAGAAAAAACGTCAAACACAGAAAAAATATTATAGAAATTGTATTGAAATTTTATTAAAACTGAACGAATGATTGATCTCTGTATCATATACTCATTACTTTATAAAGAAATCATTATTTTGAAATGTTGGAGTGGGGGAAGGTAGGAAAGGTGTATTAAAAAAATAAAACAATACAGTATAGATTCTATGATATATAAAGTATTACTGTACCATCTTATGACAATATCTTATAGAGTATTAAGTTAATTAAAATCTATTACTAATATAAAGCAATAGATTAAAGTTTTATATCACATTGATGTCTTTACCTTATAGTTGTTACTTGTATTGAACCTTGACATGATGAAATGAATAAAAAAATGTCTGATTCAACTATATTTTTATGGCACACTTTATACAGTATACAAGTTTACAAGTACGTAGTATAAAATTATATTTCTATACACTATACGAGAATTTAAAACTTTTTATTCTTCATCAATTAAAATTTTAGTTAAATAAAGTTATAAATAATAGTTTCAAGTGCTTGTATATATATATATATATATATATATATATATATATATATATCAGATTCTTCAAGCGAATGATGTATAATTTCATATTAATAAAATGTCTGTTAAATAAATAGCACAAGAAAATATGAAAAATGCATGAAAATTTACACATTATTTTTCATATGTCAAAAATTCATATAACATTAATTTATCTATGTTTTAAAGTTACCAAACAAATACATTAATCTAAAAAAATTATTTTTGTTATTATTTATCTCTATTTGAATTATAAGTCAGCTGTATGTGAAGCAATTCTTCAATATTATATATATATATATATATATATATATATATATATATATATATATATATATATATATATATATATATACACACACACATATATATATATACTTTTTTTTGTGTATAAAAATTCATTTCTTTTCATTCATACGTGTTTTGTATATATCGTGACTTTGACAAAACCAATAAAAAAGATTGAAATGGAAATGCTTTTGCTATATCGAAAATCTGAATTTTGCTGACATGAATATATAGAATATAATATTGGAAATCTAATTTTAGTAGCTCCATATAACTTTTTTTTTTTTTTTTTTTTTTTTTTTTTTTTTAATACTCTCTCACACACATCACACTTCTACCACAACTGTTTGTATTTTAAATTAAATATTTTATACAGTCAAGAGATTTAAAGAAAAAATGTAAAATTTTACTTAAAGTACTTTTACAATGATAAGAAGTTTTAAAATTTAATCTCTTAAATTTTTATGAAAAAAAAAAAAAAAAAAAAAAAACGCATTATTAAACATGGAAATATGGTTTTCACTTCTAGCAAAATTCAATAATTTTAAAGTATAAATTTTTACTTTTTAGTTTTATAAACAAAAAGACTAAACTTGAATGCCTGTTGGCATTTTAAGAATAATAATAAAAAAAATTCTAACAAAAATTTAAATAATAATAAAAAACAAAAGTTGAGTAAAAATTAGTCGTCTTTCTAAATATACAAGTTGCAATTAACAAACTACAATTTTCTGTTTTTCTTTGTTGTTTGTTTTAGAATTGTTTTAATTACATTTAAAAAAAAAAGTTTTGAGCCTTTGAGAAGACTATTTCATTAATTATGAATAATTGCTGGTCACAAATAAAGAGAAAATGTTTGTGTATTGTTTTTTTGAATGTAGATTTCTATTGAACAAAAAAGATATCATCATTTCAACCTTCATTAGTATTTAGTTAATAAAAACTTTGATTGTTGGCCATGATAAGTTTTTACTTACCTATAAATTTAATACAAACCTCTCACAATTTTTTTTAATCTTATAATTACATTAAAAATCATTTTATTTTGGTACTCATTCTCATATTTATTAATGATGTGTGTTGCAATTGCAATATCAGCTGCAATGCATTGCAAAGGCAAGACAAATAACCATGAGCATTTCAAAACAAGTGATAGCCTTAAAAACAAATTAAAGCTTGTTTTTTATGCAAAGTTTTTTCAAAAATTTGGACTATTTTTAAAGATAGTTTTATAGTTTAGAAGTTATTTACAAAATAAACCATTTAATGAATAATAACCTTTTATTTTTTAGATAGATATGAAGCTACATAGTATAGTACAGCTATAGTATAGCTTTAGCTAGTATAGCTATAGTACACCATTAAAAAAAATGTTTTATTAAATTTTTGAAACGCCAATAACATAACAAAGCTATTTAATAGGTTATAATAAATACACTAGAATATATAATAATAGCAATATTTCAAAATTGGAAAATTAAACTCACGTAATTTGATGGAATTTTTAAGACAAGTTCAATACATTTTACAAACATTAATTAAAGTTGTATTGATGCAAAATAGTGGCTCGAACAGTGACATTCAAATTATTTTATTATTCATTATAATTTTATATACGAAAAATTACAGTAATCACATTGATAAATAATAATTTAAATATATACCCCTTAATTCTGTTATTATATTAAAATTACTATTCCATTTTAAAATGAACGCTGTCCTTTTTTTTATATATAATTATTAAGCTTATTAATGTAATATGTTATAATGTGGTAAAAGCTATAATGTTAAATTGAATTTTATTATATAAATATATCTAATAGAATTTTAATTTAATTAGTATAGCAATTAAATAATACTTTAAACTTATGTTATTTTACGTATCACATATATATAATTATATATTATGTAATTTTGCTTTTACATACATATCAAATGTTCATATTTTTGACACATAATAACGATTTTCTCGTTGTTATTATTATTTGTTCTTGCGAAGGAAGGAAAACGCCATAGTTTAGATTCTCTATTGTTAAAAGCATCAACCAATAATAATTTCCGTACTTAACTTTACTAAATTTTGCTGTCTTGTCTTCTTTGCGTTAAAGGCCAATTTATTTTACCTTCTTTATTGTGATCTTTAAAGCGCTTTCTTTATACTTGGCTTTGACAGGTCATATCATGAATCAATATTTTTACAAACTAATTAACATTATACACTTTATATTATAATATGTTATTATTATTATTATCTTATAATGTTATAAATATTGTCTAAATTAAGCTTTAATTGAGGTTATCCTGGTTTGCGTGTTAGCGTGTTTATCGGGAAATAATATTAAAAAAAAGTTATAATAGTAATTTAGCACAGTTTCTCTCTCTCTCTCTCTCTCTCTCTCTCTCTCTCTCTCTCTCTCTCTCTCTCTCTCTCTCTCTCTCTCTCTCTCTCTCCATAGATTTTTATTGCTAGTATAATACAATGTACAATAATATAGAAAAAAGTATAAATTTTTAGATGTAAATATTTACAAATAAATAATGCTAATTAATCACATTTTAGAATGCTCTTAACCAGTTGTTAAAACATCAAATATATAAAGTTGTTTTTTAACGAGAATACAAAATTACGCATTAACAACTCACTGAAACTAAGTTCAATTAAAATATAGATTTATAGCCAAATTAAGTTTTCTATCATTGACCTTACAATAAAAAAAATATATATTGCATGGGGGTTAATGTTTCTTTAACTAATTGCATTCCTATTGTTGTTTTTTTCGTTACGTATGCAATTACCAACTATTAGTTTACGTACATTTTGTATCTTTTTCAAGAACTTTGAACCTTAACTATAAAATAAATGAAAAAATGATGAGAATGCAAGAGATTAAATTTGCCATATACTGTATACAATATTAATTATTATAGCGTTATATTAATAGAATATCTATAATATATTATTCAACTTCTGTGAAGAATTTTATTGATTTTTCAGTTAAAATGTTAATGAACTCAATATTATGTTTTCATTTCATATATTACCACCAATGTAACTATTTGATTCCTTCTTTTTTTTTCTGTATGTGTGTGTGTTCTATATAATTCAACATATTTGATATAAATCAAAAATTCTTTCATGAGATTGAGTTGAAAAAGTTAAACACGCACGCAATATTTTTAAATCCTGCGTTTATGAAAGATAAATTAAGAACATGTCTAAAATAATTTCTTCTCTTATGAGATAAAAATTTATCAATCTTAATATATTAAAATCTAATTTTATATTTTTATTATCGTATGCTATATCTATTATACACATATTATTTTTTGTTTAGTATTTTGTTTGCTAACTTTTTTTTAAGTTTAAATAATAACTATATACAATTAAACCTTTAAAAACAACATGACGTAATGTATAAAAATATATTACATCTTACAAACAAATGGTGTACTTAAAATTAAAATTTATTTGAAAATTTAATTCTTCATTTTTTTTTTTTTTTTTTGCTATAAAGATTTTATTGCTTATTTTTTTATATGCTGTTTTCTCCATTAAATACATGTGTTTTTGATTTATAAATGGGGATAGAGCTATTTCATATAAAGTAAAAGGTAGAATATCATTTATAGTTTAACTTTCTCTCTCTCTCTCTCTCTCTCTCTCTCTCTCTCTCTCTCTCTCTCTCTCTCTCTCTCTCTCTCTCTCTCTCTCTCTCTTTCTCTTTCTCTCTCAAAAGACGAACTTGTGCAATCACATCAAAGTAGCACATATAGGATGTTCTGGTTTTAGCCAGGAGCAATGTTCCATAGGGAATTACAGGAGTTAGCCTGCCTGCCTGCCTCTCTAGTCTTGGACTATCCTATAGCTCTTATCATAGCTATGTATACACACTCGTTTTATTTTCAATCTTCTTCGGAAAAATAAAAACTATTCATCTCTTTTGATAGTCAGTGGAACGAAACAAGAAAAATTATTTTTTAATCATATGCCAATTTATTTCTAATGCTTTATATTATAAAACCTGTATTAAAAAAATTCTAAAGAAAGTTTTATTTAAAGTTAAAAGCTTACAACTTATTGAAAGTAACCTCAAACACACGGATAAATAAACTTGTATTTTATGATATTTGGTATGCAAAAGTGACATCAACCAACATGTAAGGATTTTAGTAGGGATTAAATGTCTAACAGTTTTCGTAACTTAACTCAAAGCCAAATTTCAAACTCTCTCTTGTGTAAAGTAAAATGTTAAATAAGTACATTATGTGATAGTATATATAGACTTTGTGATAGTGATGGTAAAGTGTACTGCGTGGTATTCATAGTATATTCGTCGTTTTTAGATAGCATCATTTTTTCTCCCTGTTGTATAAGTATGCAATGTACACACAGTCACATACATACACATAAAGTAAATAATGAAATGGAGAGAAAAATGCTTGAACAGAAACAGCGAAATAAGTTCATATATTACTTGACAGCTAAAAGCAGCTTTCTCTCTCTCCGTTTTTCTCTCTATTTTTCTGTAAAAATGCTACTTTTTTGTTCACCTCTCTCCTTCGTTCAAACACAAATTCAAATAGGTTGATGGTGTGGGAACGTAAAAAAAGAAATTGTTATTTAGCCACACCCAACATCTTTCTTCTCATATAGTGACATAACTATTCATACCAACTGCCCCCTTTTTATAATATCGTGAAATATAACGAGAGAGAGAGAGAGAGAGAGAGAGAGAGAGAGAGAGAGAGAGAGAGAGAGAGAGAGAGAGAGAGAGAGAGAGAGAGAGAGAGAGAGAGAGAGAGAGAGAGAGAGAGAGAGAGAGAGAGAGAGAAAGAGAGAGAGAGAGAGAGAGAGATGAAGATAGAAAATTCTATTGTAATTTTTCAACAATATTACTAAAAGATTGACAGAACGTTGAAAATGTTTTTAATAAGAAAGTTACAGCCGAGCATAACTACTTCATCGTCATCTGAGGTATAAAGAAGCAAAAAGTATAGTTTGACACCATGTATGTAGTATTGTTGTGGACCACAAATCATGCAAACGTCAGCTACAGAGTGAATTACTTTACATGAGAAAAAAAATGTCATGGAATTGTTGTCATATGTCAACATAAAAAAAAAATATGTAAAATATTTACATGGAATGTTAAACTATATATTAAAAAAAATTTAAATATAAAAAATGTAAATCAAATATGAATAATTTACTTATATGCTATTGATTTTATGTTATAAAATATTATGACTAAAAATAAACCATCAGTTTTTCATTTGTATAGTAAAAAAGTTTTTTTTTTTCTTTTTTTCATAATATCACCTCACTCTATATATTTAATATATTTTCAAAAAGCTTTTAAAAAAAATCTATATAAATTGTAATTTAGGTGTGAAAGCACTTTTTTTATGAAGTTGTCTATTTGATATGATTATATTATACTGCATTACTCTACTGAAAAGAAAGTATTATAATGAATTATAAAATAATAAATTCATTTTTTTTTGTTAAATTTAAGCTTCTATAATAATTAATGACTTTATTAAGTCATTGTGAGGTCTTGAAAGAAATATTTTACAAAACCTTGTCCACAATGTTACATGAAAACAGTGTGTATAAAGTAAAGTAAGCCATATAAATAGATACACCAAGGGTACACAAATTGCAGGTATATGATTAACATTAGACATAATATAATGATGTTTTATTGTTTACTGTATTGAATTAATGCTAGGAAATAAAATTAAAATAATTTATATACATTTACATAAAACACATTTTATATATTTGAAACTCATCCTCTTCAGTCCCAGTATTCAATACAGAGAACATCAGATAATTCAATACAAAATAGAAAAAAAAAAAAAAAAAAAGAAAAGAAATCGAAAAAATTGAGATAAAAATACAAAAATCGAACCAGAAAACGCCCCTGAATTCACGCAATTTTTAACGCTATTTTGAGCATTCTAGATTGGGTAGGGGGTCCGCAAAAGCAAGAAAACCTTTTTGACAAAAGAAGCATATTTTTGTCATTCTGAGAACCGCACAAAAACGTGGTTAAAATTTACGACAATGAAATAATTTTAAAAAAGTCGGAGACTGAAGAGGCTATACTCTTTCCTAATTTGATTATTTGGATATTTTTTTACAGTGTAATAATACCATCTAAACACTAGCCACGTATTTTTCATTTCACTAATGTATAGTAATTGTTAAGAATTCTAGAAATTAATGTCACTTCAACTTCCCTATATAGTAATACAGAAATATGGTATAGATCCCAATAGCTTTAGCTAAGTAAATAATAATAAAATAAAGTTGAAAAGCATAATACATAAATCAAACTTTTACTACCCTGGATTTCCTTCCCATTATATTATAACGCAAACAAAAAGTTATAAAAATATAATATATAATTTTAAATTAATATACTTATTATTTATTTTATTATATATTTTATAACAAATTTATTTAATATATATTCAGAAATAGAATCATTTATTGCATTTTTTTTAATATAAATAATAAATTATTACAGTCACGTTGCTATACGCTGGTATGTTTGTGTATAGCATTTTTTTTTTTTTTTTTTTTTTTTTTTTTTTTGCTCAGGCTAAATAATGTTGGATGGAATTCTAAATGTGGCGAAATGAAAGTACACTTGTAAATCAGACGAGTGAGGGACGACAAACTGCGGAATCGTGCTCAAAATAACTGAACAGTTTAAAACTCACAACTGCACGCATTCACTAACTCCCCAAATTACCACCATCAAAGTAAGCATGGTTGTTATAGATGTATTACACTGCATGAGATAAGTATTATTTGAAAATTTTACTGAACTATTTTTCAATTGGGATAAACATAGTAGGAGAAACAAAAATCTATCGCAGAAAGAAAAAAAAAGTTTGTACAGTAATGAACTTAATTTATAGATTAAATTGCCTAAATGTATAATCCTATTTTAAAACTGATTAAAATAAATAGTTTCAAAGAGATGGAAATCAAGTAAATTGTATAAAATTACAGATTGCTTTATTTTTGTGTAATATATTTAATATAAAAAGTAACCAAAGTATTATTTAAAAAAAATTGTTTAAAGACAGTAGAATTTGTGTTCCTTATATAAGTACACATTGAAAAACGCTTTTATTATCTAAAATGCCTAAAATAATATTTAGATTTTTTTTTTAATTCGTGTATACTTTTCACTCTTTATGTATAATGTAAATGAATTTCATATTTATTTAAGAAAATGTTGATATTTAACAATGTATAAAATGTTTACATTGCTATTTTCTGAGAATAGAATTGACGTCATCATTTATTCCGTTAAAATCTAAAATTGGTTGTATGAATAACAAATAATTGAAATGTTTACATAATAGTAATTGTGTCCTCTATGACGTGTACAGTACAATATAATACGATGGTCTATTGTTGTTTTCAACTATTAGTTAAGTGATGATTTATGAGGACGTTGAGTGTTGCTTGTCGACTGTATTATTTATTTATGACAACAATAAATAATTTTATAAATTATTATTGTTTTTATCAAGTTATAAAATATGTCATGTTTTCTATATAAATTATAGTTACAGTACTTACAGTGCAATTGCAATTGGTCTTATCAGTAAATTAGTATTTTTAACATATTTTAATATTTCAATTATTTTTTTCTTGTACTTTTAAAGTAACTTTTTACTTTTTTACTTTTTCTTGTTAATTTTAACATAAAAAAAGGAAAATAAACTTTTTAAAAAATATATATTTCAATACTTACTTTTGCCAAATTAAAAATTATGCCTAATTGATCTGTTTATATAAAAATTATTTAATTCACAGAAAACAAAAAACAGAAAAATATGCTTAAAGGCTGTCATGATGAATGCCGGACTGTGTGTCTATAGTTCCTGTTTGGTTCCATAGAATCTGTTAATAAGATTTATTTTGATGGAACAGTGGCAAAAGTGTAGAACAATAATGAAAAATGCCATAAAAATAAGATAAATAATACCATATAAATTATATTTATCTAACTTCATAAACTTTTAAAATCTATTATTCCAACAACAATAAAAACAATATAAATAATGCAATGAATAATATTCAATTCAAAGTATAATCAATGGAAATTTATTATGAATCATTAAACATTTATTTAAATGCATCCCATTTGATTTACATAACATCCAATGACATTTAAAAAAATACTATATAGTATTGGTTTATATGTTATTGTTACTGTAAAGATTTTTTAAATATATTATTCTACACTTTCAAATCACATAAAAAAACATCAATCTGTGGTTAAGTGGTTTAGCTAAATTATTTATAAGTTTTATAAAAAAAAAAAAAAAAAAAAAAAGAATAAAATTTATCCTATTACATACATACTGTAGAACAACTTTATTTAAACAATAATAAATTAAATATGAGTACAATTATAAAAGTTATATATACTGTGTTATAAATAATAATAACATCAATATTATTAAGTTTTACATATTTAATGATATAACTTTATTGTTTATTAAAATCTATATAGTATTTAAAATAAACTTTCCATAAAATAAAATTCGTATAATTTACAGTATTTAATACGGTAAGGTAAAATATTAACTTAAAAATAATAATAAGATGATTTATGGCATAAAAATAAAAGATTATTGTATAAAATTTTATATAATAACTATATGCAATATAAAATATGTGTACACTATATAATATAATATAGAAGTACACATAGAGATGATGGTTATATTATTGTGAAGCTCGTAAACTTTATTTAGTAGATTAAAATCGTTAAAGAGGTAATTTTTATAGTATAATATTTTATATTATATATAATGTTATAACTAACCTTCTCTTTACTGACTTAAACACACTTGTGTTTTAAAATTTATTACTAAAATTATCTAACGTGACCTCAATGGAATATATATATATATATATATATATATATATATATATATATATATATATATATATATATTAAATATATATATATATAATATAAAATATATATTATCAACAAGTGATTTATTGTATTTTATTTCTAATTATAAAATTCATAAGTGTGAAAACATACATAGTTGTGAGTTAAGTTTAGTTTAGAAAACCTATAATAGGTCCTGTTGTTATAGCTTGACTTACATGGCTTATGAAATTCAAGATACCCGAGACTTCTAATGCTTATAGGATTTCTATGTAAACTCAAATTTCCCAGGCGCTTTTGTATAAATTGAAGTTTAGGATATATAAAAACCTCAAAATTTTGTGGATTTTTCATGCATAAAAAGTATAAAATTTTGATTATATTTATTTAAGTCTAAAAAGCTAGTAGCTTGAAGTATTTGATTAACATGGTAAGTATTAAAATCCACAAACACCACTTTTGTTTTGAGGCCCCTTGGCGTAACTAAAGCACCCCTTTTTGTGGTGTCACCACATAATATCTTTGGTAAATACGGGGGGAATTCCCTAAAAAGCTGAAAACAACGTCTTTAGTAATTAAATTGAGCCCTTGGGCTTTTTTTTTTCTAGCCATGTGTGTTTTCCATTTGGTTATTTCTATGACAATTAACTGTTAGTGTTTATATATCAACATAACATTCAATAATAAAATTTAGATTTTAAGTTATGAATTATATTCTGCAGACGACTAAATTAATAACATTTAGTATAAAATTTAAACACTCAAAAAACAACGTATATTGATTATAAACTATACCATGTAATTTATTGATATCTATTTATATATATAGTGAAGTTACTTTGTACAATTTATGTAATTTTCCTACATGATTGCTTATATAATATGTAAAATATAATTATCATTAAAGTAAGGGCGCATGAGTATTGCTTTTATGTATATTATACGAAATGTTTGTTTTCATGTTTACTGATTTTCCATCATTAACCAAAACATCAAACAAGTTACTCGCCACTTTAGTATGTGAACATGAGATATGTATATTTACTGTCAGAACCACTTGCAAAACAAGCACTCTTTTTTTACGTAATATATTATTTTAAATTAAAACGGTCATATTAATTAAACTTTACAAAAAAAAAAAATGTAAATTCTGTACATGAAAAAAAATTTTAACGAATAAAATTGCGTGGAAAAAGAATGAAAGTGCTTTTTACATAAAATGTGATATAACGACCAATATTATAAATCATAGTATAAAGCGTTATGTACTTATAGATTAAATTATATTTATTCTTTATTAGACACTTAAATAAATAAATTTTGTAACGTAACATATGAAGTGTATAAACTTTTTTTTTTAAAACAAAACTTTTCTTTTAAAAAATTAAGAAAGTACGTAAGAAAAAAAAGTTGAATTTAAAGAAAAGGACGTAAAAGAAGAAAAAGAAACGTGATCACGTGTGTAAAGTTTCGTGCAGGTTTAAAAAAAAAAATCTCAGTCAGTATTATTTGGAATCCTAGTAGAGAGTTTTTTCTCTTAGTTTGCGTGTGTGCATGTGTGAGACAAAGTCTTAGACTTTCATGTACAAAAATACTAAAAACCAGCATTGAGTTTTAGATGACAAACGAAAGAGTACAAATTAATGATTTTAATCTTCATAATAATTTAAAGCATGCAGTTTTTAATGTGAAATATTATATTTTTTATGATTTTTTTTAATGTATATCTTTTGTTTAAAAATTTTTATATAATAATAATAATGCTATTATAACTGAAGTAATAAAAATAATATATTGCTTTCAACATATGACATTTATTTTACTTTATTGCAATTCTAAGAATTTAGATAATATCATATTTTATGTAACTTGAATATTTAATTCCTTTGACTCTAGAATATTAAGATTTTAACTACTAGTGAAAAGTGCGATAGATTAATAATATTACAAGAAATGCGTTATTATTATTAATTGTTATTAATATTTTAAATCTTTTATTATAAAGTTACTTAAAAATATAAAATGATAAATATAAAAAAAATCTCAACTATATAAATTTTAAAACTTATTATTATTCTTATCAAATAAAAAATAAATTTATTCCCTCTATTCAGTGTGAAAATAAATATTCTAACCTTCATATTATTATTATGCTATATATTGAACATTACATGATAAATCAATTTTTTTTTGGTGATATATTTATTTTGACATAAAGTGAGTTGAAAATGAGATAGAGAAGAGACACATATTATACTCATACATATATAATATTACACATATACATTTTTTTCTGCTCTCTCTCTCTCTCTCTCTCTCTCTCTCTCTCTCTCTCTCTCTCTCTCTCTCTGTCATCCCTAGTGGCAATTTTATGAAGATATAGTAGGTCCGGAGCTTCTTTCACCATATAACCAATGTATTTTCTCTTATCTTTACCGAGTTGCTACTTTTCTACTATTATCCACACGTATATTATACACAAAAGCTAGCTACTATGTAGAAATGGAGAATACTCTTCTATATAGCACTTCCGTTGATGACCCCCCCCCCCCCTCTCTTTCTCTTTTCTACTTTACAATTTAGAATATTTTTACGTAAATAGATAAGCTAAAGGGTTAAAAATCTTTAATATTCTATAGTATAGCTAACCACACAAACATGTTCTATTGTAGAGAAAATTAATATTTTTTTTTTTGTATAACAATTACTATTAAAGTTAATACTTTGGTACAGTATTATGGTTTTATGTGTTATTATTAATCCTTTAATAAAGGTTATTAAGAAGTGGTATAAGTTTGTGTGGTGTTAGAATGTTTAGAGTAATTTCACAGAACAATGTATTATGTAGATATGAAGCTCTGTTGTATAGTGTCTTTTCCTCATCAAGATTGTGTATATAATAAGACTCTTGTTATGTTCACATGTGCGTAATACGTACTACTGATTAGTCATTTTAATTAAGAAAATACAAGGAGAAATGTTTACCTAGATTGAAGACATTTCTGTAGCTGGAATTAAAATATAGAACTCATGATATTTGATCTAGCATTCTACTTTTGTTTCCAACACTGTTTTAGTAGTATACTGTATATTATATATATATAGTTACAATTTCCATTAAAATTTTTAGTAATAATTTTCCTTGTACTATGATATTAAAAATCACGTTTAATTTTTTTTATTCATATTTCAAGCAATCAATTATGTACCATTTCTATATAACCAAAAGAATAAACTAAAAATATTCAAAGCAAAATATTTATCAATAAAAATATAGATAAAAAATACTCTGTTTATGTAACATTTTATTAATTGTTCAAAATTATTTTGAAGTGAATTACCTTAGTCAGTTTTTTTTTTTTAAATGTAATATACAAAATAAATTTGCACACCGTTAATTTTAAAGTTTTTTTTTTTTTTTTTTTTTTTTTTTTTAACGCTGCCTACAGGCATAAACCTTTCACATCATACGTAAAATAGAAGATTGAACGTGTCTAAAAAATGAAATATAATCGTTTTACCCTTTTACCATGGTATTTACACTTTTAAACTTTTTGGTTCACTTATTTTTAACACATTATAATTTAAAATAATGATTTATCCACTAAACAAAGACAAGAATTTGTTTTCTTTTACAGGAAGACCTTGACTATTTGTAACTACCAAAGTCCAAATAACAACAAAATACTTCCTAAACTTTTCTTGATTCCTACATTGCTTTGAAATTTCAAATATTTATGTTTAAAATTTATTTTAACTTGTTTGAAGCCTTCTACAGCACAATACATTTTAAACAATCTAAAACGAGATCTTTGTTCGAAATAAATAAAAATTTCATCGTTCCGCCTTTTAACAAAACTGCTCTGAATTTCTCTTTATTTTATCTCGCTTTTTTTTTTTTTTTTTTTTTTTTTTTTTTTTTTTTAACTCTACTTTAAGTTAAAAAATTTAAAATCAACGTAATTTTCCTTGTTGTATATCACTATTTTAGAATCTAAAAATCAAAAACACACAAACACACACAAAAGTTAGAAACCTCAGAAAACAGCACTTTGATTCGTATATTTTATTTTTACTTTCTTTTGTTGACCATGTTGTAAATATATATATATTTCATCTTACGTTTTAATCATGAATTTAATTAAATGATACAATCTATACTTTTGAAATGTTCTTAAAATAAGACTATTCATGTGTTGGAAGCAGTGGGCAAAAGTACGTACTTTCATTCACCATGAAAGTGTATGAAAAGGAAGTATAATGAAAACCAGAAAAAAATATTTCACTCGTCTCTTTCACTCTATACGTTATCTGGTAAAAACAAAAATATTATTCATGCAAAAACCAACACCTAGGATATAGTATTATATATATATATATATATATATATATATATATATATATATATATATATATATATATATATATATATATATATATATATATATATATATATATATATATATATATATATATATATATAATTATATATTAACAGGATATGAAATATGAAATATGCATGCCAAATAAAGATAAACATTTAAAACAGTGTTATTCATTTTATATTGCTCAATTTCAAATATTATATTTTATTGTTTAATATACCATATTGTGATAGCATAAAATTGTTTACGTCATTGCTCTGTTGTTTATTCGGGGGGGGGGGGGGGGGGGAGGGTGGATTAATAACAATTTATTTCAAAAAGATAATATTTAAATGAATAACTAAAAAAATAAAAATATACCTATATATGTATAATATAAAAAGAGTTATTTAAATTATCAAATAATAGAGTTTAGTTGCTATTTTATACGATACTTTTTTTGCTTACGCGCAATTCCGGTACGCAAGGTATATGCATATATTTGTAAGTAATGCAGAAGACTGGCATATATTATAATATATATATATATATATATATATATATATATATATATATATATATATATATATATATATATATATATATATATATATATATATGTTTCGAATGTTGAATTTCGAGCGAGGTTGCATGATGATAAGAAATTTTCTCGGTGAAATAGAATTATTGTCTTACCTTCTGTGAAGACACTGGGCTTTACACTCGCTGCTATCACTATTTTAAATAACAATGAAAAAATAATAGTCACTTTGTACATAATTATAAAAACACTCAATTCACAGTCTTTTTAAAAATTACATAGCTATGTTATTTACACACAATGTTCACATTGTGTGTAAATAACATAGCTATGTAATTTTTAAAAAGACTGTGAATTGAGTGTTTTTATAATTATGTACAAAGTGACTATTATTTTTTCATTGTTATTTAAAATAGTGATAGCAGCGAGTGTAAAGCCCAGTGTCTTCACAGAAGGTAAGACAATAATTCTATTTCACCGAGAAAATTTCTTATCATATATATATATATATATATATATATATATATATATATATATATATATATATATATATATATATATATATATATATATATATAGTTATTTGTTTAATGGAGAACCTCACAAGTCACTTTTGTTCAAAGTTAAATGCCCATATTGTATTATGCTAAGTAATTATGTTATTTGATTTACAAACATAATTTTTTTTATTGTAAGTTATACTTTGCGTTAATGTGAATGAGCTTCTAAAATAAAAATTTAAAAATTCATAGTGTCTTAAAAATTAACAGAAATGACATGCAGCTACGAGGTACGATTAGACATCTCTGAAAGCCCGATAAATTTGATATATTTTAAAGAATTCGAAGTGTTCACTCTTTGTATAAATGCTTTTTATTTTTCAAATATCTGTGCAAATAACAAAATAATAACTAAATAAATTTAAAAAAAAATGCTAGTGATTAGTTTAAATATTAATTTCTGACTTTCACAGCCTTTGTTATACTATAACTTTGAAGTTTTTTTTTTTTTTTTTTTTTTTTTTTTTTTTTTTTTTTTTGTAATTAAATATTTTTATCAACTAATTTTTCAAGGTCAATGATGTCTACACGCAACGTTTGTAACTTCTATTGTTTTAAACATACTGTCTACTTGACGTATTTAACCCTTATTCATTGCAACTGATACCTTTCCCTTTGCTACTTGACATTACATCACATTATCTTTTGAGTCTTGCGTGATGAAAACCCTTGCCATTCAACTCTTTTTATATTATGACAATTAAACCTTCGTATTCCTTGTCTTAATTTTTTTTAACATGCAATACACTTTAAAAATTAAAAGTTTTTTTTCTTATTTAATCTATTATTATTAACATTAATTCAATATTATTATTAAAGCCATAGACCACATAAAACCACATTTGCTTTTTAATAATTAAACACGAAATGGGATCTTCAAAACTGATGACAATTTTTACCAGAATATTAATGTAGCCCCACGAGAGAGCGTGAAAAACTGTAAATTATGCCATTTGCGTGAATATTCATGTTTATGACCTGCAAAAATTAATATGAAAATGTTGTACGGGTTGCATATATCGAACTTTTTTATCACTGCTACGGAGCTACAGTTGGGTTTTGAGACAAACTAATGTTATCCCATAAAGTGTTTTGTGATATAAATGCTTATGTTTTTCTCTGGTCTATTCCTTTAAATATTTTGGGATTCTTTATTATGTATAGTCAATAGAAAAACAATATTTTTTATAACTTTTAAATTCCTTTTCATTTATAAATGTAATTTAATAAAATTTATGTTATAGTTATGTTATTAAATATTTTATTTTTTTATATATATTTATATTTTTTTTTTTTCATTTTCTTTTGCTTCATTTACATAAAAATGACTGTACAAAATCGTGCACATTGATGTTATTTGTGACGTCATTTTTCTTTTATATAAAATTTACAATTTTTTTTTTGTCAATTCGTAAGGGAGATACAAAAAGTGTTGATAAAATCATGTTATTCTTTCAAACACTTAACTTTCAAAAGGTCTTGTATTCAAATAAAATTTCAAATTGTTGCAAAAGAAAAAAAAAAATCATATTTTTATCATACACCAGACAGAATAGAAATAAAAAAAGATAAGACCTTGTCGTCTTTTCTATTTCCTTTAAAGTTTATAAAAAATAATAAATTTTTACGTGGTTGTTCATGACTGTATACAGAAAGAGAAGAGAAGAGAAGAGAACGAGAGAAATCTTCCACTCTTTTTACTCCTTTCTTCATCATTTTCAGTTTGTCATAAAACCTGTGTATATAAGCTACTGTAGGAAATGAAACTATGCTTTTCACTTCCTTTCAAAAGTAAGTGAGGAACATGAAGTTACAACTTTTAGAAACCAAACAAACAAGACTTTCATATATATATATATATATATATATATATATATATATATATATATATATATATATATATATATATATATATATATATATATATATATATATAATACAACTTTAAAGTACACATTATACATTATTTGTCATCTGAAAACTTGTTTCAAGAAAATGTATTGTAATAAACTTTTTTTTTCTTTTTTTTTTCTAAAACTATAAAATAACTACACATACTTTATATTATATTGTGACTTTTATTTTATATAAAACTCCACAATAAAAGTAGAAATCTGACCAAAATACTTACGTACACACAATAAAAAAAAAATATATAAAATTTTGTGTGTTAAAAGAAAAAAAAATTGGAAATTCGATTTAATATAATTTCCTTTACGAAACATTTGAACAGGGAAATTTAACGAACTGAATAAATACGAGAAATGATAAATAATACATACACCAAGTTTAATAAAATGAAAAAACAACAACATGCAAATCTATTTAATTATAATGTTCAACATGTATTTATATAGTATTATACACAAAGATGAAAGTACGTGTATAAAAGCTCTGTACTTTAAAAGTAGAAAGTACTGTAATGAAATGGAAAAAAATGTAGATATATATATTTTTTTGTATTATTATTATTATTTTCGCTTGGTTGATCATGTAACGTTCATTGTTAAAAGCTTCAGTTCAATTCACACACAATGATTCGCTCGCGCAACCGGTTGCATGTTATGTAAGATTGTTATTATAAGAGCATAATAGCCTGCGGATTTTGTACAAAATACATTTTCTACAACCCTCTCATGACCTCTCTCTCTCTCTCTCTCTCTCTCTCTCTCTCTCTCTTCTCTTTCTCTTTCTCTGGTTTTTATTAAAAATTCCTGGCATGCTTTAGCTGTGTGCGGAAAGCGGACCAATGCTACAGGCGTCACACAAACGAGAGCCAGAGAGAGAGAGAGAGAGAGAGAGAGAGAGAGAGAGAGAGAGAGAGAGAGAGAGAGAGAGAGAGAGAGAGAGAGAGAGAGAACTATATCGAAGTGCAAGCACTTTTCTCTACTAGGTGTTCATATTTTATGCCATGCATGTCTTTAGGGTTTTGCAAAAAAGTAAAAACAAAACTATAACTACTAACCTTATATATTAAAGTTGTTGCAAATAACGCATAAAAGAAAAATTTCAAAGAAAAAAAAAAAAAAAAAAAAAAAAAAAGAAGAAGAAGAAGAAGAAGAAGAAGAAGAAAGAAAAATTTAATAATTTCCTTTAAAATAATTTTATCACACATTGTAATTAGTTTTTGTGTATGTTAAATAAATGTGTAGGAAGGAAAAGTTCATAAAAAGTGTTTCAAATTTGCATATTGATTAGGTCTGCTTTTCACACGAATGTATAACAAAAGTAATAGCTTATTTTTTGCAGTGAAATCTCCATTTAAAACATAACATGCAATGTGACAAAATTTTAATACTACACAGAATATCATACAAATCTATTTACATGTCATTTGTAAAGTATTGTTGGGGTTCAATATGACATAACATATTTATAAACTATTTTCCATATATGTTATATATTGATCGATTATAACCACTAATTGGATAATAAATAAATTGTATGTTATGAAATTCTCTTTATTGTCAATTATAATTTTTTTCTGATATTATTTCACATTTACAGTTACAATAAAAGGTAACATATTATGGTATTGAAAAGCAGTTCCTAACTATTTCTTAGCATATTTTAAAAGAATTATCCATTTTTTAACATTCTGCAGCATATGAAACTGAATTTAAAATAATAAAAAATGTAGCCATATTGTCATTTTTTGCTTTTGTTTTCTAGATGGTTACGAGCGGCCTTAAAAATGTTTAATATTACTGAATCTGGTCTGATATGACCCTTTATTTTCATAAATATGCAACAAAAACAACTTACGTCCTTTTTTATTGAGATTTCAGTGTAATTTGACAATATTATAATGGTATTGTAATAATGTTTAATTCAGTTTTACCTCGCATGCGATATAATGTATCAGATAATTTTTTTTTAAGTTTTATATAATGACATTTCCTTTAGAATATTGAAACCTGATACAATTAAGGTATTTCTATAGATAGGTAATCCAAAGAGAGTACTATTATTTAATTTTCTGTTGCCTTTTAATTTATTTTATCATGGAAGTTATATTTTGTTGCCCATTTGATCAATGTAATTTTGACCCGCAATACGTACACGTCACCAGCTGACCAGTACTTTTAAGCGGGAATCTTCTCTGGATTACATAAGTTATCTACTTACATTAGATACAATCTAGTAACCTGTGATAAATAATCAAGTTATATATTATTTATGTTTGTTTCAGAATGTCATGTACGATTCCACGTTGCACTTCGAGTTCCTCGATTTGTGGAGTTAGGAGGTTCTGCAATGTTATTTTGTGAACACGGTGTAGCACGCGACCAACTGCATAAAGTCGAGTGGTTGAGAGATGGAAGAAAATTATTTCAATATGTAAGAGGACGATCTCCACCTTTTCGTAATTACAGCACGCCTGGTGCAGATCTAGATGTAAGTAAATTATATGAATAAAATAAAATATATATATTTAAGAATCTTCTTTTATATAACTTTTTTCTTGTAACAAAGTTAAAGCTTAAAATTAATTATTTTATTTCCTATAGTTGTTAAAGTTAATATTAATTAAATTTGTTTTCTTAAGATTTTATCATTATATTTTTATCTTTAAAACTGTCAAAACTTGTTATACAGTTATATAATTTTATCACTTAATTAACTAACTTAAATTTTAAATTAATATTATATTTTTTGACCTTTTAAAAGAATATTTTATGGATGTTTGTATAATAACAGTTAATATATCACATAAACAACAATATTATTAAAAATAAAAATAATTATCTAAATGATTTCATTTGCATTTATTTAGTTTTGAAAGAATGAATTATATATTTTATACTATAAAATAATTATATAAAAAAGAAAACATTTCAATAATCAAATTATTCAATATAAATATATTTTAGTTATACACTGTTCTCTTTTTATATAACATTGAACATTGAATATAAACTTAAAAAAAAAAGAATTGTAAAGTTAAAATAACTTTGAAGTAACAAAGTAGGGCATTCGTATATTGCAAGAATTAAAATAATATATGATTTTAAAAGACATATTGACATAAAATTAATTAAAGAACGTTGAAAAGAAAATAAGGACATGAAAAGGGTATTTTAGTTTTGCGGAAATACGATTTAGAGAAACAGCACAAAGAACTTTTTTTTCTGATTGCAATTAATGATTTTTCGCGGCACTTTGTCTTTACGAGCTGTATAAAATAAAATATATTCGTAATAGTTAAATTTTTAACCTAATTATTTCAATAATATTTATATACATTTATTTATTTTATATATAATATTTGCATAACATAGACATAAATTGTTTGATTCATTTTGCTCACTGATGTGATCTGAACAACAAAACGTTATCGATTTTGTTGTTAAATAATGTAAAACCAAAATTGATTGCGAGTGAAATTAAAAATACCATTTCTTTAGGGAATACAAAATAAATACCATCGGTGATAACGTTGTGCAACTGACATAAAATCGAGGCAATCATGTATCAAACATAATATTAAAACCTCGCAATATATTATAATTTCAATGTTTTTGTAGTTCTATATTAAATAATACATTTAATAAATTATACTTGCTCGTAATTAATATTTTACTACTGTACCTTCTGTTTACAAAGGTTAAACTTTTTTGTTTGCATTTTAAAGAAATAAAAATTCTCACGTTTGCAATTTTTATGTATTCATATAATACCAAATATGATGATATAATGCATAAAATTTACATTAAAAAACCAAATAATATAGTATTCTCACATTATCATGTAAATATTTATGTATGATGTTTTCTTTTGATTAAGGTTGACCTTTAGTTTAAAAAAAACAAACTAAATTTATCTCTAAAATACTGTACGTAATGAACAAACATAAATATATATTCATCGTTTTCATTTGTTGGAATAAAATTTAATTAAATACAAAATTTACATTGGGTACTCAATATATAATAAATTATTCATAATAAATATTATTTTAAGAAAAATATTTTTATCAATGAAGTTTTGTATGTTATTAAAACTAAAATAATTTTATATTATTATTTATTTATAATCCACTTTAAATAATGATAAAAGTTTTTTTTTTATTATTATTCTAAAATTTTGTTTTGTATGCAAACAATTATCTATATGTTATATGAAATGTACACAGGAGAGACACAGATGATAATAAATTTTGTATTATTTGCTTTTATAAAGTAAATGAATTTTATAGTTTAGAAATTTTGGTAAATCTACGATCTCTCTCTCTCTCCTCGATTGTGTGTAGGTGTATAACTAAGTTATGAATAATGTATAGATGGAGAATGTTTGGTATTTAAAACATTACGTGTCTCTCGTATTTTTGTTATAAAAAAAAAAAAGGAAACTTAAAACTTATAAAACAACAAAAACCACATGCAAGCGTCAAAGAGTATTATGGATTTTAGTATCAGTGTGTTGTAGCTTGTAGCTTATTGAACTTTTAATATTGTATTATAAAGACTCTTCAAGTAGAAAATTTTGAATTCAAAAGACACTGGTTTCAAAATCTTTAAAACAATGTTTGTTGTTTTTGTTTGTCCCTTTGAAAGAAAAGAAACTTTTAAATTGAGTGCTTGATTTGTTCTTTCAAAAAAAAAAAAAAAAAAAAAAAAAAAAAAAAAAAAAACGACTTGCAAGTTAATTTGTAAGTAAAACAAAAACAAATAAAAGATTTACTCATTTTGATGACGTCAATGTCATTAATTCTTTCTTAAGGCGGAGTTCTTGTATTATTTAAATGCAGTACTAGTTTCAGTCTTATTTAGAAACAACGAGGAGATTTCTAATGCCATTTTTAAAAGTTACCACAAATGAAGCCAATGCTATTTATTTTAATGAAGATGAAAAAGAAAGTATCTTTGCTTACTTAGAATCCTTCAACAAATCTACTTGTAACATTTTTTTTAATGTCCATAATAATTATTATTATTTTTGTATGTCTCATTGAAAAAAAAAATCTAGTACGACATATATAGGTAATGCAATTATGAGTTGTTTCTATTCATTAAGTCCTTGGAAACAATATAACACTCATTTTCACATTAGAATGATATGAAAAGCACACGTGCATGAAAATGTCAGAGAAACTGAGTTGAGAGAACGCGCGTATGTTGGTGACACTTCAACTGCCCAGGGGAATGAATAACGAACGACAAGTTTGTGTTGCTTTTATATGCACTTCTCACAAGGGACGTTAACTCTCTCATCAGAGTTACTATTCTCGTTTTGAATGCATCCCTAATGTCATGAATGCATTCTAACACAGGCCTACTGAATATATTATACATTACGTAATTTTCAACCACCAAAAACTTTTTCCAACAAAAAAAATATACTTTTTTTAATAATAATATATTTATAATATTAAATAAAGTTGAAATATTTAATATTAAAATTTATTATTTTTAATAAAAAGCATACAGAAATAGATTTTTTATAAAGAGAAAAATGTATAAAGTGGTATTATTTTTGTAAGTATGAAGTCACGTTTATCCCAAAATATATATACCATTTTTTTGGGTCTCTTTTTTTATATTCAAACATATATTGTTACACCGTATGTATACCTTATGTACACATGTTTCTTTCTTAAAAAAAGGGAGTCAGAAAATATTGAAATTTATGTAAGTTGACTATAAGAAGACATATGGGATATATACAATTGTAAGCCTGTTTTATGACGAGGTCTGATATTATTTGAATAGAAAAAACTTAAACAAGTAGACAAGGTGACCTGTTGTATGTATATTTCTTGAGAAAAGAAACGAAACAAAAAATCTCTTTGTTTATGATTTTACACCATCGAAAGAAGAATAGAATACTTCTGACGTCTATTTTATTCCAGCCGTAGCCAACAAAACTATAAAAAGATTAATTCACCTTGCGTATACTACACATCGATCTTGTTGCGAAAAAAAGGTCTATCTCGTTGTTGTCAGGGGAAGCAAAAGGCCTATCTCGTTTTTTGTTAGTGGAAGCAAAAGGTCTATCTCGTTCCCGAACGTTATGGAGATGGCGCTCGAGATAGACCTTTTGCTTCCCCTGACAAAATACGAGATAGACCTTTTTTTTTGCAACAAGATTGACATACAAATTTATATTTCTGGAATTTTGAATTACTCAATATTATTATTATATATGTATCAAGGCTTATTAAATGTTCAATTATTTACATTACTGTACTACAAGAACATTTACTTAATATTTTTTGTACTTGTACTATGAAACTTTGTTTATTTTTTTCTCTGGAATTTCTTAATATATATATATATATATATATATATATATATATATATATATATATATATATATATATATATATATATACATATATATATATATTATATATATATACATATATACTGAAGTTCATTTTTAAATTTTTTTTTTTACTATATTAAAGTGCAATTTTCATTATTTTTTTGAAATATATTTATTTAAAATTTTACTGCATAATATATAAACTAAAATTTACCCAATATCAAAGCAACAAAAAAACTATTTAATATTTGTTTTAAGCCATAAATCGTTTTTAAACTTATACGTGTATTTTATAATTATAATATAAAATTAATTAATTAAAAGCTGATATATATTTAATGTTCTTAAAATTCACATCAATACACTTATAAAATTATAAAAAGGTATAAAATTGAGAAAATTTTCGTATATAATACATAATATGTATATATATTTTTTTACATCAGATTAAATTTACAGCTTCAATCAAGAAAGGTAATCATCAATGTCTAATTTTAGTCATGAGAGAGAGAGAGAGAGAGAGAGAGAGAGAGAGAGAGAGAGAGAGAGAGAGAGAGAGAGAGAGAGAGAGAGATAGGAAGTTACATCGCGTTACAATGTTGATGACGAAGAAGATAATATTTTATTAAATTCTTGAAAGTGTTGTGTGTGACAAGGAGCACTAGCGCACAACCCACACATTTTCACTGCCGCGAGACGTTCCTTTTTTACTTTAAGATGACAGTCGGCAAGAAGTAAGATTATTCCGCTTAGAATATTATCTCACCTGCTTGATATATTTAAACCACACATTTTTTTTGCAAGTAATATAAAGTAGAAGTCTTAAAATTACACATATTATGTTTTATTTTTGTTTAATATAAGAAATTATTATTAATCTGAACATTTAATAATGTAGAAAATTAAAATTTTAATTTATAATTAATTAGAAACTACGAACTCGTTACATTTTAGCTTTCAGTTGTTTTTAAATTTCTAAAATAATAATAATAAATAAAAAAAACTTCCCTTTTATTGTAAATTTTTAAACTTTTATGTCAAATTTAGATAATCTGTACGTAAATAAATAAAAAAGAAAGTGTTTGTATTTAGTTTTCGCATCATTAGATTTATAAAAAAGATGCAAACAAAGTCTCTGACAAGAAAAAAAAAGGTATTTGTTTATTGATAAAAATCTATATCAATCGATTATTTTAGAAGTCTATATTCACTTAGAAAAGGCTTCATGAATATTGAACAAAACTTTTACTTTCCTTCGTTGAGAGAGAGAGAGAGAGAGAGAGAGAGAGAGAGAGAGAGAGAGAGAGAGAGAGAGAGAGAGAGAGAGAGAGAGAGAGAGAGAGAGAGAGAAACAAATCAGCTAGGGTTTGTTTTCTTCCTTATGTACGCAGTTTTCTGTCAGAAACATTTACTTTGAAGTTTTCTTCTAGCTGTTTATGTTGATATGAGAGAAGAAAAAACAAACATTAAAAAATAAAATAAAAATAATAAGTTGTTGCTTACAAAGCAAACATTAATTTTACCTCTTTCTTACACTGTGAGATTTAGCAAGTTTTTGTTATTCAAAAACAGTTTCTTCGTTATAAACTCAAACTCTATTTTGTTGTATATAGGGAGTAACTGTTGTCTTACCAATTAACTCCAACTGTGCTGTTTTCTTAACGATTTAATCTCAAAAACACTCTGAAAGAAAGAAAGAAAAACTATCAACTCTCTTTCAACAACCAGAGACTTCTAAAGATAAATGAGATTTTAACACTTTGCTATATTGCTTATAAAATATTTATAAGAAAATAATTAATATATTGTAATACTAAAAAAAAAATAATAATGACAAAAAAAAAAAAAAAAAAAAAAACTAAAACTAATAATTCTCAATTATGTATATTTTACTTTTTATTCTATGAGTTGAATAGAATGAATGGATATCATTTTATATATCTATACATTGAAATAAGCTTTTACATTTTTGTTTGATTCACGTCAGTTTTTATATGACAGCTTAATTGTGTTGAGAATGAAACAATCGTAAAATAAATATTTTAATTAAATTTCTTTACATTTTTCAGACTTTCAAAAGAAAAAAAAACACAATGACGATACAAAAATTATAATAAATAACCATTTACTCTATATTTTATTCATTTTTTTCTTTTTATATTTACTTTTTTAAGTCCCAATTAAATTAATTAATTATTTTCTTAGACGTGGGATTTTTTTTAAAATTGAATTATTTTATTAAATAATTTTGTGCTGCCATATTATTAAAAAAAAACTCTGACTCGAATACTTTTATTTTGTTTTTTTATTATAGTAAATAATGATGTGGCAAGAATATAGCTTAAACTTTAAGAAAATGCGATTTCTTGAAAGGAATAATTTAAGTTTGTATTTAATTTTCTAGTTTTAATATTATTTCTTAACACAACATTTAAAATTGTTGAAGTGTAGTTTAAGTAGTTTAAAACTAACGTGACTTTAAGTACCTTAAAAAACTATATATGTAAATTTATTATAATGAATGCTATTTTAATATAAAATGTCACCTAATAAGAATCTTAAATTGCGTGAATATAGTTACTTTACATAAATATTGTACATTTTAATTAATTTTTTGTCATTGTTTAAGAAATTATAAAAAAAAGTTCAATATTAATTATGGTTTTTATCGTCTGAGTGTATTTTGTAATTAAATATATTTTAATTAAAAATAAATCATGATTTTTCATATCAAAATGTTTAAAAATAATTCAAATGAAAAGAATGATGTTAATTCAAATAGTAACTGAATAGGGTTTGTTAGACAGTTCTTAAAGCCATAGACCACATAAAACAACATGTTCTTTTTAATCAATAAATACGAAATGGGATCTTAAAAACTGTTGACAATTTTTTACCAGAATGTTAAAATAGCCCAACGTGAGAACATGAAAATACTGTAAAGTATGCCATTTGCGTGAATATTCATATTTATGACCTGCAAAAATTAATATGAAAATGTTGTACGGGTTGCATATATCGAACTTTTTTTTATCACTGCTACGGAGTTACAGTTGGGTTTTGAGACAAACTAAAGTTATTTATGTAAGTCCCATTAAGTGTTTTGTGATATAAATTAATGCTTATAATTTTCTCCGGTCTATTCCTTTAAGTATTAATAATTCAATGTAATTTGTGTGTGTCCACCTGGTTGCCTACGTCCCAGGATATTCTAATACGTGATGTTCACGTGTTTTGTGAATGAGAGAGAGAGAGAGAGAGAGAGAGAGAGAGAGAGAGAGAGAGAGAGAGAGAGAGAGAGAGAGAGAGAGAGAGAGAGAGAGAGAGAGAGAGAGATGGGTCTTGCTACCTGAACATGAATACGTTTTGCATGAATGAACTTATTATATTATTATACATTCCAGATTGCGTGTTGTAGTATTGTTTACCATCATAATATATATAAACATAATAACAACGTTAAATAATAATATGAGGGTATAATACACAAAACCACTAACGCAAAATTTATGTAAATAAATATTAATAATTAAATTAAATAATAACTTTAACCTCATAATCTTCTTTAAATTTATGATAGTAGTAAATTTTCATATTTAAATATACTTATTTTTTTATATGACAATACTAAATTATATATATATATATATATATATATATATATATATATATATATATATATATATATATATATATATATATATATATATATATATATATATATATATATATATATATATATATATATATATATATATAATATATACATGGTATAATTCATATTTTTTAATAATAATTAATGCTACATCAGTTTAATCTTATAACATAAGTAAAGAATGAAAAAATTACGCAGTATTTTATAGTAGGCTAATAAATGTTTAGAAAGGCAGTGCGGGGTATCACTTACATTTACAGAGCTTGGGGTAAAACAAAATGTGAATGAGAGTATTAAAAGATTACACTGCTTCCTTAAATGAAGTTATGTTTTAGCTTTCAAGTGTTTTCAAATTCCTATCTTATCCTGTCTTTTGTAAATACTTTTCAGGTTTTGTAGATATCTAAATATAAAATATTTTATACATAAAATCTTTAAGTGAGTCGCAAATTATATATTTTTTAAGGTTTTATTTATATTTAATTTAAAATTTTTTATTAAAAATAAAATTTAGAAGCTTTATTCATTTGCAACTAAATTGACTTATATTTGATTCGCGTTTAGGGGAAGTGTTGGCGCTAACCATGCAGTCACAGGCTGCGGGAGGGGGGGGGGTAAACCTAATTTCCTTTTTTTCCCGCTTTTCTTGAAATGAGAACCGAAAACTTTGAATGAGAAATACCATGGATTGTTTTACGTGTAAACTTACTATTAAACATAGTTTAATAATATATAATATATGTATATTAATGTATGTATATACAGTATATACAGTATATATATATATATATATATATATATATATATATATATATTAGAGTACTCTAGAAGGGGGGAGTATACGCGCACCCTTAGTTGGGGTTTTTTGATCACGAAAAATCGCGTAAGTAATGGGAAAAATCGCGATTTTGAAACGTCACAACTATTGAACGAAGGAAGTTACAGCATTGAAATTTTCACAAAACAAACTTCATTTTATGGCAATTTTTTGTCTAAAATTTCAAAACCCTCAGTTTACTAAAAATTAAATTTTGTTAAGCTTTAAAAATATCATATTTTGAAACTCAATACTCAACGCTCATTGGCTAATGCGCTCCAACAATGAAAAATAAAATGTAATCAAACTCAAAAATCTTGTGCTTGCTTGAAAACTACAGCGTTCACGAAAAAGAGAACAAAAATAAACAGTAAATAACGGTATTTGCAAATTATTACGACTTTTGAATTTATGTTATTTTTTTGGCCAAATAATAAAGTTTCATCTGTGAAAGTTTCATAATGTGACAACGTTTTGGTAAAATTTTATGAGTGTTCAAAATCTCATTTTTTCCCTTTACTTACGGTCATTTTCAGAACAAAAAAACCCCCATTTAAATAACAAATTTTGGGCATGCCAGCCAATCAGATTTGAATTTTCGATTTCAACAACCAATGAAAGGGCTTTAAAAATTCTGCTGGATCGCGTATACTCCCCCCTTCTAGAGTACTCTAATATATATATAGAATTTTTTTTATACCGAACATATATTTTTTAAATTTAAACTCATATTAAGATTAATATTAACAATACATAGTTCGTTACTATTATGTACTGTACCAGTTGATGCGTAAAAATAAAACTACGATTCATTAATGAACATGCATACAAGATTGAGTGTGATGCACTATAAACACAACAATCTGAGCAACAGGTTCCATTATTCAAACAGAATTAAAATATATATTTCATTCATTTATTCAACATGCCTTACAGTTGACAGTAATAATGAATGAAGAAAATATTAACTCATAGAATTTTTTTTTTAATGGATAACGTTTTGTATTTAGTAAAAAGGGTTTAACGTAGCTTAAAAACTATAGCTTCTGTTTTGACAAAAAATATAAAATTTTATGCATTTTGATACCAGATAAAAATAGGATGAAAATGTCAAAATTATTCACTTTATAATTTTTTTCTATGTATAATATAAATTTTTGTTATTGTTAAAGTTTACCTTTTGTTAAAAAAATTTCTCCCACGTGCAAAATTGTGACGTCATTTTCATGTTGTTTTGAGTAAGTTTTAGTTTAAACAAACCACCTACACTCTTGCTTCCGGCAATTTCTAATCAAAATTTAATGACAAGTTAAATGTTAGGAGTTCATTATAAAAGCATCTAAAAACATTTCAGCCTAATTCAATTTCATTTATTTTAATAATAAAAATATTATCTTAAATATAAGTTAAACTAATAAAAAGCCTACTATATACCTAAATTAAATTATTTATTAAATACTAGAATATTTCAGTTTTTAACAGTATATAATTTTAAAGTTTAAATAAATTCTTTAATGAGGAAGACTAATGATTTTTGGGACAGTATTTGAGCACATTTTTAGAAAGAGCATAATTAGTAGATTCTATTGACATCAATATTTACCTTTATTACTTAAATTTCAGCGATTAATTAATGATTTAAAAGTGGCGGCCACGCCCCCAAGAAGCCTGTGCCGTTAGTCATTTGTTTGAATTTGCAGCGGAGTCTGATGTTCTTCTGCAAATTTGGATACGAGATTTTAAATTTTACGAGAATTTTTAAATTCTCGTATCCAAATTTGCAAAAGAAGATCAGACTCCGCTGCAAATTCAAACAAATGACTAACGGCACAGGCTTCTTGGGGGCGTGGCTGCCACTTTTAAATCATTAATTAATCGCTGAAATTTAAGTAATAAAGGTAAATATTGATGTCAATAGAATCTACTAATTATGCTCTTTCTAAAAATGTGCTCAAATGCTGTCCCAAAAATCATTAGTCTTCCTCATTTTAGTATTACTAAAAAAAAAAAAAAAAAAAAAAAAAGGATAAAGTAAATATAAAGAAAGGTATGAAGAAATAAACAACAATTTGTTTGTGTTACAAAATTAAATTCTCTCCGACAAAATAAACACTAATTACTTAGGTCCACAGAGTATGTTGGTAAATAAAACGAATTTTATTATAAATTTAAACAATTTTGTTTTACTTTAAATTTTATGTCCTCTCTGACGTAAATGTATGTTGTGTATTGATTTTCTTCAACTTTCAATAATAATGAAAAAAAAATTACGTAAGCCTTATGTTAAAAAATCATGATTAAATTTTACATGATTACCCTTTTTTATATAATATATATTTTCAATTCAAGTGCAAAAAAAAAAAAAAAAGAAAAAAAATAGAAAAAGAGGAATAAACAAATAATTTTAAATTCTAGCACATTTGATTCAAATTCAAGATGCAAAAAGCAAATATGACTGGTGAATAGTAATAGAAGCGAGTGACTCTACAAAAAAAATCAATATTTTTAATACCGGTTGACCTCTTGTCAAATCCTTTTCGCTTGACGTCATAGTGACTTTATAATATTAATAGTTTTTCACTGTGATTTAATAATATTGATTGATTTTGATAACATTTTCATGACAACTAAAATGCAATTTTAATACAGATCATGTCATATAATAAAGATATCGTTTGCAAAATTATTAAGTTTAATATAATATTTTATATAGGGGTTAAATTCTAAAGGTTATTCTTGGGTAGCCTGTATCATGCAATCTTTCCTCACTTGTCTGTTTAAACTAAGGAAGTGGTGAATGATGGCTCTTATTAAAAAAAAAATAACATGATTGTATTTTAATATAATATTTTATCGTTAAATGTACAATTAAATAATACATTATAATATTAAAAAAATGTAGTTTAATCTATTTGTTTCATTTCTTTGCACGTTAAAAAAAAAAGTATGAATGTCTCTAAATTTCTTAGAGATGAACAAAAAAATAATGACTTAAATAAATTACATGAAAAAAAAGCCATAATAATTAAAGGCGTAGAACATGTTGAACCAAAAATTCCTAATATCCTGACATACCTAAATATCAACGTTGATTTGGCCGGAGTCATTGATTTTTAATTTATTTTCCATTCACGAAAAGGCAGATGCGGGTTTATGACGTCACAGCTCACTGGTCCACGCGCGCAGAAACAGGCGATCTGTAACGTCAGAAACCCACATCTGCAATTTTGTGAATGGAAAATAAATTAGAAATCAATGAATCTGGCTAAAACAACGTTGATATTTAGGTATGTTAAAATATTAGGCAATTTTTTTTTGTTCAAGATGTTCTACGCCTTTATGCTAGCTTATCTTTAGCAAAATTTGGTCATTACAGCATAATTAATTCAACTGTATACTGCATATAAACTTTATTACATGGCATAAATATTATTTGTATATCATAATTATTTATACTGTTTTAATTTAGTAACATTTATGCTATAATGACATAAACACAGCATAAATTATTATTTTCATGTAGGATTTCCATTAGATCCAATTTTAATTTCAGTAACTGTACTTGTAATTCTGCAAGATATAACACTTTTATTCTATTAAATCTTATTGATAGACCCCCTCCCCCCCCCCCCCCCAATCAGAACTTTCTAAGGAAAGCCTTTAATGTAAAATACATAAAAGTTTAACTTAGAATATATCTTGAATACCTAAAAATAAAATACTGTAAGTTCGTAAGTAATATAATATTACATTATTGATATAAAGAACTTTAATTCTTTATTCGTAAATCCCTTTTCATTTCTAGAGATATGTACATAGATAGAAACTATGTATATACTGACATTTCCCTCGACATATTACTTATAATAATATCATCCTACGTGAAAACATAATTTCACAATTACGCCTGCGACTATGAGATGAGATAATTTTATTATATATAGGATGAGATATAGCATTATACTCTAGTAAATTCCCCTTTGGCTAATAAACATCCATATATAATATGCAGGTGGGTGGATAGAGATGGATTATCCCTATGTACAGTACAGTACATACACCCACACCAGAGGAGATTTAGTAACGTATTGTTTTACATGCATCATTGTTCTCTCTATTCAATATTATGTTTGTTTTGTTGCAGTGGACACACACCAATGAACGTCAAGTTATGTTACGTAATCTTAACTTCGAGGCAAGTGGCTCATATTCTTGTGAAGTTTCTACTGAGACTCCTATTTACACCAAACCTTCTAACGATGAGATGCTCACTGTTATATGTAAGTAACAAAATAAATATATATATACAATTTTATATACATATTTTGCTATTATTTGTATTACAAATGTTTACCATACAAAATTTAATTAACACAAGTTGGATAGTCACAAATTACTTTCAAGGCCTAAAATATTTTAACTAACTTGTAAATTTGAATTGTTGAATTTTTTTAAATAGATATTATCATAGTTACATAAATTTATATTTTCTTACAGAATTGAAGCTCATTTTTAGTATTATATAATACTATTATATTATACTAGTATATTGTATTATACTATTAAAGTAAAAGAAAAAAAATTATAATATTAATATTATTATAAACTATACCTTTAATTTGAAAACCTAAAAAACATAAAAAATATAAGCACTTCAATAATGTTGTTTTGTTGAAATTTGTGGCATTAAAGAAACAAAAAATACACCAATAAAGAAAAACTCGCTCCCAAAACATAAGTCTAAACTATATGCAAGTAAGCAATATTTTACCATTGCAAAAATATATGGTTGTCTTTCATTATTATTTAGAAATCTAAATAATTATACTATTTAGAAACCTGTTGAAAAAAACCTGATAAACAAAAACTTTATTAGAATATTTAGATCCCAATAATTGATGAAATTGTGTTTATGTATACCACATACCACACACTCAAATTTGGAACATTATACTGATTAATATTATATTTTCTTTTGTGTGTCATTAGTCTAGCGATGAAACTATTGAAAACTATTTTCAATTAAATGTATTTCTATATAATATTTATTTGTTTGTAAATAGTGACTAGACCAACGCTTGCTGTAACTTTATTTGTTAGTATAAACTACCTGGATCAATAAAGACTATTATTTCTTAAATTAAGGTCCTTACTTAAGCAGTTTTACCATGTTTAAGTACGTATGGCTATAACTCAAAACATAAAAGCAAACTTTAAAAGAAGTGAATCTAAAAAATACTGCAAATAAAAGTTTATTTCAAAATAAACTTTAGTAACATATATGATTCCGGACTAAGTATATCACCACATTTAAATTTAGTTTTATTCAATGCTATATAATATATTTAAATAACCTGTAATAATATTTAAAACTATAGTAGGTACTTAAACGAAATTACAATTCATGTGTTAAAAATTGATGTGTTTATGTTTGATGTTGTTTTTATAGGTATCATTACATTATCACAAACAGTAAAATATTTGTTTGTTACTTTCATATATTATTTACAGTATTCAATGTGATTATTATTTATTTGAAGTTTAAATTTAATTTTATCTTTAATCGTTTGTTTCTAGTGCTTTGTGAACACTCATGCAATTTTCAAACTATAATTCAATGATTTGCATTGAAACAATATTTGCAATTGAAGTCACAATCGACAACTCAACTTTGGTTCGTTAAAATACATAATTTTTTTAAAAAAATAATTAAAATCGCTATCATAAGAATGATATTGCTAATGATATGATTTATAATTTAAACGCCTTTTTACTATTTTAATATTAATTCAATGTCTTTATCGTGTTGCATTCCTTTTCCTTTAATTAAAGTAACGTCATTTTTTGTTCAAGGTGTTACAGTTTTTATACATTAAATCATTCTTAGCACAAAACTCCTTTTCAGAGGTACCCCTACTGACATAAACTTTCAAAGAGACAGCAATCATGTTGTTATGATAATAAACACCCACGCTGCATCGTCATTTCATTTTCATCTAATTAAAATTATATTAAAGCTCTTATCAACTTAACAAGGAAATTTATGTTATTCAAAATAATTACTCTTGTCTTAATTTAATTTAACTCATATATATATATATATATATATATATATATATATATATATATATATATATATATATATATATATATATATATATATATATATATATATATGATATGATGAGTTAAATTAATTAAGACAAGAGTAATTATTTTGAATAACATAAATTTCCTTATACGTATATAAATATATATATATTGATGCCTGCATGACATTTATGAGTTTCTACAATTTCCACAGTCAGCATGTGTTGATTTTGCAAAAAAAAAAAAAAAAAAAAAAATGCTTAGCTTATAATTTGCATTGTATAAAACTTATAAATAATACAAATTGGCTTTGATATTTGTAAATTAAGTGATATGTATATGTTACGGTATATGTATATACTGTAACTTATATAAAACACTTCAGTAAAACAAAAATTCAGAAGATTAAAAAATATATATAAAGAAAGAAAGAAAGGAAATATTACTTACCTTGTTATAATAATACATTCAAATAGGCCTAGCATAGTTCTGAATATTTATGCACTTGAACCATACATTTGTCACAAGTAAAATTAATTTGATTAAACCTAATAAATAGTAACACGTATAATAATACAACAATGACCTTAAAAAAAAAAAAAGTATCTTGCATTCAGAAAAAAACATATAGCACAAACACTCACCTCACTAATTTTAGAAAAACTGACCTCGCCTCCAAAGAAATACATTTTTAATAATAATCAAATACATACACCTATTACATTGATGCATAACAATAATGTCAACAGCTGCTCTCTCTCTCTCTCTCTCTCTCTCTCTCTCTCTCTCTCTCTCTCTCTCTCTCTCTCTCTCTTGCTTGCTTGCTTGCATACTACTTATCACATCTTTCAAATCACATCCTGTCTAGTCAACGTTGACCATCATGAGAAAGAAATACAAAAACACGCTGCTTCATCAATACTTCTCTCTCTCTCTCTCTCTCTCTCTTTCTCTCTGTCTCTGTCTCTGTCTCTCTCTCTCTCTCTCTCTCTCTCTCTCTCTCTCTCTCTCTCTCTCTCTCTCTCTCTCTCTCTCTCTCTCTCTCTCTCTCTCTCTCTCTCTCTCTCTCTCTCTCTCTCTCTCTCTCTCTCTCCAAGTTTCAATGTTTCTCATTTTGTAAAGACTAAAGCAGGACTAAAGAGAGGAGTGGGTGGGCGAGCACATATTGGCGTGTTTTGATATAGGAGCAGTAAAAGGCGAAGAAATGCAGCTTCGGTCACCTTCCTTAATTCATATTAATGCATCAACCTAGGTCCATGGACCTTGTGCATCAACTTGGATTTGTGTGGTAAAATTGTTGAACTCTGTTTTGACTGACGTTTTGATTGAAGTATCAAAGTTGCAACAAATGTGATGTTGATTTAGAAAATACTTTGGAAATTGCCATCTTGATTAATATATATTTATTATTTTAAATAGGCAATTCATCTAGTAATGTGTGTCTCTTATAATTACTTTTCATTAAAGGTTAACTAAAATTGGCACATCGTATATTTTTAGTTGTATATTTCTTGTATATGAAACAAAAAAACTTAATACATTTCGTCAGTTTAAACTTTAAATTATAATATAATAAAGTTCAACGTTAAATATTACTTAGGAATTGATGCTCAATAAAACTTCATACAGAACGATAAATATTTTCTTACCTAAAATACATTCGAATTTATCGTACAAAAAAAAAAAAAAAAAAAAAAAGGATAGCAAAAAACTACTGTAAAAAAAATAATAATACTTAAACCAGACCATTATTTGGGGTCAATTTTGTGCACATTTTTTACCATGGTCTTACGACTGGCGTTAGTTAGCATTCTAAATACTTTTTGTATTTTTCAATTTATAGTAAGAAGCAATTTAAATGATTTTTAAACTTTTTAAAGTTAGCAATTGACATTAAAAAAAGTCAGTAAAACCAGGCCAAAATTAACATAAAAATAATAATGACTTTTATGCTAGTGATCCACTACATACCCCTTGCCAATGTAGAGCTCTAAATGCACGAGGTTGCCTATAATAAATTTATCATCGTAGTAGAGGCTACGAAAAATTAGTAATTAAAAAAATACATTATATAATATATACCTATAATGAAAACAATAAAAAATATATATTTTAGATTATTAATCAAAATAAAAAGCCCTGGGAAAAATGTTTTAAAATATCTAAAGTAATAATCCTCTCTCTCTCTCTCTCTCTCTCTCTCTCTCTCTCTCTCTGTACTTTGTGAATTTGCTGTATACCGTGTTAAAATAAAATAAATTTCCAAAGCAAACGACACGCACATGATACATGATAATTATATTTTATTATGTAAACATGAATATTGTATGGCTTGAGGGGGTATATATTGCAAGTATTGTACTTATTCTAATTACTTCCTGTGTACAAAGCAATCCTTTTATTATAATACATCATAATGTAATAAACTATTTATAACGAACAAAACATGCTTTTTAATATTAAGTTTACATGAATATGTATTTCAAATTATTTCTAAACATGAAATTATACTATTTTTTTATGTTAAAATCTTTCATTTTTTTAGAAGAAAATCAAAACTCTTAAAATTTCAAAGAACTGTACATAATTAATATTTAATGTAGAGAAATATACCTTTGATATAAGTAGTTTAAGAAAAAGAAAACATAAATATTAAATGAAATAAAACTTGAAATATTCCTTAACGTAAAAAAGAATTTTGTTTATATGATTTATAAAAACTATTTCAGAATTAATAATATATTTTATAAATTTATTGCCTTTCTGTATAAAAATTTTTATAATAATTTATAAAAATGTTACCACATTATATCCATTTATTGCAGTTATCAATTTTTATTGCTTTTCTCTTTCTCTCTTTATCTTATAGAGTAAAATAAAAAAGAAATAAAAATTATTTATATTTCTTCATGAATTTAAAAACTGACATATTCATGATGTATTGAAAACTCACTACTGTATCCAATTTCTAAGAGCTTTCAAATCTATATCATGTTAGGCAAGAAGATATACCTCCTTACTATAATAATATCCATCATAAAAGTTACCCTGTAATAATCATACGTTCAAAGTTTAGATAGCAACAAATAACGAGAAAAAAATACTTTAAATAAATTAACAAACAATAACTAAATGAATGAATGAACGAACGAACAAATGAACAAATGAACGAATGAACGAATGAACGAATGAACGAATGAACGAATGAATGAACGAATGAATGAACGAATGAATGAATATTTATATTTCTTTTTTAAAACGCCTAGTAGGTAGGCATTTCGTGTAACCAAATACACACACGTAACGCAGGTTGCATAAGCATAAAATTTTGCAGGGGCTCTCGCTACCCATGTGAAAAGGAATAATAGGGTGTAATGCAAATTTGAACAAGAAGAACAAAGGGCGGTGTTTACTACATTGTTTACAGGTGTTGAAAACAAACACGATATGAGAGAAGACAGGTGTCTTCCAAGTAATTTGACATTGCAACTTGCCTTTTACTTCTTATGTGAATAATAACTTTGCTTATATCTGTTGGTGCATTAACGTGCCTTTTATCGGGAAGTAAGTTTTCCTTGCATAATTGAATACAAAAGCCATTAAGTCACAATTTATGCCTTTTAGAGTATATTAAAATAGGAAAAGCAATCATTAAAAAATTAACAATGTATAGTTTGCTGTACTTTTAGAAAGTTTTAGGGTGTTATTACTTGAGGAATATTTAAATTTTAAAAACGTATTAAATTATTTTAATTTTTATTCGTAATATTACGATTTAAAAAAATATAACAATAAAATTTGAAACATAAAATTTTCCAATTTAATTTTTTTTACGTTGGCAAAAATTAAAAACTGAATTCTCTCTCTCTCTCTTGATATTTTTCCATTCTTCTTGGTTTAATATAAGAATATTTCTGGCAGTTAATGTTGGTACGAGATAATTTATGATCTAATTTGTAACGTGGTTTAGACCTGAGGAAAACTAATAAGAATTCTACACAGTATATCGCCTCTACTCAATCTATAAAGACATCGTTCTCATTTTAGTATATAAAATCAAGCTATAGCTATGTAGGTCTCACTTCTCTCTCTCTCTCTCTCTCTCTCTCTCTCTCGTTCTCTATCTATCCCTCCCTCCCCTTCCCTCTTCTTCTTGTTTTTGAGAACGTATAAAGACATACCGTCGTTGAGGGTGCGAGAAGTCTGCAGGAAAAGGAAATCTTAAAATTTGATTAACAGAGACACGTTCTGAATATGATATTAAATGAAACACAAGCAGTTTCCACGTATGAATGTGTATTGACTTTCTAAATTATCATACTGTTTTACATTTAACTAGATAACAACTAAAAGTATGAGCTGAAAGAGAAAAAGAATATCACGTAGTTTTTAAAACTTTCTTTATATAAAATTTCTTGTTCTTTAAAGTACACATTGCAAGTCTGTTAATTCTTATCGGTGGTATTATTTACCACATTTAAATAAAAACATTACAACAATAAATAATTTAATTATTGCATGTTATACTAAATATGCAAATATGCTAAATATTTAGCATGTGAAAGAAATTGCGCTTTACTTAATTTTTTTTTCTTCCTAAAAAGTATTTAAAAAAAAAAATGTCTCGCATTTGAAAAAAAAATTCTAACATTAATTTATATATTACACGCCTTTTTTAAAAAAGAGAGAATTAATATTAATATATTCAATTACTTTGTGTCACGAAACGTAGATTAAAACCATTTTTTATGTAATAAAATATGCCATCAAAAACAGATACACACAGATAAAAGAAATTATATAATTCATGCTGCATTTATATCTAATAAACGTAAATGCTGCTATTTTGAAATAGAATTATTAATTCTGCTGTACAGCATAACTGTTAAAGCTTAAATATTATTTCATAAAGCATAAATTTTATTGTTATGTATAAACGTTGCCAGCATGTATCAGTTTGACATAAATATATTGACTTTATTTTTGTCCACGTGATCGTTGAAAAAAAAAATATATATAACAATTTAAATATCAGTATATTATACATATCAAGATATTGTACTATCGTATTTATTTGTGTAATATGCTTGTAATACATCGTGTAAAACAACATCATTATCCAACAGTTGACTAATCCCCTTGATGATTTGTACTCGTATGACAAGTTAAGTGAGAACTACAATTGCAATAGCCTTTGTGACATGTTTGCATAATGAATTTCATATAAATTATCCAAACTTTGCAATAACATCAAGAAGAAAATAAGGTTGTTTATTATTATTTATAATGATGTTTATAAATAAGGTTGAAAAATAAAATTTTATGATTTTGATTGGCCATAAAATTGTGATATTTTGAATGTAGTTACGTTATATTAATAAAGTATTCTGTATTATGATAACAAATGAAATTTTCTAATTTATATGCATATTTTAGAGGAAGGTGAATACTTGATTTTAAAGCTGTCAAGACAATGTTATACATCATACTCTTTGCGGTTTTGTAATCATCTGGTGTTGAAATTTAACTTTGTATTATAGATAATTATTTTGTTTAAGGCAATATTTGGATTATTAACACTCTAAATTTTGATTGAAATACCCTTTGGGAATAATTACTGAGGAAATTAATTTTCATATTCTATACAAGTATGCACAATATATGTGGTTTTATAAAGAAAATATTATGCGTTTATTAAAAAGATCAAATAAAATTTTAAAAGATTTTTTTTTAACTTAATTGATTTATATTACAAAAAAAAAAAAAAAAAAAAAAAAAAAAAAAAACTCAATATTTTAGTATTTTTGTACATGCTACACAGTTCGATTCATGCTTTACACTACACCCCACCCCTTTTCACCCATATATTTCAAGCTTCTTGTATGTATGTATGTATGTATAAAAGTATCAAGATGTAGGTTTGCGAAATTATTTATTCATCAAAATATATACAATAAAATAGCAATTGAGTAATAAATTTAAAGTGCGTAAGTTATTTACTCTACCAGTTCAATTTGTTAAAGTAGACTTCAAATATGTATATTATCTAACATGAGATATAAAATCAAGATTATAACTCAATGTTTTACTTTAAAATCAATTTTCAGTAATAATTTATTGAATGGGTAAACCAACAATAACTATAACTTAAATTTTATATTATATATTAGACAGCATGGTATTAAATTATTTATGAAGAGAAATTTATTGCTATATTGTGAATACGACGAAAATTTATAATAAGAGAAAATATTTTGAAATAATAATTCTTGTTACAGTAAAACAACGCAGTGATCCGGTAATCACGGGACGCAAGCCAGGTATTTATACACCTGGCGAGAGACTGGAGTTGAACTGCACTTCAAGTCCTTCGCGTCCTGAGGCGGATATCACGTGGCTAATCAACGGTCATAAGGTAAGTTAGTTAAATGTAATGTAAGTAGATAACGTATGTAATCCAGAGAGGATTCCCGCTGAAAAGTACTGTTATGCTGGAGACGAGTATTGTGGGTCTAAATTACATTGATCAAATGGGCAACAAAATATAACTTCCAGGATAAAATAAATTGAAAGGCAACAGAAAATTCAATAACGATATTCTTTTTGGATTACCTATCTATAGTAATACCTTAATTAAACAAAAATTTTATTAATATATTTTTGTAAAGTTACGTATACTATTATTGAATGTGTATTTTATATTTATTCAAGCTTTTTTTTTTCTTCTTTTTTTCTTATTATATATATATATATATATATATATATATATATATATATATATATATATATATATATATATATATATATATATATATATATATATATATATATATTAATATTATGATAGCTTGTAAAATTCAGAAACTTTTCAGCTTTCTTGTGCAAATAAATGTCATCTCTCAATAGTCACTCTTAATCAAATGCAAAAAAAGATATAATTAATCTGTTTATTCTTAGGGCTTTAATTTTTTAGCATGAAAAATTTTCCTTGCTATTTTTATTATAATTTTAAATTGAGAGAGCAAAAAATATTCATGATTATTTTTTGTACCAATTTTTAAATTTTTTATATAAACTTCTGTCATTTCATGAAAATCAGTTTGTGGTTTATCAAAAAAATTGTTCACTGGTAGTTGTAGAACCCTTTTTGCTCCAAATGTAAATAAATGGTTTTTATTTAGAGGCCACATAAGGTAAATTAACCTCAGTTTTAATAAAACCAAAGTTGTAGAATTAAAATACAAAAAAATTTCAATCCATTTTAGTTAAAAATTAATATCAAGAATCTGCAAAATGTTATTTAATGCTTTATTCATTTTTCCTTTCATATTGCATACCTTTTTAATATATTATATTTATATTCTTACATTTACAGTATGTATAATGTATTTTTATTTTTCCAGTATTATAACCACAAATTAGTTTCAATTAAACATATGAAAGTTTATATTTCCCATGCATATAAATACTGAATAATGTCAGCCACTTTACCTTTTGTGCAACTAAATGTGTAGGTGTACTTATGTACAGTTTCGATCAAATGAATAGTTACCATTTAAACTCGATGTTTTTTACCGCGTTAAATTTCGTTCAATTTTGCAACCTTGTTTATGATTATTCATTGAACTCTATATCTCAATCACATCTATATTCAAATTCATTGAGTCTATATATTGTAATAGTTGACAAAGACACCACAAGAAGTCACCTGTGATGCACTCAGGTAGACAATCTGGCGGGTAAATATTTTGCTTGCTTGCTTGCTCATTCTCTCTCTCTCTCTCTCTTGTGAGAAATGCTTTCAAGTATTTGTTTGATAACAAGTTTCGAACTATTTTCTTACCAAATTGCTGTCATTACAAATCATATTGATATAAATGATAAAAAAAACATCTTAATTTTAATCTCTTAATCGGGCAAATCGGTAAGTCAGCAGTTATTTTGAAACATAAAAAAAACATTAAATGCATTTCTTAGAAGAGAGAGAGAGAGAGAGAGAGAGAAAGAGAGAGAGAGAGAGAGAGAGAGAGAGAGAGAGAGAGAGAATGAGCAAGCAAGCAAGCAAAATATTTATCCGCCGGATTGTCTACCTGAGTGCATCACAGGTGACTTCTTGTGGTGTATTTGTCAACTATTACAATATATAGACTCAATGAATTTGAATATAGATGTGATTGAGAATATAGAGTTCAATGAATAATCATAAACAAGGTTGCAAAATTGAACAAAATTTAACGCGGTAAAAAACATCGAGTTTAAATGGTAACTATTCATTTGATCAAAACTGTACATCTGAGTAACACGTTACTATTTTAACATACTTGAATAAGAACATTCATACTCATTCCTTTTTTTTTTTATATATATAATATAATATATAAATTCTGTATAAAAGCATTTACTTTTGAATAATTTAAACATTTAAAGTACAGTGCATAATATTTTAACTAACATGTTGGTTAGTAATCTAGAAACAAAACATATAAAAAAAAAGTCTATATAAGCATAAGCTGATATTGTATATATATATATATTAATATTTGTTTTTAAAGTAACATTTAAAACAACTTTTAAATATTTTAATTTTAGTGACAGCGGAAATTAGTTTAAATTTTATGAAGTAAAACTATGTTTTATATAAACATATTTCCATCTTAAAGGCGTAAAACATCTTGAACAAAAAAAACTTGTCGAAAATCCTAACATGCCTTAAAATCGACGTTGATTTGGCCTGAGTCATTGATTTCTAATTTATTTTCTATTCACAAAAAGTCAGTTGCAGACAGTGACGTTACTGCTCGCTTGTTTTATGAGCGCGTGGACCAGGTGAGCTGTGACGTCATAGCTCGCATGCACCATTTTGTGAAGGGAAAATAAATTAGAAATCAATAACTCCGGACAAATCAACGTTGATTTTCAGGTATGTTAGGTTTTATACAACTTTTTTGTTCAAGGTGTTCTACGCCTTTAACGTACTTTTATTATTAATTAACTATTCCAGTTGGTAGATGATATTAAAAATGAATTGTTTTGAATGAAATAAATGCTATTGAAAACGGTAGAAAAATGATAAAGTTTTTAGTATTTTTTAATTTTGTTTAAACAGTAGGGTTTAGTTATTACAATTTTTTTCACAAAAAGATTGTTCTTTTTTCCTCTTTTTTTTATTTACATTTTAAGGTAAAAAATTATATAAGAATGACGTAACATGTGACGTAAAAATTTATAACTTACTTAAATTTTATGTAAAAAAAAAAAAAAGTATGTCCAGATGTGTGAAAAAAAACACAGTAAAAACACAAAGGATTAAATTTTGTTTGTTTTTGACATGTATGTTCTCCAAACATACGTATTAAATTTATTTTTTATAAAAACAAAGAAAAAAACTAACATACATTTCTTTGCAATAAAAAAAGTTTAAGTTTTAATATAACTTTAAATTATTTTACATTAACCAAATTAAATTCTTAACAATAAATCCTGTATGACATATTATATATTATATATAGGCAAACAAATAAATAATATTATTTCAGTTGGTATAGTTATATATTGTCATATCAAACTTTCTTTCAAAACATACAATATACATTAAAAATTAAAATCAACGTCGTTATAGCAACGAAAGTTTTTAAAAGCAGTTGAAGAGACATTTTCCTACTGTAAATAATATATAATATCTTTATCATAATCATACACTGTTTAAAATGCATGATAGTATTCATGCTATTCGTGTATAGCCTTTGCAAGAAAATTATAAAAACAAGAAAATTTCATCTATAAAACTACAATAATAAAACCGTTATAGTTGTGAACTTGAATAAAAAAAAAAGTTAAAATTAAAATTTAAGAAAGTAAATAATGTTAGAAAATTTACAGTATTTTCTTAGACTTAAATTGAATTGAATCCTATCAATTTAATAATAGTCTATATATCAAGTTAGGTAGGTTTTATAAAGGTAAAGATTTACAGAAGCCAATACATCATGATAAGAAAGAATGATAAGAGAAGAGAAGAAAATCATTCAATGTAATCTCTATAGGCTTTAAAACTTTTATATTTTTTTTCTTTTGAATACACATATTGCTATATTTCAAATAAACTATGAGAAATTTAAGCTCACTTTTGTTATGAAAGCTAAAAAAAAAAAAAAAAAAAAAAATGAAATAAAAAAATGAAATAAAAAAATCATGGAATGTAAATAATTTTTAAGAAGCACTTGGGTTGCTTAAAATAAGTTTTAAATGTTAATTTTTAAAAAGATTTATATAGGTATTTGTATAGTTTTGTTCAATTTTAAGAAATTTAAAACTTATAAAATTTCTCTAACTAAATGGAGTAGCATTTCAAATCATTGACATAGAATTTAGAAACATGACACTATGCATATTCCCACAACTGTTAATTGGAGTTATTTTGTATTCATTCAAAAACTTGTATTGATTAGATAGAAATATGAAATTTTACGTGTTTTAAATTTTTTTGATAAAATATTAATCTTAAATATATTTCAAATACAAAATAATTTCACATAAAATGTTGCATAATATTGCTGTAATAAGACTTATTTATGTTATCAATGATGTTTTAAAGCAAAACCAATAATAATATTAATATAATATATAAGCTTCAAAACATCTGGAGCATACAATTTCATCCCTTTTTATTCAAACACATTGCTTACTCGTGTATAGTTTTATATTTTCAAATATATAGGGCAAAAAATATAAAAGAACGTCATGCAATATATTCTATTCATATTAATACACATTTTATAACGAAGGTAGTTAAAATTATCGTAAAAAAAATGTCAGCTGTATAAAATATTATGGTTTCTGATTTACTCATGCACTTTATAATGTAATTAGATTAATTTACATTACTATTTTTTTTCTTGTATTTTCATTACTCTCTGCTGTTTTATAATATTTTGTGTACATTAAGTATTTTATATTACTTATTTTGATTTTGCAAATAAAAACTAACGTAATGCTTTCTCTTGAGTATTAAAATACAAGTGTAAAATTTATTTACATACGGAATCAGGCTTAAAATGTCAAACGTTACAATATTTCTTAATTTTACCACAATTAATTATACTGTAATTTTTTTCTAGACTTTTGTAACAAAAAATGAATAAACTGTTAGAGTTAAAACATGAATTAAAACTACCCGCTTTCCAAAAATTTACTAATTTTAAAAATGTCATATTTTTAATGTAATTTTTAATGAATGGGCACAGATGTAGTTTAAATATTAGTATTTTGATTTCTAATCGTAATATTATACTCTGACGGCATAGAACACAAAAACTTGTCAACACGTTGCAAGACGACACACAGCATTTGTGAAGTGCGTGATTGACTTGATAAGTGTCTGCCTAAACATTTCCGCGGTTTATCTATAGTCTATCATGGTGAATGTCGGGCTCTTTATTTAGGTCATGGTTGGCACCTGTCAATACAAACAAACCTTAACGAGACAATGGTAAAATTCTAACACACAGTGACAATATGCCAATAAAAAGTGCATAAAGCAGAAAAAAAAGTTTTTTTTTTTCAAAGTAAATTAGCTGAATGTAAAACATACAAACATTGGCACATTAATGTTGTAAGATAATTTGCGTAATAATAAGGTGAATTGCATTCAAATCAGCTGAGAGATTATCTCCCCAAGGATTACATTATATTATAGAGTATAATATAAAGTTACGAGGTAAAATGAGTTTGAGCACGTTGTTGCTACTTGTATTCTCTCTCTCTCTCTCTCTCTCTCTCTCTCTCTCTCTCTCTCTCTCTCTCTCTCTCTCTCTCTCTCTCTCTGTATACTCCGTTGAATGCATAATACATTTCTAGCTTTTGTTTCTCTCTCTCTACACTTGTACAGCTTGTCATTGTTATACAGAAAACATTGTATAATTAATAACATTTTCTTCAGTTCTAATTTTTACACTTTCCAAACTTTAATTACTGTTTTTTAGATGTAGTAAATTATTTTATCTGTAGCAAACTTTTTTCATTTTAATTTTTTTTTAATTATAAGGCTTAATATTATATATTAAGAATAATTAAGGATTACTGATCGTATTAATCTTATTCTACAAGATTTAATGGGCAGTAATTGAACATTTTAATTAATAATTAAAGATTATTTTATTATAAAATTTATACCCTTTTAAATTTGACGTACCTTTTAAAATTAAATTCCCTGGGCATTTAGTTAAGCTATTTAATTAATTTTGTTCGAATGAATTTCTTTTTTATCCTTTTTTATTTTATCAACTACATTTAAATACACTTGAACTCCAGGAAACCAAAAAATTGTTATATTTATTGCAAGAATAAAGGGGAAATGTGCGCTAAATTCTTTTAGTTTCTCGATGGTTTGTTTCCTGTTCACCAGTTTTGGGAAATAAAATTTTCAACTTCATTTATAAAAATTAGTTACTATAAAATTAAAGATTTTATTCTTAAGTTTTTTTTTGTTTGTTTTTTTTCCTTTTTTAATAAATCATCCTACACGTTTTATTACATAAAGCTCATAAAAGTATATAATTTAATACTTTACTGAATAAAAAAAATCTTTCTCAATTTAGATTTATAGCTTTTTAGAAAACAATGAAGGGTGTGGCAGATTTTTTTTTATCTTTTCAATATAAGTGTAATAGTATCTATTATTTCATTAGAGTAAAATCAAATGTGATTAATATTATAACAAAATCATTTTTTTAAAGTAGTATTTTTTTTCTATACTATAGCAGCAGTTGTAAATCGACGGTCTCGCGGCTATAATATGTATCTCACAATCTCGCCGCGTTACACAAAATAGGTATCTCACAATCTCGCCGCGACACACAAAGTAGGTATCTGACTTCCTCGCGCAGCGCACAATATAGGTATTAGAAAATCTCGCCGTACGCACAAATTAGGTATCAGACAATCTCGCGAGTAATTGTCCATATAACATGCGGGCAAATATATACGACGAATTAAATTAAAAATAAATAGCATTTAATAATTGCAAATGTCTTATTTTTATTTTACACAAAATATTTCTTTAGTAATTTTACAGAACCTTAAATTAAATAATATATATTATAATATTAGTAATAATTATTATTATTATTTTTTTTTTAAGTTTGAAAATATAAATTTTTAAAACAAATTTCTTGTATATATTTTCAAATCACTAATTATTATTTGTAAAACTAAAGTAAAAAGACATTATTAAACAAAAATGGTAACGTAAAATATTTAAAAATAAATATTATTATTACATTTTATTCTATAATTTTTTTTTACTTTTTAATTAAAATTTATTTTTTAAAAGTATTAAAAGCATTTTAACATACAAAATATATTTACATTTCAAGTATTTATGTAGAAAAATTCTCTACGGCTGTAAGATACCTATTTTGTGTAAAATAGAGATACCTAATTTGTGCGTATGGCGAGATTTTCTAATACCTATATTGTGCGCATCGCGAGGAAGTCAGATACCTACTTTGTGTGTCGCGGCGAGATTGTGAGATACCTATTTTGTGTGGCGCGGCGAGATTGTGAGATACATATAATAGCCGCGAGACCGTCGAAATAAAGGTAGCTTAAAATCATAATATTAAATTTAATAAAAGGTATAGATTCTCGATAAAAAAATTGTTAAACACTGTGTTTATTATTTGTATAATCAGACCACAATGTTGTTACATAAACAAAAAACGAAAAAAAAAAAATGCATGCAGAATTATGAAAGAGAAAACACATGAGTTTCATCCACAAAGAAATGATGAGTGAAAAGAGTTTTGCATTATATGGTATAATGTATATATTTTTTTTTTATTACGGTTGTCGTGATATCAAAGGCTGGTAATACTAATGTACATGTCTCTCTGTTTGTCAGTACACTGCTTTCATTTGCCACAACAATTATGTTTATTGTTTGTAAACCACAAAGAGTGAGTAATTATAACATTGTTTTTTTCAAAGATTAAACAAAATCAAAAATATATATATATATATATATATATATATATATATATATATATATATATATATATATAATATATATATATAAAAATATTTTATAAGAGATATAAATAAATTTTTTTCACGTTATTTCTATATTTAAGTAGGTCAAGTGTTATTTTTACTCTCTCTCTCTCTCTCTCTCTCTCTTGCTCGTACGCTTTCTGACACTTCATTTGCCATATTATCTTGAAATGTAAAATTTTAAAATAAATACTTCAAGTTAATAACAGAATCACATTCATTAATACTAACTTTGCTAGTTTTTTTTTTTTTTTTTTTAGTAAAATACAATTTATCTAGAAGAAATAGTATAACAATAATAAATCTTAAAAAATAATAATAACACACATTCCTAAGACAATTAATTAAAAAAGTTGTGAAATGGTTAATTACATTTCTTTTTAAAGAAAAGACACAACAGTATTATAATTATAAGAAAAGCAAAAGAATCTCATGTATAAAAATTAAAAATCATCTTTCTTTAAAGAATTAAAAAAAAAAGAAGTTAAAATGAAAAAGCCAATTAAGAAGCCTTGATGTTAAAACTTACATCAAGTTCATGTTTCAAAATGAAATTTTCATTAGAAAGCTTTAAGGTAGTTTCATTTTTAAGCGTAAATATACTTTTTATTGTCGTAAGGAGAGTTATCTCGAATCTAAAACTTATTTCATCTTAAAAGTAGAGAGAGAGAGAGAGAGAGAGAGAGAGAGAGAGAGAGAGAGAGAGAGAGAGAGAGAGAGAGAGAGAGAGAGAGAGGGTGAGAGGGAAGGAGTCGATACGTTGAAACTAAAGCAAAAAAAAACAAAAACAACTAGAACTCCAATTTTGACACGTATGTTTATTCATTGGCGTGGCAAATTATCGTTGCGTATCATTTTATATCGTAAATCTTGCCAAATCTACCTTAAAGTTTGTTATTCTGATTGACGCTTTTCATCAAGCAGCAAAGATGAACAAAATCAGTCAACTGTATGATTGAATCTTGTATAGAATGACACCCCACAAGGAAAAAGAAAAGAGAAAGACCAGAAAGAGGTCATACATTTTTTTTTAATTAAACCGTATGAGTTTAATAAGCTTAAGTAATCAAGCATAACAGTTTTAAATTAGATTTCTTTTTACATCGTTTTTTTAAAAATACTATTTTAGTAGTTATTAATGATTTTTATTAAATAAAGTTATGTATTTGTAGAGCTAATGTTAAATATTTATCAATTTTAATTTCTATTCAATTTAATCATATTAAAACGTTTAGAATCTTAAAGTCTATTATATGACTATTATATTTTCAACCTAATATATTATCAAGATACGGAGGTAAGCAATAACTTTTTTTTACGCACATAATAGTACATTAAATTAATTCATTACCACTCAATATTATCTTACTTAAAACAAAATTAATTATTATAAAAATAATTTAGTTTTAATCACACTCTGTAACAAATTTAATGACATTTTATGGAAAACACCCATACACACAAAAATATTAAATATCAACAAATGAAAGTAAAAAAATTAATTTGAGATTTATTTAAGTCCAAAAATAGATTTTTCAAGTTTGGCAATACTTTATATTAAGGGATACTGATTTTAAAATAAGAATAATAGCAATAATAATTGTAATAACAATATTGATAATTTTAATCTCTTGTGCGGGTTAAAATGCTAATTAAAAAATATATTTATCAAAAGTTGACAAACAATTGTTTTGTAGGTATTTTTTGTAGAGAAATTCATTTAAAATTATATTTCACTGCGCAAAAAAAAAAAAAAAAAAAAAAAAAAAAAAATCATGGAAAGATAATAATAAAAAAAAGCACGTTAAATGAGCTTATCCTTTACACAATGTTGGATCTTTTTAGAGGATTGTTTTATTTCGTTTGAAAAGTTTCATTTACAAAAGTGTACGTATGTATATGTATGTATATACGTAAATGATATTAAAACCCGAGAGTAATAAAATAGCAAAACTGGTATTGACATCATTGATTTACGTAATCGTTAGTTTAATACTCTATATAGCTTTAGGGAAAATGTTTTTAAAAACAGCTACGATAGAAAATAGATTAACTCAATTTACCTTTATATTGCTATATTTATTTCAATAACAGACAGAATATTATATATATATATATATATATATATATATATATATATATATATATATATATATATATATATATATATATATATATATATATATATATATATATATATATATATATATATATATATATATATATATATATATATATATATATAATATATATATATATATTACAATTTTAGAATAACATTGGCAAAGGTCACTTTCAATGCTTTTATTTGACCCGGTATAGGGCTACAAAATTAATTTGAGTGGTTTTTAATTAATTTCGTCACAAGCTCTGAAAGACATTTAATCGCATACCACAATAAAGTAAAAATCCTAACTCGGAAATTATTTAGAATCTCAATGAGCACAGAACGAGCAAGATAGAAAAAAAAATACTGAAAGTTACGTCTCAATACACGGTTGGGTATCGCCAACAAAATTATAGTTCCTCTAAGATTAAATTTCTTGAATCATGAATCAAAATTACATGTTTTGTTGATAACAAAATACAAAATAAACAACGAGCAGTTAATTTTTTTAGCGTAACTTACCCCGTATTTTAGAGTTAACTTTACGCACTCATTTCATCATGCGCTCGTCTATGCTCTAAATAATTTTTAAGATATGGTTTTTATTTTAATGTGGTACAGTCATTTTATTTACAAATGAATTTCTATGGGCTTGTGGCCATTCAATGTAATCAGATGGAGATTTCAGTTCACGCAAAGCTTCATCTAAATACATATTATTCCCATATGTCGAAAGAATTTCTTTTTTTTTTAATAAAATGGCTGTATGCAATTGCAATTTTTTCTGATCTTCCAGATCTTTTGATCTCAAAAACTTCAATTTAAAATAGAAATCCTTAAAGTGGGTCAAAAAATAGAGAATAAAATTTAAAATGACCTTTGCCAGTAAACAAGTAATGAGATCTATACCAGCGATTTTAAGAAGTTGTCTATTAATTTGTTAATTTGTGTGGTTGTTAATAGACACTTCACAAGATTTACTGATAAAAATAAACAAATAATTTCCTAAAATAATAATAATAATAAATAAATAAAAAAAGTCAATGTGGTTGGAATATGACGTTTAGTTTAATAATGTTATACTTTTTGATTTAATTTGAAGTATTTTTCAAAATTTATTCTTTGTTTTTGAAGAAAAACTCATTTTTACGAAAAAAAAATGTCATAGGGACTTAAAAAACAACAAATGATTTATTCTATGGGAATAAAATAGAACTCATAACACTTTTTAAAATTAAATTTAAAAACTTGTTTTCTAAGTGTTAACCATTTCTTGAGTTTTTTTTTTTTTTTTTTTGTTAACATTTATAACAAATATACGTTATTGTAAGAAACTAATTTAAAACTTATGAAATTAAAAGATAAAAACAATTATTAATACAATTTAAATTTAATTTTAATTGAGGAAAAACAATTGAATTTGGACTTAATCTACTTTTTTTTAACAAAAAAAGTAATAAACAAAAACACATAATAAAAACAAACTGTATTGTATTCATTCATTTGTTTTGAAAGTTGGTCAGACTTGAGATTCCATCATTGGATTATACGTGACTTAAAGTTTTTCAACATTCAAGAAAGAAGAGAAGTAGACAAAAGATTTATAATCTTCAGCTTATTTAAGAAGTTTAATTGCTTTTTGAGATGTATATAAAGTAAGGTATAATATTATAACACACGTATATATAGTTCTCTTTAAAAAAAAAAAAAAGATTGCTTTTTTATATTATTTTTAAAACTTTTTTATATAAATATACATTTTAAGCAATATTTTTAAATTTAAAAAGTTTTTAAATATATTAAACTCTTGATAACAATTAAAATGTTTAAAAGAAAATAATGCAATATTGTAGTATAAAAATAATGCAATGTATATATATATTATTTAATATAAAATTTTACGCTAGTGAAAAAAAAAAAAAAAAAAAAAAAGAGGATATACAACTCATGTTTTACTTGCAAATCATTTGGTTTGGCAGCTACAGGTGTCGCTTTTGGCTTGCAGCCAGCCAGGGGTGAATGTGTGTGCGAATTTTAACCCCAGAGGGTGCTTCTCTCTCTCACTCACTCCACACGTTAATGGAGCCTCAGCTCTAACCAATCTCACGCTTCATTGCAGCATAACACTCTCAATACTATGCCATAGTTGGGGAAAAGAAATATTAAAAATTTAAAACAAAAAAATAATAATACTCACCAGGAGAGTAATTGTATGAAAATGAAAATTGTATTAAATTTAATAAATATTTGGACAGAAAGAAAAATATGTTAAACAGATTAAGCTTTCAATTCATCATGGAAGTTTTCTGAGTGAGTGCAATGTTTAAACAATTAATGCAAGTAGTACAATTTTTTCACTTTCTAACCAATGAGAGTGATTAACAGAAAGTTAAATAAAAACATTAAGCAAATCTTAAAGGCGTAGAACACCTTGAACAAAAAACTTGCCTAAAATGCTAACATACCTAAATAGCAACGTTAATTTGGCCGGAGTCGTTGATTTCTAATTTATTTTCCATTCACAAAATGAAAGATGCGGGTTAATGACGTCACAGCTCGCCTGTTTTCTAGTGAGCTAGTAAGCTGTGATGTCACAAACTCGCAGCTGCCATTTTGCGAATGCAAAATAAATTAGAAATCAATGACTCCGACCAAATCAATGTTGATGTTGATATTTACGTATGTTAGGGTATTAGACATGTATTTTTTTCAAGGTATTCTACGCCTATAGACGGGTTGCACTCATATTTAAGAGGTGCCATTTTGTTGGTCAGGAATGCATAGGCCCGCATAGGAAAAACGCAATTTTTTTTAAATTAGCATAAAAAAGCTTCAAATCTCAATCAAAGCATTATTTCTAGTTCCTAATAAGTGCGAAGAATATGAGAAAAATTCGTTCAGTTGAAATAAACCCTGTTTATGTAAAAAAAAAATTAGAAAAAATGATGTTTCCCCTATGCTGGACAATGCATTAGGCACCACAAACATGGCGACAAAGCGTAAGGATGTGCAAGAGGTCTATAAGTATTAAACTTTTATATATAATTATTTCATTACAAGCAGGAATTATAATAAATATTTTGTAGTTAAAATTTGCGCCACAAAAACATGTTTTGTATTATCGTAACAGGCATATAGCAGCGATATATGATGTAGTTTAAATTTACATTTTAGTTTTTTGTATTTCACTGTTGTTAAATAATGAAAAATTGTAAGTTGGCTTTTATAATTACACAAATATAAACTTATTCCCAACTTAATTCTTTTTACTTCGTATAATTTCTTTTTTACAAAAATCCTGTGAGGATAGTTAAGTTTTTTTTCTTTATATAACAAATAGAAGCTTCTTTTTTTTTATATACGTTTGTTAGAAAAGTTGTGTGTGGTTTCTGTTCTTACTTACCTAACATCTGTTTTATTTAATGAATGAATTTATCTGATCCTTACTTAATTCCAATGATCTCGTAAAACCGTATAAAATAAGATTAATGTATCTATTCACTAAATAACCTGATTTGCTAAAATAGAAAGGTAAAAAGTGAAAGCAATAAGTCCTTAGTCTTTATTCTTCTTTCTTACTGACAGCAGGAAAAAAAAAGCTCAAATGAGTTTTACATTTAAGTTATTTACAGTCATTTATTGTTGAAAAAGCAAAAAAAGATTTTGTTACTGTAATTTTATTTTAATAGACTAAATTTATATAGAAACTTATCTGTGCTATGTAAATGTAATTTTTTTTAGTATATGTAAATAATTAACATTCTACGTTCTACGAATATATATATATATATATATATATATATATATATATATATAAAAAATTTATCATGTTAAATGCTCGGAATACAATACAGAAAATACGTTTGACAGGCTACTAAAATGCACAAATTCATGCAGTACTCGTCTTCATTATATGAGCAATACTATTAGAAGTATTCACAAAATTAAAAAGAAAATAAAGATATATTGCAATCAAAACATTTCATCTTTTTGTTTACTTCTTTTTATTGCTAGAAACATTGGCTATTGAAGTAAGAGGCCACGTCTGTTAGTCTTTACAGAATACTTCCATTGTGTATACAATACTGTACACAGGAGTATTATTCTAACCCAGTAGTATTTGCCTATTTTGCTTGAATAGTAGAGTGCCGACACTTCATGCATGCACGTATCTCCCGTTTATTTATTGTTTCCATTGTCTTCATGAATTTTTTTCTACCATCACAACTAGGTTAAAAACCTGGTAGTGGATCGTAATTGAATACAGATCTCCCGCGTGTTGAGTGGAAGCCAACAACTGCTTGAAAATTGAAAATTCTCCTTAGTTTGATTTTATAGAGAAGGAAAACGTTTAGAATTGAATATACAGTAATTATTCATTCAGAGCGAAATAAAACTAGCTTGTAAGTGATTTGAAATTTGATAAAATGTTACAATAATCGAAGAGTTATTTCTAAGTTTTTGTTATTATTATAACAAACTAAAAAAGTATTTTTGTCTAATATCTAATAAACATTGTGAAATGTAAGTATGTAGTGGAGTGAAAGCACGTATCAGTATCAATTTCTTAAAGTATCCTAAAATATAGGCAACCAGTCGGACCAAAAAAAAATGCACATATTTAAATTCTTTTAAAATTACTAGTTCTCTACACATTTCTATGTAAACATAAAGTAAAAACTTATTTTCCTGCAAACTTTTTGCCATAAAAAAGTATCCATAAATTAAATTTTTATCTAACATCTATTCGAGTTATACGTATTCGCTAACGACCAATATATTATAAGATAAAATATCTGTTATATGTAGGTATCGGGAAGAAATAATTCACGTTTTATCTATCTTTGTAACATCTTGCGAACGACGCAAATCTTCAATATGGCGACACTGCGTGACGAAATAGCTTTAGGGATTTTGTGTCTTGGGCGGGGCGTTTAGGTTTTTACTGAACATTCGCATTCGCATTCTCTATTCTCTCTCTCTCTCTCTCTCTCTCTCTCTCTCTCTCTCTCTCTCTCTCTCTCTCTTCCTCTCTCTTCTCTTTCCTGGGACAAAAAGATGAATTATTCATCATCCTTCCGTCCACCTGTTAACGTCAACTACGCAAATATCGATCGATACGATACATCATACTTCTTTTTAAACAATCGATGTTAAAAAAAAAGGAACAAAAATATAAAGGTGTTTGTGGAATAGCTTGCTTTATCAAAAGATTAAAGATTTAAGTAAAAAAAATTCTACCCGTTTAATATATATATGAAAAATTATAACAATTCATATGAGTTAATACGAGGTTTATATTTGCAAAGCATGTTCAAGCAAATAATATGTAACGCGCATTTCATTTACAGTTACTATTTGATTAATTCAGCAAATAAGGAAAGTTTGTTTGAAGAGATTTGTTGTATAACACCTGTGTTCCTTTGAAACAGAGCTTTTATACAAAAAAAATATACATTTTAATTTTTTTTTCCTGCTTTTTAAAAGCGTCTTAAACATAATGTTTTTTTTTTTAATAACCTTAAAATCTTTGAGTAAAAGTTACAAAGTTCGTTTTTATATATATAAAAAAAAATAATAATCTGTCGCTCTCTTAAATTATTTTTGGAAAGCAAATCTTCTTATATAATATTATATAGTATTTTAGGTTATAAAAACTCACTAAGTACTTTGACGTTTCAAGTGTTATTAAATTATTAATGTGGGGCATTTAATAATAAAAACATATTTGAGATATAATAATATTAAAGATTGGAATTTATATTTCACGCAATATAGCAATTTAAATAATATTTTAATTTAATATATGCTACTGGTATTTAATATAAAATAATAAATTTATCATGCCACAAAGTGGTAATTTATAAATTATTTTTAATATTTTTAACTTCCTTTATATATTTTTAAAAATGTCAAAACATTTTTTTTTAAACTCGATTAATGTACTATAATATACGTTGGTAATAAACCATGTCAGGCGTGTGTTTTTTAGGAAGCCACAAGGAATGTTTGCTAATTATAGAAGACCCAATTCCATGTCACGCTCGCTTATTTTGACATGAAAAATTTCATCCACAAACTGACAAAATCAACCTCTTTTCTTTACGTAAAAGAAGTCATTTCATCAAAAAGTTCAAACTTACATTTTGATCAACTTTGAAAATTCTAATAATAATAAATATATTATTCATTCAGCTATTTTAAGTTTGTTTTTACTATTTTTATTTTATGTTTTTTTGTTGAATAAATACATTTTACATTAATTATTTTTATTTCATAATACTGTAATTTGAAATGTTATTTTTAAATGTAAATTAATATTAAAAAAGACTTTAAATTTTAAAAATACGATTGAAAATTAAATGTGAAAGAATAATACGAGAAAAAGTATTCTATTTTAAAGCTGTCATCTAGTAAATAGTAATAAATAGCTGTAAACAGTGTTTTAAGTTTTTATAAATTGTCCAATGAAATAGTATACCATTATTATGTGTTTCACTTTCTTCCATACAGTATTTCGACTATAATATGAAACATGAGACCTGTAGCGCAACCATTCATCAAAATGACGTCACTAGATTGTATCTTCGTAGAAGAGGAAAGTTTTTTTCCTTTATTGCTATCATATAATTTTTTTCTTCATAAAAGAATACAAATTGTATGAGTTAGTATAAACATGAAAAAAAGACATTATTACTCGATACATACATACATCTGCTGTATTTATTTTATTATGATATTGAAATGGAAATAATGAGGAAGTTTCCATAAAGTTAAGACCCTGTTTTAAGCACATTTTTAGAAAGAATATAAATAGTAGATTCCATTGAAGTCAATATTTAACTTTATTAATTACATTTCAGCGATTAATTCACCTCTAAAAAGTGCCTACCACGCCCCCCTAGAAGACCCTTGCGTTCGTCTTTTGCAGATTTTAAAGCGCGAATTTCAAAATCTGTTCAAAATTAACGTTAATTTTGAAATTCGCGCGTTAAAATTTGCAGAAGACGAGCGCAAGGGTCTTTTAGGGGAACGTGGTAGGCACTTTTTAGAGGTGAATTAATCGCTGAAATGTAACTAATAAAGGTAAATATTGACTTCAATGGAATCTCCTATTTTTACTCGTTCTAAAAATGTGCTTAAAACAGGGTCTTAACTTTATGGAAACCCTCATTAAAGCTGAAAAATTTAATAATTAAAATAATGCATGAAAGAAAAAAATAAATACTATCATATATATATATATATTTAATTTTCGAAAAAAAAGAGTTTAATTTCGTAATATCAATTTAACTAAGCATGGACAGTAGACACTGAAAAGTAAACAATGAAAACTCAACAATGTTGTACGGCAAAATTACTTTCCAACGCAAAAATTTCAAAATAATAAATATAAATCATTAAATCTCAGCTTCAAATGCCTTTTATTATGCAAAATATTTATAAAATAACAACTCAACTTTAAATTAACATGTTGTAGAAGCACATAAATACGTTGAACAACTGTTATTTTCCCACATTTAAGTTTTTCCTTTCTGTTACAAATTACAAAACAGATCACATTTTTTCTTATAAAAATATTAAATTCTTCAAAAATGTGCTTGTATTTCAAAACTTTGGTTTTTGAATATTTCATTTACAATGATTACATTTCAAAGTCAAAATTTCTAAAACAAAATTAATAATGATAGTAAAAAGCACTCAGTATTCTTCATTAACAAAATTTGAATATTCTCTCTAGTATGAAATATTTTGAGATTTTAGGTCAATATACCAGTGAATAATTATTCAATGGCATGTTTATATACACAAACAAAACTCACACATGCTAGCTTTAATACAGTTATGTGAGGAATTTGCATTGCTGGGCTAAAAGACAATTATAATATATATGTGGGTGTGTGTATGTTATGTATATATATATAATACACATACTAGGAAAATGTTTAAAACATTCCATTCTTCTGATGTAATTTTCTACCCTAAAATACAAAAATTGAAGTCTATATTTACTATTCAAATTGACTCTTCAATATGAGTAAAATGTTTCCAAAAAAACGTGAGATGAATTTATTTTTTTACAAAACATTTCAACAAAATGCATTTCGTTTAGAATCATAGTGCCATTGACATGTTAGTAGAAAATATTACAAAAAAAAAAAAAAAAAAAAAAAAAAAACTGGACAGAACTTTTAAGATAAAATTGTACTCTATTGCATGGGCATACAATGTATAGAAAACTTAATTTATGTTGTTTTCTCTATATAAATATACATGGTATTGCCCTAAGGTAACATACTAAAATTTTATGTTAAAATGTTTTTACAAATACTGTGATATAAAATTTTATTCTATTAAACTATGGTAATACAATGTATTTATGTGTAGAATTACATTTTAATTTAAGTATCTAAATTATCACGACTGCATTATTTCCATAAAATAATAGAATATAATTATATACCACAATGTCTGTAACTGTGTACATCATTAATAAATTATAATTATAAATTTTGAAAAGCTCTCTTCAAACAAGTTATAATGATAATAAAGACTAACAGCTCTTTCATACTAAATAATATAATCATGTCTGTAAAAGTACTTGAATTTTTGTATTCCAAAACAATACATACTATAAATTTTATTCTTACTGACAGACAACGTTGGTATAAAATAAAACTACATAGAACGTTTTTTTCGCCCCCTTTTTCTTTCTATCTCTTCAAAAAGTTTTATTTCTGTACATTATTTTATAAAAAAAGAAGTTAAAACTAAATAAGTTAATGAAGAGGTTTTACTTTTTGACGTCTCCTTTCATTTTATTTCCACAACAAACAACAATTGTGTCAGTTTCAGTACGATTTTTCCTTGTTACTTTTCTATAACTTCTCTATATACAACTACATAAAATATTTCTTATGTTTAAGTTTATAAAGCTTATAAACTTTGGTTAAACAGTATCTAAGCCTTTAAGCTATTAAATATTTAAATTTGGATCAATTCTTTTATTTTAGTTTACGATGTAAACACAGTACATGTAAAAAAAAAGAGGCAAACATACAAAACAATAGAACAAACAAACAAGTAAAAATGTTAAATCTTGACTTAAATGTCACTCTTATTTTCACACTTAATATCTCATACCATCTGTTCTTACTTTTATTTTTAAGACTCTTACAAAAGTTCTTAATTTCTTAAGAACGCTTCATCAAATTTGTAATCTTAACTTCAATATATAACAATTTTTCTTAAAGCCATAGACCACATAAAACAACATGTGCTTTTTAATCAATAAACACAAAATGGGATCTGCAAAACTGTTGACTATTTTTACCAGAATGTTGATGTAGCCCCACAAGAGAGCGTGAAAATACTGTAAAATATGCAAATTGCGTGACTATTCATGTTTATGACGTCAGAAACATGCAAAAATTAGTATGAAAATGTTGTGCGGGTTGCATAAATTGAAATTTCTGATCACTGCTACGGGGCTACTGTTGGGTTTTTAGAGACAAACTAAAGTTATTTATGTAAGTCCCTGTGTAAGTGTTCTGTGATATAAATGCTTATGTTTTTCTCTGGTCTATTCATTTAAAATAACAATAATAATAAAATGAGCTACTAAATACATTTTTTCTAATTCATTTACTGACAAACGTGACTATCGAAATAAAGTTAACAAGATTGTTAAATGATGATAGTAAAAAAACATAAAACTCCTTACTTACTCTAAGATAAGTGAAAACATTTTAGAATTGTCAGGTTATATGACTTTTTTGTGGGCTAAAAGTCAAGTATGCCTTAAATATATGAAGTGCTCTTCAACTTTTTCCAAAGAGCTTTTTATTTCTCATACATAAAGAGTATATTATTATTAAGAGTTTTTTTATATATATATTTAAGACAATAAAAAGAATAAAGATGACGTACTATATTATTATGCTGTATAGAGTTTGTATATTCATAGGAACGCTACAGTGTAGATATTTTGTATTTGTCTCAAAAAGTCATATATTTGGTATTCTCTATTGTACACATGAAATACAATATTTCTCTTTCATTTTGTAAAGCTTGGTTGTAAATTCAAGTGATGTCTAAGGCAATCTTATGTCACAAAATTTTGTGGGTGGGTTGGTTTATAAACTTTACTATATTTGTATATATGTATGTATGTCTTTCTTTATATACATACATACTTGCCTTGCATGATTTTTCTGAGCCTTTTCAAAGACCTTAAATATACGAAGAGGAGGATATTGTGTTGTATTATATTTCATGACAATGTTACTCTCAAGTTACGTTTTATTTGATCCTTAGAATACAAAATACATATACAGTATATTTATTTTGCTTTCCTTCTACCAGTGAACTCTTTTAAAATGAAACTTGAATATCTATATTTTACTTTTTTTGTGTAGAACTTTAATACTATTACTTTCTTTGGCAGTACATGTATTAAAATTGGAACAATATTATGCTCCCGTGCAAGGATAAAACAACAACAATTAGCTTCACGTAAAACATAAAATAATAATGCATGTATTTATAATATTTTTTTTTGACACTTTCAATTGGTAATTACATAGAGAGAGAGAGAGAGAGAGAGAGAGAGAGAGAGAGAGAGAGAGAGAGAGAGAACTTTTCTTATGAAACAAGTAAATTTCCTGGTAGCAAGTTAATGATATCTTGTTTATATTGTGTCATATTTATCATTTCAATAAAACATTAATCATTATATTCTAATACACAAATTAAAATATTATACAATATTAAAATTTTATAGTTGAAATAATATAGTCATATAATTTTAAGACCTTTCATGAATGAAACATAAATAGATAAGATAGATATTATAAGATAGATTTATAAAAAGATATATTTCAATAATAAATCTATACGACCAATCTTCTCATTCTTTCGATTGAATTTATTTACTTTGAAAATAAAGAATGCGTGAAAGATATTATTTTTACTAAAACGTTTTACGTGTAAACACCTCTTCCTGCATGAAGCCCCTTTTTTTCACGTCACCCCTTACAAAGCAGCTGTTCTGACACACACATTCCGAAAGAACACAGTCTTCTTTTGTTATAGCAAAATAGCAAGTAGTATAAAAATATATATATATTTGTTATGTTATAAAATATACGGCTTCGTTTGTTCTCATATTCCTACTTTTTCACTACAAACATAAAAATATCTGAATTTATATAATATATTATATTTTCACTTTCTAAATTTTCTAGAATTTGATTTTTTTTATTTATATTTTTAAAAGGTTTCTCATAATAAATCTTATAAATGAAAATAGCATATATGAGGGGAATTATATTTTTGAATATCAAATATCAGGAAATAAATTTTATATATAGGAAATAAAAAAGAAAACACATTATCGGCTTCATTTGTTAAATGAGTTGTTTTTATTGGTTAAATATGTTATTAAGAGTTGTGTTTTTCCTCATCTTTTATACAATAAAGGAAATTGAACATAATTAAAATACATACTATAATATTTAATTAAATAAAAACACATAAGACCTTAAAATACATACAGTATGAATATAAAATATTTATAATATTAATTGCATATTAAATGTATGCACATATAATAATTAGCTAATTAAAATATAATAAGATCGTTATTAAAAAAATATTTAACAACACATTGTACCGACAAGTACTATAGTGTTGATGTACATGTTATAAATTAATATCACGTACTGAGGTTATAAAAAAAATTATATGATCAGAATAATAGAATGATAGAACTTGTTGCAATTATCTTCAATTAAAAACAATAATTATAAATTAATTAAATTTATTCTATTTATATTTAATATTTTTTTGCTGTAATTATAAACTATAACAATTTTTCACACGTACAATATCATTTTTCTGTAAAAAAAATAAATCTTAGGATTTTTTTTTTAATATAGGAAAAAAAAGTGAGATAGAAGGGAGAAAATTTAATGCTTTTCTTTTATATTTTACGTGGAGTTCTCAATTATATATATCTCCAGTTATTGCTTATAAACTTGAAGTCATTTCTTGTATTATTTTTTTTATTCCATCGAACAAAACCATTAAGTTGATAGCTTCTTCAATTTCATCAAATAATAATAATAAAAAAAAATCTTTACTTTCATTCAAAGATTGTTTTATTTTATTTGTAAGTCTCAAAGTCCCACACCAATTAAAGTTACATACTCAAAATTTTGTCAACAAAAACTATATAACCAATTAAAATCTATGCTTTCTTATAATTAATTACTACGTAAGTTTTAAAAAAAATGTCTGTTTTATTTCAGTTTCAATGGGTCCTTAAAAATGAATATAAATTAAAATATATTTTATAATCCAGAATTGAGTTTACAATGATTATTATTCCACTTTTTATTTTTAAAGCTATAGTCTCCTTAGTAAATTGAAGTTTACTTTGCATATTTTTGAACTCTTTTGAATTATTATTATTATAAAAAACCTTATATATCTTAGCAATGTTATTAAATTTTAAATTAAAAATGAAATTAATTTTAACTATAAAACTGTGTTTCATTCACTTTTTTTAACTGTAACTTTCTGTTTTATTTTAAAATTTAATATCATTATTATTAAAAAGCACTTTTCACATCGTCGTATACTTTTTAATAAACTAAGGTACAAAATTTTACATTTTCACTCTGTAAAAATTTAAAACTAATGCTGTAGTGAGAAATAGTATAGCTGTTGCAGACAGAAATAATTAAAATTTAAATTATACTAGACGTATATTATAAATTAACGAATTAAAAAGAAGGTAATTATCTTAGTTTTTTTATTTTATTTTTTTGTTGTGTATAGAAGTGTGTTTTCTACTTTAATAAGATAACAGTATAATGTTAGAAGTTTCTAGTGTGTAAGAAAGGAAGAAAGAGAACACGTATTAGATCGATGCTTTACACCTGACACCAACTTAAACTCTCTCATCAAAGCAAGAAATTGTGTCCTTCTCTTTCAATGCCACTGACCCTTTACCCACTCAATAAAAAAAATAATCTTTTTATGTCTATATAGAAAAAAAAAAAACTTTTGCCTGTGGTTTTTATGTACAAAATCTTTGTCAACAAATTGAGTGTATTATGGAATAATAGGATTGGATTATTATTTTCTTTTTGTGTGTTTTAATTAAATTACTATGACATTCGTAAATAATATATATATATATATATATATATATATATATATATATATATATATATATATATATATATATATATATATGTTTGAAAATTTGAATATCGAGCGAGGTGACATGATGATAAAAATTTCATTTTTGTCTTACCTTCTGTAAAACAACTGGGCTTTCACTCGCTGCTTAATTTGATGATAAAAATAACACACAACACCAAAACTTGTCACTATAGACATGAAGAAAAATATGAATAAAGATGTAGTATATTCTATTCCCTGTGTTTGTGAGAAAGAATATATCGGAGAAACAGGTCGACCATTAGAGATCAGGGTGAATGAACACAGGCAAAAAATAGAAAAAAGAGATACAGGATATTCAAAACTAGTAGATCATGCGCTGGAAAGTAATCATCAAATTCTATGGGAAAAAACAAAAGTAATAGGAAGAGAGAGTCACTATAAAAAAAGAAAAATATTAGAATCAATAGAAATGGCAAGAAGAAAAAATGAAACAATCAGTCAGCCCAGTTTTGAATTACCACCTATTTGGATTCCACTCATAGATTCTTTTAAGAAAAGTGTACCACGTGACCGTACAGGTGAAAATGTAAATAATAATAAACCACCTGACGAGAACGAGCCACACCCCCCATTGCGGAGGTCGGCTCGCCTCGTGAGCAAGAGTCAGTAAGCTGATGAAGAGAGGCAGACAAGTATATAGTTTTATATACGCCCTCGAAAACGTTACAATTGTGTGTGAATATAACATAGCTATGTATATAGATTTTTAAAAACTGTGAATTGAGTATTTTATTAATTTATATAGTGACAAGTTTTGGTGTTGTGTGTTATTTTTATCATCAAATTAAGCAGCGAGTGAAAGCCCAGTTGTTTTACAGAAGGTAAGACAAAAATGAAATTTTTATCATATATATATATATATATATATATATATATATATATATATATATATATATATATAATCTTTATTGCATCACTACTCTTTTACTTACGTAAGAAATTATACAATTTTGTTGACCTTTAGCAGATTGTAGTAACCTATTATTTATTTGGTAAATTTCAAATTCGATCTTTATTCAGTTTGTTATACGGCAACAATTACAGGTAATTGTTTATAGAATACAGTCAAGTAAAATTACATCTAATTTAAAACGTCTTTATTGATTGAATTGACTTGACTTTTTTTTTATTCTCACCATTAAAATTGAATACAGAAGTTTTTCAAAGTTTATTGTAAGTTAAAAAGCGATTTGTAAACCCCATTGTTTAAAAATTAACAACTTTTCCCCTATCGTATGTTATCATGTTGTAAAAGCTAAAACTAAAATACTCTAACAAGTAAATTATGGTAAGTGGACCATGTTAATGGGTGTATACCTTTTTTTGGCCTCGAAATAAAAATCCCTTATTATTAATACTAACTACTAAAAGTAAGAGAGAGAATCAACAACTATTAACTATTTAAAAAATCAACTTTATGATATAAGATTTTTTAAATATAATATTGCATAATTTTAATTTTACACACATCAAAATTCTTATAAAAAAATTTATACAAAATTTAAAGATATTAAATTATTTTATATTATATCATGTTGAATATTCAAATATTTGGCGAACAATTGATTACATTTTTATACGGTATTATCTTTCACTCTCACACACTCAAAGAAGGCCAATGACTCCTAAGCACGTTTCTTGCAGACAGTTATTGTGGATACTCGTCAACCACATGCTATCGTATTATTAAAAAATTTATACAACGTCCACTCAGCTCTTAAAAATGCTTTTCTTCTTCTTCATCTTAGGTTAATAAAAGCATACTTTATAGTTTGTTAAACAACCTCAGAATTATTCTAACAAGTAAGTCTACAAAATATCATAATAACACACATAACACATTTAAGGTAATAAATGTCTGTTCATGTTATTAGAAAAAAAAATCATAATAAATTACGATATATAAACTTATAATGATAATATTAGTATAATATTAACATTAATTTGAATATTTGTGTACCAATTTTACCTAACAGTTGTATTAATTGAAGCGTTTTCTCACTATGTAAACAAACAAGTGTAAATGTGGTGGCTTTTAGTATACGTATATATATATAAACGTATGTCAATAAATAGAGAAATTAATGATCATGTTGTTACCTTTGTGTTTACAGGTTGATGAGTATTTAGTTCGTGTATTTCCTGGACAACGTACAATGGGTGAACTCTACTCATGCACTGTTCAACTAACGCTTGAGTTAACCGAAGCTCACGCACTACAGGTTGCTGGTCCTGGAGGTCATCAATTATTACAACAAATGCAACCTCCACCTTCACCTTCAAATGTTGTACCTTCAGGTCAACTTCACGTGACTTGTATGACTACCATTCCTGCATTCCGAGGTCTAGAAGAAGAGGAAAATCATATGCATCCAGGTGCTTTCCGTTATGCTGATCTTAGAACTGCTTCAGTTGTTGGTAAGTTGTTAGTCATTTTTTTTAATTGAATCGGAGAACTGTATAACAATAGTATATAAATTAAAAGCTTAAAAATAAAAGGCAACTTAGTATATTTTGTAATTTATACTAAATCAAATTTCTATAAAATAGAAAAGTAATAGACCTTAAATAAATAATAAAATTGTATCTTTATAGCTCTATAGAAATATTATTACTGAAATTTTATTACTACAAATACGTGATCAGATAAGGAATACAACTAACAAATATAATTTCCTCGAAAAATAATTTACCTTAAAGAAGATAATCAAAACTTATAATTACAAAATTGTTGACTCAAATTGGTGTTAATTCGTTAAAGAAATGTCAGTGAATGTCAAATGTAATTATAAATCCAATTAATTACTTTGAGCTTTTGAAAAAAAAATGTAATTAAAAATTTTGCAAAGGAATATATATCTTTTTTGAAGACAGAAAATGTTGTTCTTGGATAAATTATATCAGTTAATGAGAATCAGCAGATGAAAAGTGTGTCTATGGTAGTATTTTAAAGTTGTTATACGTACTTACTATTTCATTTATAACATAAGGAAAGATAAAAACTTCTGTAATTTTTATTCTTGATTAAATTTTTTAATTTTGATAGGCCGGAAACATCATTATTTGAAGTTTAATTCTAGTTGCGCTAAGATAAGGAATGCTTATTATTCATACCAACATTACTATATATTAAAATATAATAAGCAAGTGTTCAAAACAAAAGAAAAGTAATTTAAAAAAAAAATACCTTGCTTATTTGTTTTTATTAAATATAGGTATAATATACTATTCACATTTTACATTTTCATTTCAGTATTTTATATAATTGATTTTTTGCCTTTTTGTGTACGTTTCTCTAAATATTTGATCACGTGAATTAAACATGTGCACCTGCTAAATTTAACTAAAATTCATGTGTGACATTTGTAAACTGAAGTAATTAATATCACATGACGTGGCAATTTTAAAATACAGTGTAAAAGTTAATCCATTTTTTTTAACTCTAAATTTTCCAGTTTTATTATTTAACATGCCTCTTTTCATTACGCTTTACGAAATAATTTTAAAACTTACATAATCATACTTTCAAATTGTTATGTTAATAATAACTATAGTAAATGCATATGTTTTTTAATGTACTGAGTTACGCATTTTCTAACAATTATATTGCTTGTAGCGAAATTGTAAATGTTGTAGTATAATAATATTATGATATTGTATAATGTTGATTTAAAAAATCAGACATATTTATTAAGAGCTATTGTCTTACATTAAATAAAATATATATTATACTAACAATTTAATAAAATTAATTATGCAATGTGTCACTTTCAATTCATTTAATATAAGCTTCTTTCATTATATTGCCTTTGATTCTGAGTACTTAAAGAGGAAGTTCAGGCACATGGCTTTTTCAATGTTAGATAATGAAATAAACTGTTCATGGACTCACATATGATACCCCAAAGCCCTTCCGTAGCCCCATGGTAACCCTAAAACTTGCGCTCATCCTGCGAGATATGCAACCCGCTACAACATTTTCTATACGTAGTAAAGCAGTAACTGTGACGTAAAAGATACGGTACGGGTTGCATATCTCGTAGGATGATCACGAGTTTGCAGAGCTACGGAAGGGCTTTGGGTCATCATATGTGAGTGTATGAACCGTTCTTCTCATTATTTAACATTGAAGAAGCCACGTCGAATTTTCTCTTTGAGATAATTAATATGCTATTTATAGCATGTTAAAATTGTAAATAATTGTCATATTTAAAAAAAAAATAAAAAAACCCTGATAATAATTATAATCTCAAGAAAGTCACAAACACGAAATTCAATTTGTTTACACTTACAAATTTCTTGATTGTAACTTTAAAACTTTATGATTAGAAAATGTTTATCAATAAAATAAATTAACAAAGAATTTATAATTCATATGTGAGGTTTACAGCGGCGTAACAAAACATCGTTAGACGTACAAATGCTATACATAAACCACAAAGGAACGTTAGATAGTCGTAAGTGTTTATTTGTGGCACTGATGTAAACCTAGCATAAGAACATAGTAAATAGTAAATTTCTAGTCTGACCACAAAGTAACAATTCAATAGACTTAAATTTTAAACAGTATAAAAGCAGTTTAAAGTTTCTATGAATAAAACAAATATTTGACGCGTCGTGTTTCAGTTGAAGTGATCGCACCCTTGCCCAGTCCAGATCCCGCTGCCGCAGCTACTAGTGAAACGTCTGGTGCTGAGAGAATGGCAGGGTCAATGTTACCCTTACTTGTCTTCGTTCTACAAGTCACTGCACGGTGAACTCTCTATATCTCTCTTTCTCTCTCTCTACATACATATTTCTCATGTCTCTCTCAAACCACCTCTAGACACTAACTTTTAGATGTCGCTCTATCTAAAACTTACTCACTTCACTGTCTGATGTAACAATCTGACCAGAGCGCAAATAAAAATACAAATTAATAATTATAAAAACTGAGCAAACCTATATATCAATATTAAATATTTAACAATTAACTTTAAATATTTAATATTGTATAAAATGGTAATAAAATATAAAAGTTATCTTTTAAAAAAAAATCTAAACATTCTATAATCTTTTATATGTATTAATTTTTATGATTAAATTCTATCACGAATATATTACAAATAAATGTATATTTCGTGTTACATCTAAAAAAAATTGTATTTTTTATTTATGTGTATAAAATTGGGTGGTTTTAGGGCTAATCTCTACTGATTATCAAAAGAATGATACTAAAGAGGGTTAAACTTTAATTTTATATATTTTAAAAAATGTATTAGAATATTTAATATTGCCAAAATTTCATTAAATATTCATAATATTAATAAAAAAAAAAAAAAGGAAAGGTTATAAAAGTAGCTATTGGTTTCTACAAGGTCCGGGAAAATGTCGAGATATTGACTTCTTATTATAATATAAACTTTTAATACGTCAGTATAATAGCTATAATTATAAAATTATTAATCAAAGGAAAAAAGAGATACTATTAAAAAAATGTATAATGAAAAAAAAAAAAAATTTAGCTGCAGAGTAAAGTAAGAGTTTTTCTCATCGTATAAAAAAATAAAAGTAGAGATGAAACCTTATAAACCTAAAAAAAAGAGAGAAATATATAGTTGAAAGTACTTCTTTGTTTCTACAATATGTATTTTTTCATTTAAAAAAATACGTATTATGGAACACTATATTGCTTTTTTTTTTCTAAAATATATATATAATATAATATTATTGTGGAAAGCATAAAAATGGACTTTCAAACTATTAAAAAAAAAAAAACTTCAACCTTTTAGTGCGCGCGTGTGTGTTGTCAGTTCAAATAGTTTTTTTTTATTACTTTCTCTTTGTAAAAATGTAATTTTTATTTTGCATGATCTACAGATTTTAAGTAAAAAAAAAACGTATTTTTAATTATTATTTTTATTACTATGAGAAAAAGGGTATTTAAACTAAAAATAAAATGTCAATTTTTAATAACATATTAAAATGTATTAATATAATGAATGGTATGAAAATAGATAAGTACTTACTAAGTAAGAGTATTATAATTTTCATAAATTGCAATTTTAATCATACAAATTATGTCTTATTTTATAAATTTTGTTAATTTTTCTTACAATTGTCAATAAGCTTTTATTATTGTGCATTTTTCTATAACATCATGAATGTATTATTTTAAGAAATCGTTTTGAATTTCAAAAACAAAAATCTTCCCTTAGCAATATGCTAAATCTTTAAAAAAAATGTATATAAAAAAAAGAATATATATATGTATATACATAGAGGATTGCTCAGGAAAATAAGGAAAACATCTTGAGAGGAATAATTCTTCAATTAGAAGTAAGCACACTAATATAGATAAGTCTTATTACCCGCGTATCTTTATTTTAAAGTATATCTCGAGGTAATACAAAAAAAACAAAAAAAAAAAAAAAAAAAAACAGATTATTGAAAACAACGCGGAATAAAATAAAGACTTATCTTATAAAGTAATATAGCAATAGGTACAAAACATATCGAGTAAAAATTAGATAATATAATATATTTGCATAATAAAATATAAACGCATTGATTTATTTAAAAAAAAAAACGTATAATATACGACATAGTTAATCGTAAATATATAAAATATTAATGTTTTGTAAGTTTATAATAAATGTTGTTTTTTTCCAAAGATTTAATTGAAATTGTGTGCTTGTATGAGTTGTACTAAATTATATATAAAAAAATAAAATTATTTAATACATTTATTGCTTAATGTTTGATGTGCAATATTTTAAAGCAGACATAATAATAACAGATCTCTAAAATATCTATTGATGGATTTGATGAGCAATTTCATTAAATTATAGTTAAAAAAAAACATGTAAGTAGTTTTTTTGCAAAATTGCATCTTGTGCGGTGCTTACTGTAATTAATAAGCTCTTTCAAACGCCATTTCATACGCTTTTGTCACCTTAAAATGGCGATACATTATATTTGTAAAATAATAATAAGTATAACATATAATATATATGTATTATGTCAACAAAAACATTACTGTGCTTTTATGTTTAAACAATTCTAATGCAGATTCTTTAGTGTTTAATTAATGGCTGGTCCAAATTAATGGTCTATTTCTCTCTAATTAAAAAAATTAAATTAAAATTACTATCGCTGAGCTGAATGTGTCTATTAAGTAGTGATTGTAATCAATGGAGTACAATAAAATTTGGCAAATTTTCAATATAACAATCATATATTATATTTAAAAAAAAATGTATCCAAAAGTGAATCTCTAATAAATAAATAAATAAAAAATCTATCAACAATAGAAAATAGATAAATCATAATTTTGAGCTTTAGACTATCAAAAAGTTTAATAATGACTGTAAAGTTCAAATTTTCAATTCAATTATTTATAATGTATATTTTCCAAGATTAATTTATCTTATTCTTAATATGCTATACTTCGCAAATTTTCTATGTGTCATGTGTATAGAATACTGATTGTAAAAAAAAAAAAAAAGAGTAAAAAAAAAAAAAAAAAAGAGTTTATTATTAAAGTTAATTTCTTTAATATGTGTATTGTACAGTTATGCATGTTTAATTTTTTTCCTATAATAAATGTGATATTTTTACTAAAACTGTTTTTATTTACATATTTGTATGCATACCTTCTCCTTATCATACTTTATCAAAATTGCGTGACAAGTAAAAAAAAAAAAAAAAAAAAAAAAAAATCCCATGTCCAAAATGTAATTAGGGTAATTTAAATTAACACAAATAAAAATTGTTATAATATTATTTTTAGACAGCATTAATATTAAATCGTTTTATATATCATATCTGTTTATTTTCAATTTAAAATAACGTTTAAAATAAATTAATTTAAAATATTTGTTTGGTTATTTAATTATTTTTTAAATATTAAAAGAAAAATATTGTATCAGTTATTGTAACAAACACCGATATTTGAAACAAATTAAATAGCAATTAAATTATATTAAATTGGTATTCATTTTATTGTAAATTAACATTATATTTATTTATAAAATTTAATATTTTTATTGTATTATCATATTATTTATTGAAATGTATACATTAAAATTATTTTAAATTCAAAAAGACATAAAAAAAATACGAAGGTATTAAAAAATGCAAAACACGACTTAAGATACAGTGAATATAATAAAAATAAATTGCAGTTCTTTGAAGAGAAAAGAGAAGTCAGATTTGGTTATATCCTCTTGAAATATGCTTCTAAAATTGTCTTGAACTTGTCAACATTGGTATATATTGTGATTCTTTGAAAAATACTATATAATATAACAACCCTAATTCATGTCTTTTATTTTCACAGTGCAAGAAAAAAATTCCTTTTATACCATTTTGTCTGAAAAAAAGTATACAATTGGTTTTTATTTTAGCATGTTTTAAGTAAAAATAATGTAATAAGATAAGAGATGGAAGGTAATCTATTTAAGACTCATGTTTCGTCTTTTGGTGTTGGTGGTTCACCTCAGCGTATCATTATATCTAGTAAGAATTCTCTACAATACTGTGTGGTACGCCGGTAAACATTGTAAACGCAGAAAAGCAATAATATTACGAGTATACAGACAGACACAAATTTCCGTTCTTATCACCACAGCGGATATTATATACATCCTTTACTGTAATATATACATTTACATATTATAAAAAGATATATTAAAGTTCCATATTATAATTTTTATACGTATAGTCCTGTTTTTAATGGACCACTTGCAATATGAAATATTATTAATTGTTGCAACATGTAAGTGAAAATGATTTTTCCATAAGAAATACATTAAGAATGTTTCAAAAAAAATTTTAAAGTTTGTTCATTGCAAGTGGTTTATTGTTTAAATTTTCTCTCCCATTTTACAGTCATACAACTAAGTAAGTTATATACTCATCCTTAAACTGAGCGTAAATCAGGGTATAAATAAATCACTCTAACATCATTTTTCATCGCATTCATATATTTTATAAATAAAAGAATTTATGCATGAAAAAAAATCTAGTAATTTTAATCAGGACTGCTAGTGTGCGTTTAATTTTTCTATATTAATCAGACTATTTAAAATTAATGTTAAAGATGTGTTAAATTTAATGTTTATACTTTCTATATTAGATTCAGTAATCAATAGTAAAGTTTAAGAATTTGAATATTAATATTCCCTGTTGGTAATTCTAATTTATATCTATGGTTCTATTTTTATCAATCATTCACATGTATTTAAAATAATGATTGTACGATTAAGTATTAGCATTATAAAATAATAAAATATAAATGATAAAAAAAATGTTATATAATTTTTTTATTAAAATCGATACATTATCTCAAGTTCTTTCTCATTAATTATTAACATGCCTAAATTGAGTTAAAAATAAATTAGCTTCTTACCTTCTTATAATGAGGCAAAAATGCTAATAGGAAATTAGATAGACTTGATATATAAATTTTTAATTATAAATAATACTGTATTAAATTTATACATTAAAAAAGTTTTACTGAGAATATTTAAAACAAGTTTATTAAATCTATAATCTAAATTTATTGAAAAAAAAGATCAAGTTTTATTGATATAATTTTTTACGTGTATAATGAATTAAGTTGTCTTGTATTTTAATTGGAATGTTAATGCTGTTTTGACTTTCAAATTTATTTAATCTTTCTTCCACAATAGTAATGTAGAATACAATTGGTTGTTTTCTTTATGATTTAAACGTAAGGATATATACGTCAGATATTAATTTTAGCTTGTTTTACAAAGTTATTTTTCCTATCAAATCAATCATAGTATTGATATTACTTTACATCGTACTATTTTTCATCTGATACATAAAATAAATCAATATTTGAAGTTACTCAAAAAAAATTACAATAAGGAAGACTACAAAAAATTTATGGGGGTAATTTTATTTCATATTCTAAAAGAGAACATTGCCCTGAATCGATTGATATATGAATTTCTAATTTTTTAGTATTTTTAATTAATTGTTTAATATCAAAATATGACGTCACGGGTGGCATATTTACAATCCCTCTCCACGTACAGCATAGCCCTTAAATAGCGTACGCTGATTGGCTAGAATACGCGGACTGGTTGAAAATTTTTCATAAAATAGTACGATTTGGTGGCAACTTATGCATGTGAAAATAGAAAAAAGATACTTTGACGTCATTTTGCGACTTTTCAAACTTGATTAAAAATACTTAATGAACTAAAAAAATTAGAAATTCACGTATCTATTTCGATTCAGGACAATACTCTCCTTTAGAATATGCAATATAATTACCCACAAAATATTTTAGTCTTTCTCATTGTAATAGCCAATCAATCAATAAATTTTTAAGTGCTGTGATTGGTTGTAATCACCGTCTCATTGAAAAAAAAAATTTCGTGTAACACCAAACATATACAGCATGTGCAAAAAAATTATCATCAATCATATTTACTTAGTATTCCAACTAGTAAGTGATAAAAAAATCATATATTTATTTTATTCCTCACAAGTAAAAAAAGAAAATTTCATTATTTTGTCTTTACGTTGCATGACTACATATTATACACATGATGTAGTGTTGAAATCACAGCTCAATCAAATTTGCAACACTCTGCTACATTTGTCACTCAAATCTAACATTTGTATTCACACACGCTATCACATGTCAACATTTCACTTTTACTCGTGCATTTTTCATATCATACAAAATCTCTTCCTTAAATTATTTAGTTTCATATGTGTGTTATAAGTATCAGTAAATTTTTACATACATTATACGAGAAGAAAAAAAAAATGCTTATTTTTCTGAAGTATCTACCTAAAAACCTTCCTTAAACTATAAAGTCTTCACTTTACTTTTACAAAAACACGACAAATGGTCCAGATTTTACTATCAGATATAAAGTTTCATGGTGGTAAATATGAAGTTTTTTTTCTGTGTGTTTTATAAAATTGTATATTTTACTCACATCTACCAAAAAAAGAACAAAAATATAGTCTCAAAATCCAGCTTTCAATGCGTTTAAAAAAATAGATAAAAACATACAAAAAAGTGTAAAAATTTCGTCAATAGAGATATCATTGAAATGTATTATTATATGGCTGTTTAAAATATAACGTTATCTTCAATTTTTATTATAACTTATATAAAATATAATAAAATATAAATTTAATCGTTTCATATACTGTAGAGAATGACAAAAATAGAGGGGGATCTCAATTTTTTTTTTGTCCCCTGGTACTTAACATATAGCTTCAGCTTTCATATTTATCCACATTGGCGCTAGGGTTGCATAGGGTTGAAAGTTGCGAGTTGAGGGAAAAGTCTCGGCAACTTGTTGTGCTAGTGGTCGCGTGATGCTTACCGTGTACCTGGTGTAACATCCCCACGGTACCCGCTCGCCATATAACCAAGTCTATACTTAAAACTATACTTATATTATTGTTATTGTGTTGAGCTGTAGAATTATATCAAAATAATTATGAATCGATTACAACAGCGGATAAATATTCTTCTTCTGTGCTTCCTTACTTCGAATTTTATCAATTTTGCGGGTAAGTGAAAAAAACTTTGATTCAACTTTTTTGTGACTACATTTTTTATTATTATTATTATTATTTTTTTTTTTCATGAAAAATGGTTTGAATTAAATTTGTTAAAAACTAATACACATAATTTGTATATTATATATATTTTTTAATTACAATTAGCAATTATTGACTTTTGTAAAGTCGATGTGAACATTCAATTGCGCACGCAATTTTCAATAGTAATAATACACAATTATTGCTTGAATAAAAAAATAGTACAGTATACCATAGCATGTAGAAATAAAATAAAAATAAAACAAAAATAATCAAATTTAAATCAAGAAATAGTTAAACAGCGCCTAAACTTTGCGTTTTTTTTAAATATATAAAATTTAATATATATCTTTAAAAGAAAAATTTTCGGTATACAGTACAGTCATTTTTTTTTTATCTTTTTTTTTTTTATTATAACTGTAAATATTTTTGAAACTAGTTATTCTATAACATTAAAACTTCTAAGTTTTTATGAAACGACTTTTTATTAACTATACATGCTAAATTAATTATTGAATCAGAAAAAAAATCAGTTATAACGATTGGGTCTAATTTAATATGTAGATTATTCTGTATAATATTCTAATTATCTTTCCTCAAAACTTCAACATACTTGACCAAACTTGTGGTGTTCATGCCTTTTAGCAAAAAGAGTAAAGACAACAGGTTTCTCTCTTTTACTCTATTTTTTTATCACTCTCTTCAACTTAATATCATATGACATAAATGGTATCATTTATATTTTCATCACACTAATAATTTAAACCACACATCTAAAAGAAAAATATTGTAGCTAATAAAATTTTGCGTCAATTTTGTTGCATTATTATTTATTTGTAACACACAATAATATATAAATCATATCTGAACATACATATAACTTTATGGACATATCAATTAATTATAGATGAAAACCTTTACAGCAAACTAAAGTCTATAAATTATAAATTTTATTATTCTGTCAAATTATGATAATGATCTTCATAACATTGATTTTGTCAATATTTTGTATTAAATATTAATTGAACATCAATGTATATATTGAAATAATATTATGTGGTTATAATGAGCTAAAAAATAAAAGATAAGAATATAAATTTGACCTTGCTTCACAAGTGAGGTCATTAAGGTCAAAGCTCGTTAGTTTTTTTGCGTAGCAAATTTATTTAATAAAATTTTATGAAGCAGTCGTCATTACTGTTTTATTTAACGATGCTCAATGATACATTTTATAATATGAAATCTATTCGGTACATTAGTTTATCTATATTATTTAAAATTTTAATATGAAAATATATTTGTTTTATGTGGTATAAAATTGCTATAATCAAATTATTTTACTTAAAATTATAACAGACACTAAATCTTATTTGTCTAATTTATCAAAATATTTAAACAATTACAATAGGTTTAAGATTTTTTTTTTTTTTAGTTTTCTTATCATAAATTCTATCTACTGTATATTAGCATACACTTTACAAGTATCTTACTATACATTCAGCAAGTGTCGCATACATTATAATGATCCAATAACCATGTTTTTATATTACTTGTTTTTTATGCTAAAACTCTCGAGTGAAATCATAATCAGTAAAAATTTGAATGGATCCTGGAATACTCGCTCAGACAATCATGAACTTCTAAAAATTATCGTGTAGATTGATCACGCCCCACAAAACACGTCTTTCTTGAACTATACACGTGCATTCTCTTCTCTACACGAAACTACATTAGCGAAATGAACAGATTACCAGTCATCACACATAAGACCACTCAGATAAAGTAAAAATAATACTTAATTTTCAAAAGAAAAAAAAATGGATTTCAACAGATATAAGCTTTATGTTATTTTCTTAATCAAAGATAGCTATTATATATATATATATATATATATATATATATATATATATATATATATATATATATATATATATATATATATATATATGTATATATATATATATATATATATATATATATATATATATATATATATATATATATATATATATATATATAAATAAAATACACACACACACACACACACACACACACACACACACACACACACACACACACACACACACACACACACACACACACACACACACACACACACACACACACACACACACACACACACACACACACACACACACAAGTTCAAATCAAAATGTCATGAAGTTTCAAATAAACATGTTTCTATATTTATTACTGTAAAATATCATTGTTAAAGTTTATAAACATAAAATAAGTATAAGATAATGATTTCATTGTTAGCACTTGGGAATCAAAGTTTAGAAATTTATTGTTGTACACTATATTATGTATGACGTCCATATATATACGACGCATACATTGGCAACCACAACTACAGTGTGATATTACATTTTGTTCTAGAAATTACATCTTGAATTATTCATTGAGTAAAAGTTAGAGAAGTGAATATAAGCAAAGCGTTAAAATTGCTCCATAGTAGTATAATATAGGCTATGTTTATTTACTCTTATAACTATAAAGTAGCTATGTATTCATTATATAAATATAAACATAATATCAATTATTGTATAGCTCATTTAGAAAACATATTCACTCTATCTATATACGTAATAATTTTGATATTACATCGTAATGATAGTAATATATGGAAATATATGATATAATTTTAATTTATAATATAAAATGTGCAACTACCCGATACTATGTTTATAGTGCAAGAATACTATACAGTATAATTTACTCTTAATAACTAAAGTTTTTACTTTTTTCAAGCAATTGTTTTTACTGAAGAGACATAGTGAAAAAATAATTAATTCTGATTTACATATTTAAGTAGCTGCATATAATTACACGCAGTTTTATTTCTTTAAATATAAATTAAGATACGTATTTACTTAAACAACAAGAGGAAAAAATATATCTTTCTATTATTACTGATACAACCTTTTAAAAACATCACAAAGAAAATCATATCGATTTCTTTGTTTGTATTTTATCCTCTTTAACAGCATAAGCTATCAATAAAATACATATCATTTCATTTATATATTTTTTGAAAGAAAAAAAAATATATAAAAACATTACACGTTCTAACACTTCTGTCAAAAGTTATAAAGAAATCGTAAAAAAATATTATTATTGCTACGACGCATGATCCGCATGAGTGCAATTTTGTTGAACGTGCTTGTGGAAATAGCTTGAATGTCCGACTAGTTGCATACGTTGCAGGATACTAAGTAGCAGCAGCAGTTGAAGCGAAGCAAAAGCAAATCGAAATAGTTTGTATACTAAGCACTTGAGTGATGCGGGGCTGATTTGTTAAGACTCGTTTTTAAATGAAAAGTATGCATCCACTTTACAAGTTTTTTTTTCTTCACCACAAATATACATCAACTGTTGGTAAATAAAATGGAACTCTTCTCCTTTTTTGAATATAAATAACGAGAGAGGGAAAAAAACGTACGAAACAAAAATATTTATTGCTGTCTTTTAAGAAGTTTTTTTTTTATCAAACAATATTCCTTCTATACTCTGATAAATTGAAAAGATATTTATGGTTTTGAGTAAAAATTCATGGTTGAATTTTTCATTTATACCTTTAAAATCTACCAAAGTATGCAGTAAAAAATTGTTTGCCTTTTTCTTTTAGTATTGTGAATATATGTTTTATTTTAAAGTTTATATTCTGTGAATACCACTATGGATTTTTATATGGTATATCAATATTTTAGGCGATAACGTTGATGGTTATCTGCCATGGTAGTCTTGGATTTTTTTTTTTCAAATTTGGTAAAATTGAAATGTTATAGAAATCTGTGTTCGAATCTTTAATTACAATTTCATTTCTTTTCTATTTAATTATTATTAGATCGTATCCTTAAAAAAAACTATTTAAAATGAGTTGGTATATATGTACCCCCCCCCCCTCACACACACTGTACCCCCCCCCACACACACTGTACCCCCCCACACACACACTGTACCCCCCCCCACACACCACACATAGTATAACATTATTGGGCTTGTAAACCATGATTACTAAATTTTAACTATAAACACAATATTCTAAAATATAATTTTTTCATGTTTCAAATTATACGCACAATTACAAAAAAATAATAATAAAAATGAAGATTTTGCTCAATATAACTTTAATATAACCTTGTTGTAGTGTAACTAACTTCATGATTCTAAAGCTCTAACGTTCAAAAGGATACATTTTAATAACTGAGTATGATATTTTTAAAGAGCAGCATTTTGTGTCCAGCGCTTTTTAGCAAACAAAACTCAATTATGAATTAACTTTGAAACATGAAGAAAAGCTTACTTTTTTTTTCCTTTTTCTACTTCCTTTATATTTTTAAGTGGATTAAATTATTAATAGAGTAAGCAATTTAAGATTATCTTAGATCTTTTAACACACTGTACAAAAAGGTATAAAAAAATTTATAAAACTCTCGGCAATTATTTAACTCTTTGTGATACAAAATTTAATTATGTCTTAAAATAAATTTTCGCTTTTTCTTTTAAAAAGGTTCAAAAGAGTGGAGATAAAAATGAATTTTATAACTTAATTATTCATTTTAAAAATTTTAAACTTATATGTTCACTTTAACAAAAAAAAAAAAAAAAAGTCCTAGCTATTATTTTACAATACTTTCACCTAAACTATATACTTAATATTAAACATGTTCACTCAACAATAAACTTAATTATTTTTAATTACTAAAAGTCATTATTTATATATACTTAAATTGAAAATTTCTTAATTAATTTTATTGTTTAATAAATTGAGATAAAGTATGATTTATATATATATATATATATATATATATATATATATATATATATATATATATATATATATATATATATATATATATATATATATATATATATATATATATATATATATTTGTGTGTGTGTGTGTGTGCTTATATTCACTTTTAAACATCATTGAACATCATGAATTTTAAAAACTACAGCACATTGCTCGTTATGCTATTATGTTTTTAGGTCTGTAAGTTATTGATTGAAAAAGTTAATTGCCAAAAATTGGGGGGGGGGGGGGGAAGGAATTAAAGTCCGTATTATTCGATGTCTCGTACTTTTTTTTTTTTTTTTTTTTTTGTACTGGTGATTTTTTTTTTAAATAGTTTAAAACATAAAATTGGTACACCATTTAGATTTCTCTGTCATAATTGTAGCAGTTTTCTCAAAATTATTTAAAGTATAGATACCTGATGGATAAGAAACTAGAGATCTCCTGTTATTTTTCACGTCACCACTGGTAATAAGCATTAAAATTGATTGACGTAAAAATTCTTTATTCGTACTTTTGAATATATTAAAAAAAAAATCCAGTGTCCCACAACTGTAACTGTGAGAAAGTTACGCTACTTCAATATGCTAATATTATAAAATAACTAAAAGAAGAAAAAAATAGGAAGGAGGGCTTAAAAAATATATCAATTTTTATCATTATAAATTTGACAAGCATTGAAGTATTTACGTAAGAAAAAAAAAACATTTGGACTTTCTTATCCAATAACAAAAGAAGATATTTTTTTTTTCTTTTCTTCTTTTTCGTTTTGGTTGAAATGTTTCTACACCTGGAATGACACTTTCTGTATTTTACGTACAGAAAAACCTGACATCGGAAACTTTTACTAACAATTCTCATACTCTGTGTGTAACAAATCAATAAATTTCTCTATCCGACAAGAATCTCAAACTTTTTCTTCATTCTTTTCTTAACGACTCAATACTTAGTTCTATTTGTCGTTTTTGAGCTTCTTAAATTAATTTTTAGAACAGAAAAATATATTAAAAGTTTAATTAAAAAAAATACTACTTTTAACCAATATTAAATATCTCATTAAGTCATGAATAATATGAAATCATAAATTTAGATGCCAGCTGCCAATCAAGTTTAATTTACTATTAATATCTTTGGATAATTATGATTTATAGTGAATAATAATTATTAATGACTTTTATGAGGTGAAATTAGGTATACAACCTTTCAAATTAACTCCACTATTTTACAATCATTATTTATTCTAGGGATATTATATTACTCAATCTTATTTTTTTTTTGGTATTGAATAATTCAGCAATTATAAACTGTTTGACTAAATCGCTGTAGGTGTGTTAGAATATTTCAATTAAATATTAAAAATATAATGTTTTTTTTTTTTTTTTTTTTTACTGGAGGAAAATGCTATTTAAAATAAATTAGTTTTATCTCCTTGTCAAATTCTAAGAAATTTTTACTTTTCAATTTTATAACTAAAAATTTTTCTTCAAAATTTACTGTAATAAATAAGATTGATTTTAAGGGGAGAAAAAATACTGTATGAATGACGTCATCTAAAATACAATTTGTTCTGGATTAAAAAAAAATGTTTTTTTCTTCTCTGGTATCAGTTAATTGTGATTTTTATGTCATATTGATTTTTTGCAAAGCTAGCCACAATGGTACTGTTGAAATGTGTATAACAATATGTTCTCGGCTAATCAAATGATGAGATCTATATTACTCGTACATGCTCTAAAATAATAAAATAATGTCAAATTAGATTGAGTAGCTCATGCAAATAATATTGATTTCAATTTTATATTAAATATTTAGTTTAAATTGCACGTTTTATACCTATTTACATTCAAACTTATGCTTATTACACACATAGTTAATATTTATAGTAGATTTGAATTCCTATTCATATAATTTATAAATATTATGAATAAACCACAAACTTATTATATCTTCGTTTGTTTTACAATTCAACTTACAAATAATGCTCTAAAATTTGATTGTAATATCAATTGTTAACGACATATAGAAATTAAAAATTTAATTAACATGTAAATGGCTTTTTATTATAACATCCAAAATTAAAACCAATTTTATAAATGTGTGCTTTGACCCTCTAATGATCAAAAGTAATTTCAGCTACATTTGAATAATATCATATACAGTAATACTACTTTTTAAAAAAATGCAATTAACAAGAAGTAACTTCCATAAAGGGCGCATGAGCTGCATCTAATAAGCTTAACAAAACTTGTTAATTCATGCGTTATAAATTACACAATATGTAGTACTGTACAAGATGGTGTTTTTAATGTGATTAATTGTTGTTAACACTTATACATTATAATATTACACATTACACACTAGATTATCTCAGTCAGTTAATATAATAATAACTGTAGTAGTTTGTTTTGTTTTCAACAGTTAGTACTTGATTGAATATAATATACTTATGAGAATATATTTTACTATTCAAGTTAAGAGTTGTTTTTTTCCTCATATACAAAAAAAAACATTTTTAAAGTTAGCGTGATTTTTTTAGTGGTAAATTTATTATACCATTCGTGTAAACATGAAGATAACGTGATTTTCAAAATTATTTGTTTCAAATAAAATAATAATAAAAAAAATTATCCATCACAACTAATGAGTATGAATTTCACATCAGTAACTCTTAAACTATGATGGAAAAAGCAGAATTTCTATAAATTGGTTACATGATATTTAGAGCTAGCGTTATGGTTGAGTAGATAAATATTATCCAGCATAGAGCAAACGTCATAATTATATTAATATATATATATATATTATTATTATATATATATATATATATATATATATATATATATATATATATATATATATATATATAATATATATATATATATATGTGTGTGTGTGTGTGTGTGTGTGTGTGTGTGTGTGTGTGTGTGTTAAAAATTTAATGTTTTATAGTTATTGTTATCCGGTTAAAACAGCTTATTTTAACCTACGAAAAGCTACAAAAGATTTTAATTAGGTTTATTTATCTTTTAGTACCGTACAGAGCAATGCTACTTTCTGCTTACATATGAAGAGTTCAAACACAAGTTTGAGTCAGTGAGTGAAACCACCTTAGAAACTTAAAATTTCATCATTTCTATTATTTTGATATATTTTACAGATTCATATACTTTTTTTTTTTTTTTTTTTTTTTTTTTTTTTTGTGAAAGAATCTAAATAAAGGGCTCTACATACAGCTAGTATAGGTGAATATTTCCAAAGTGATTGCTAACAAATTATTAATTAAATTATCAATAAGACCATGGGTAACCAATGTTATATAAGAATCTTATTTTAACTGATGATAAAGTTTTTCACTTGTGCGTGGTGAATGTTTCAAGCAAAGCAATTAAGCAAAGATTGTAGCATTTTGTAAGTACTTTGTCATCTCAAAATTTTTTTTTGTTATGAATATGTAAATTTACCTACTTAAAAATATGAACTCACTAAACTTGTACACAAAATTTTATATAATATAAAGCATTTTCACACCCTCTATTCTCTGCGGGTTACCTCTCTACTATATATGGCACTCATTTTATATATATATATATATATATATATATATATATATATATATATATATATATATATATATATAAAATAACGATGCGTAGAAAATGTTACAGCAGCCAGAGCAATAATCAAAAGTTTATATAGAGAAAATGTGGTATGAGTATAATATATTTTGTGAGTCGTATAAAAGGTCGTAAGTTTTACCTGTTTCATTGTATTGTTAGAAAAGATTATTATATAATATAAACTGAATGTGACGTCATCAACATGATTTATACACAAGAATTTTAATTACATTGTAAATTATACATAAATTTTAAAGTAACCTCTCTCTCTCTCTCTTCACCTATAATATTCTTGTTCATCTTTAAATTTAATAATAAATTATAGAAAAAATAATAAATCTTTTAACAGTTACGTATCATTTCTTTTCTTATTTTCAATAAAAAACAAGTTTTTAATCTGATACTTTTTTTTTTCCAGAATTAAAGTTTGTAAGAGAAAAGTTTATAAAATTAATATCTTGAAGGTAATCAGATTTGTATAAAGTTAGAGGGCGGGTGAAGTTTAATACGCGCCCGCGGAGACAATAACATCTGCCACTGTTCTTTGTTCAATTCTATTTTGCAACGTTGCCAGCTAACATTATAATTTTGCTTTTATTCTTATACTTCATGTCCTCATTAAAAAAAAAAAAAACTGAAATAACAAGGTATTCATTCTACTAATTTTCTTTTTTTATTATTATTATAACATAATAATAAATATAGTATGCATGAAATATATACTGTATAATTAACAATACACAAACCTTATAATTTATATCAACATCAAATTTTTGATAATATTTTTGTTAACAAAAATTGAGTATAAAAAGAATAAATTTATTCATGAACTTATTATTTTTTTTATCAAATGTTATATTATAAAAAAAAACTTTTGAATATTTAAATTTATAAATTAGAAAGTTATCTCTTGAGTTTTATAGGAGTAGATATAAATATCTGTGTGGTCGAGTTTTTATACACATGCTAATTGAGTAAAAAGGTAAACAATGTTTATTTACATACATGTTTGATGTTAAAAATTTAAACCAGTAAAAATAATAAATTTATTACTTTATTTTTCAAACAAATTTAAATTTAAAAATAATAAGAATAATAGACTTTAAAAACAGGATTGAAGGGTTAGGTTAAAATAAAACTTTTCATAACAAGCTTTATGTCAAATACAAATTTGTGTGTGTTTTCATTTTTCTACATTTCTAGAAAAGAGGAGCAAAATGACTGAAATTGAGAAGATTTTTAAAACAACTCCTTTAAAAATTTTGTATATATACTTGGTTAAAAAAATGTCATTATTTTGGATCTAAAAACGTAAGGATTTCGATAAGTAGTGATTCTATATAGGGGCGTCATTTAGGTCTTAAATTTAAACACGTATACATGAGTGTGATAAACAAAAAACTCGATCTAAATTTACAATGTTATTCTTATGAGAAAAACAAACATTGGCTTTATATTATATTAAAACAATCATATGTGTACTTTTTGACAGTTACATGTCCTTTAAATAGGAATTTACAATTTACGCAATTATTAAGATTCCTTTGTTTTTAAACAGTATTTTTATCATTCTTTCATAATTAAAAAATTGTATTTTTAAAAATAAAATCAATTCAATTTCTCTCCAAAAGAATAAACATTTAATGTACATTATATAATTGTATAATTTTAAAATAATTGCTAGCTATGCTTATAATTGTACATAAATATTATAAAATTACTAAGCTAATTATAATTAAAAATTAAAGTAAGAATAACATTATCTACTTTGATATAAATTTAATGAGATAAACAAATAAAATAATAATAACATTGTCTTAAAGCCATAGACCACATAAAACAACACGTGCTTTTTAATGAATAAACACGAAATGGGATCTGCAAAACTGTTAACCATTTTTACCAGAATGTTGATGTAGCCCTACAAGAGAGCGTGAAAATACTGTACTGTAAAGTATGCAAATTGCGTGACTAGTCATGTTTATGACGTCAGAAACATGCAAAAATTAGTATGAAAATGTTGTGCAGGCTGCATAAATGGAATTTTCTGATCACTGCTACGAGACAAACTAAAGTTATTTATGTAAATCCCATCAAGTGTCTTGTGATATAAATGCTTATGTTTTTCTCTGGTCTATTCCTTTAATTATGTTTGTTGAGAAGAAAGAGAGGGAGGTGTATACTGCATCACCTATGTCTAGCGAGAACCTCTGCACCCGGCTTGGCTCCGCCCATTTTTGCCGAGAATGCTCGAGCCGGTGCCGAGTTAATACGATGTGTGCAAAAAGCGCGAGCTGGCACTGAGTTCGATGAATGACCAGATTGATAGAAAAATAAAAATATAAGAGCCTGATAGCCCGATTCCTAATTTATTTTTTTTATTTATACATTTTTATGTCACATATTTATATTTAAAATTATTCATGAATAAATTGTCTGTTTATTTGATTGTTTTTCAGGTTGGTTTAAATTTTGTCTAAAAAATCTAAATTTAAATTAACTAATTTATATTATATCATAGCTTGTTTGACGAAAAAAAAAAAAAAAAAACATTACTTTTGATTACTACGTGTAAAATTTTATTAATTTATATAAATAAAAATTATATATTTTTTTTTCATTTATTTATTCATTCATTTGTTTATTATATGAATAATTCGACATATTTATTCATTTTCCGTATTGACTTGACTTTTAACCTCAATGCATAACAACAACAAAAGCTTCTTTTCTTCTTTTTTTTTTTTTTTAATTACATTTTTTCCCTTCATTTACATGAATGCTTAGACTAATTTATTTATTTTCCAAATTAACTCAATTTTCAACCTCTCATTTTGAAAAAAAAAAAAAAAAAATGCTGATTAAAAATTATGCAGAAATAATTTTAAAAATTTGGAAAAAATTTTAAGTAGACAAGTTAATTTTATTTCTTGGAAATAATAAAAAATTACAGTGAAACTATTTCTGCATAAATATTAATTAGCATTTTTTTTTCAAAATGAGAGGTTGAAAATTGAGTTAATTTGGAAAATAAATAAATTAATTAGTCTAAGCATTCATCATGTAAATGAAGGAAAAAAATGTAATTTATAAAAAAAAAAGAAAAAAAAGTTTTTGTTGTTGTTGCATTGAGGTTAAAAGTCAAGTAAATTCTGAAAATGAATAAATATGTAAATAAATAAATAAATAAATAAATAAATAAATAAATAAATAAATTAATTAATTATTTTTTAGACAAAATTTAAACCAACCTGAAAAACAATCAAATAAACAGACAATTTATTCATGAATAATTTTAAATATAAATATGTGACATAAAAATGTATAAATAAAAAAAATAAATTAGGAATCGGGCTATATATCAGGCAACGAAGCTAAAGGTAACGTAAGGCATCGACTGCGCATTTCGTGCGTCTGCTGCAAGATTTAAATCTTTATTTCCGGTATTTTTCACGTTTTGATGGCGGGAAAATATTATCGTGTGTAATTTTTTTTGAAAAAATGAAATTTTACCGGAAATGGATCTCGTCGATCGGGCAAATTCGGAAAAGACGAACGAAATTCGCAGTCGTTGCCTTACGTTACCTTCAGCTTCGTTGATATCAGGCTCTTATATTTTTATTTTTCTATCAGTCTGGTCATTCATCGAACTCAGTGCCAGCTCGCGCTTTTTGCACACATCGTATTAACTCGGCACCGGCTCGAGCATTCTCGGCAAAAATGGGCGGAGCCAAGCCGGGTGCAGAGGTTCTCGCTAGACATAGGTACTGCATCGTACTGTCTGTCTGATTATATGATGATGTTTAAACTTAAGTAAGTTGTCCCTAATGACTGAAAAGCTTTAACCAAAACACAGTATTATGAAACTACCTTCATTTCTCTCTCTATCTCTCCCTCACTCACTTCACTGTACACATTTTTTTTTCCTTCTCCATCTTATCTCGACAAATCTTGATTATGACAAAACTTTTGTTATACTTGAAAAAACTTCCTGCATATAATCGTAAACACACAGCTGGCTTTACACCTAACAAGAAAAAAAATAATAATGTAAAATGTAAAAAGTTTCTTATTGTGTGGGGATGAGAAAGAAAAAAAAAGAAGAAAAAAGAAAAAGAAAAAAAGAGGAAAAGAGAGAAGTGAAGAAGAAACATAAAATAACAAATCTTCAAATAACATAAAAAATGTATATAAAAAATTAATGTTTTATAAATATGGTAGATATTTCTCATTTCATTTTTACATATTGAAAATGAAAACACTGGCTATATTACTGATATTTGAGATCATTTTAATGATGAGACACTTCAATACAACATATATCAATTTCAATAATAAAATATGTCTTCACGTCATAAAAAAAATGTATCATTTGATGAAAATAAAAAGGGTAAATTTTGAATGACGTGTCTCTTTCAATACCATTTTCAAAGTGAGGCAGATACAATACATAATTTCAAATCTTAAGAATGCATATTTATGTATAATATTATCATCAGTTTTTTTATAGTGTTTTAGAACAGCCGTGCCAAATATACGTCATCTCTTATAACTACTTTAATATAATAATAATATTTCATTAATATTTCTTTATGCCAAGACAATTATTTTAAGTATTGTCCTATCGATTAAATTCTCATATTTCTCTTATTAATTGCACAGACTGTACGTAATAGAGAAAATGTGTTATCTCAAAACGACTTATCAAAATGGTGGTAAAAACTTGGCACGGTTTCAAAAATTAGCTATTTTATTATTAATTAATGTTAAAATAATTGGAGTTAATGTTGCATGTGTTTTAAAATAATGATGCGCAATATCGTTCAACCTGTAGAGTTTTAAGACTAAAATTATGAATTTAATTTTTTTTTTCATTAAAACTGTGAAATTTACTACAGAATTATGTGCAACAATATTATTACTCGATAATGTTTTTGTTTTTTGAAACAGATGCTAACTTACTGTTAAATAATCTTTTAATGTGACATTCTACTTTTCACCATTTATTCAATAATTAAGAAGAAACAGAATTTATTTATATGACGTGTTAAACCTATCCTCCCACACATTGCCTAAAAGTTTAAATAAAACTTAATTTCATGTATTAAAAAAAAAAAAAAACAACAAAAAAAGCTGAGGTGCAAAAAAAATTATATCATAATATACTGTGTAACCTTTAAATTGTAACTTTGAAACAAAGCTTATATAATAAGCATGTTCTTTTTTTTTATGGTGTATGTATCAAACCCACTCATTTTTCTCTTTACTTTAGTAACTTTTTTTTCTATGTTGTTGTTGTTTTTCCTCTTTTATAAAGCATACACATGTACCCACATAGAGATACTGAAAAAAATAAAAACTGTCAGTGAAATGAACCTCCCTTTCTCATGTATAGCGGTCCACTTTGTGACAGACGTAATCTCATATATACGTGTGTCAGTTCGTGCCAACATCCGACTCACAGTCGTGATTATCACACTCAACACTGTACGTAGGTACTCTCATATACATTATATTGTCAAGTATACTCCCTAACTAAAAAATAAAAAAACAAGCGGAAAAAACACCGGGGAAAAATTATCTGTAATATGTGTTGTTATTTTACTTGAGGTACTATATTTTGTTCTTTCTTGTTTATTTTCAATTAAAATTTATACTAACTAAATTTATAAAAAAATATTATATATATATATATATATATATATATATATATATATATATATATATATATATATATATATATATATATATATATATATATATATATATATATATATATATATATATATATGTTTATATATATATAATTGTGAGACCTTTTATAAAATTGAACATGTAATTTTATATTCAAATAAAATGACAACAAAATATAATAAAATCATTTCTCTCGTTCTCTCTCTCACTAAAAAAAAGTTATTTCAAACATAGAGTGGGAGTGAGTGCTGAACAACCTACACAATTTTCCATTAATAATTTATTACTCAAATTGAATGTAAATATTAACATTATAAGTTGTTGTTTTTTCTTTATGAGAAAAGAAAATTTCAATATGAAAGTGTTAACATTTATTAAAATAAAATTTTATTTAAGAAAGTATTCAATTTGTTTTTGTAACTTTTTTTCCTTGTTTATGCTTTATAAGGTTATAGAAAATATATTGTCATTGTTATGAAAGATAGTAATTAATAACATACATACATATCATGACGCCATAATCACTTTCGGGGTAGGCCAGGACGAATACTTTTTAGTAAGAGGGCTTACAATGATCTGTGGCTTACCAGACCACAGGCTCTACCCTTAATACCACACTCCTCTGGGCTCCTAATACCAGACCTGTGCAGCTCGGACCCCCAAATCTTACGACGGCAGCACTCGCCACTATGGACGAGAGGTGGTCAAACTGCCTGGCCAACCCACGCATTGCAGCGGAAACGTACTCATTGAAACACACTGAAACTTCACCGATCTAACCACCGCTCTTACAAGCTGACCTTTCAAGGCCAACCCGGCTTAGTAACGAACGCCGAACCTCCAGCATGCCAAACGAGCACGCTAACCACTACACCATATGGGCAATAACACCTGAAACTAAATTAGATTTTATAAAATTTGACGACTTAAAATTGTTCTTACTTGTAGATTGCCTGATATGGTTTATGATGACTTTAAATGAGCGGACAATCAGAGATTACATAATGGTCATGATATCATAAGCAGGATTGACAATTTTCCAAGATTATTACAATCATCACATTTATGTGAACTCAGTGGTTCTGAGAATATCATCATTGATCTCAATGGACCACTTGCAATGAAATGTTTTTAATTGTTGCAACGTGTAAGTGAAAACGATTGTTCCAAAAAAAGAAATACATTGAGATTTTTTATATAATTTTAAAACGTTCATCCATTGCAAGTGGTCCATTATTTTACAGTATGTCATTTTTTTTTAGTTATATAACTGTTATGTTCCTCTAAAGATGTGTTTCATTATTAAATGTAAATAATGGCATGTTTAATATAATATTATATATATTCAATTTATATCGTGTAGGTGAAAAATTTAACTGGTTGTTATTTCGTAATTTCGTATATATTTTATATTTATACTAAATTTAATACCATGTGGGTGGAAGTTAATTAAAATAAAATATTTATTTTAAATAAACTGTCAATTGATTTACAACTTTAAAAAAAAAAAACGCTTTTATAATTGTTTAAATATCATGTTATATGCAGAGAATTTTGTATCTTTATACAACTGTGTACAAAACGCGTTGCACACTTATTTATAAAAAAAACTTCCTTTTTATACACATTAATATCAAATGCTTTATATAAATATTATTATTTACCAATGTTATTTATGTCTATTTATAACGATTTTATTAAGTTCCATATTTTTACTTTTTACTATGTAAGTCAATGATGCCAGATAAATAAATAAAAAAACTTATCTTTGTACCATGATAATTTTATATAAAATGTATACTTTCCTCTATATAAAATATGTTATTTTCCTTTCTAAACACTTTCTAAAAGTAAATTGACTTTTTAACTTGAAAAAAAAATTCGATTATCAATGAAATAGAACGTATAAAAAGCAGGAATCTTTTAGATGTTGCAAAAGTTTTCCTCGTACAATTCAACCAAGTAAAAAAAATGATGGGCAAAGATGGGGAAATAGGAATATAGAGTTTAAAAACTGGGGAGAAGGAGAAAGTGAACAGGTTGCAAGAACGTTTCCGATAAATCTGCTCCGTTAAAAAGTGTGAGAAAAAGAAATGGTTGTTGTAAAAAAAGATGTATGGCTTTCTCTTGACCTTTCGATGCTGTTAATGTACTCACAGACGACAAAATAGTTCGATCAGGATATCAATCTTTTTATTTCAATATTGTATTTCATTGTCTGTTAAAAAAATTACTTCTTTTTGTTCTTTTTTATGATCTAGTTTTGAAGAAGTTTCTTTTGAATGTAAAGTTTTACTGTGATAATATTATTGATGTAGTATTTCAATATAAATCTACGTTCTATTTTTTCTTTCACTTTTCAATTTCTATTATACTCTATTAGACTATGATTTAACATGTATATTTGTAAACTGTCAAATAGATGCAGCTATAATATTATATTACTTTATTGCAAACGAATTCAACTTTTTTTTTTTAAATAAAATTTTCGTTTTTTTTTTCAGCAGGTTTAAAAGCAGAAACATATAAAAAAAAAATGAAAGAATTTCTTTAATAAGTTGAAATAGCCAATTATTAGTTTTATCAATTGCATTTTTATGATTTGGATGAAAATTATTCTAATTCAAAAAGTTTTTCTTTCAATGAAATATTTATATTATTCGCAAAAAAAAAAAAAAAAAAAAAAAAAAAAAAAAAAAAAAAAAAAAAAAAAAAAAGGGATAATGTAGCAGTAAAATTGAAGAAGTTCCAGATATAAAATTGAATTAACAATATTCGTGTTTAGAATAAAAATGTTATTTTTATTCTTTCAAAAAGTATAATAGACTATTGAGAAATATTCAAATTTGAGGTAATAAATGACGATGATGCAATTCATTCAGTGTTTCCTTCTAAAAATAAAGCATGTCATAAATCTTTTCCCCCCTTTATTTTGTAAGAGCTGAAAATGTTGATAGCGATAAAGATGAAATAAGTTGAAATTTCTATGCAGCAGCTACATATTAGCTGGTATATTCACGCTTGTTGGAAAAGGTCAAATAAAATGTATCTACAGTACGAATCGTTACAAATTAGGTAGAAACTAACAAAGTTTTGTTCAGACCAGCCGACAAGTTGTTACATGTAAGTCGTGCGTGATAGTAACAGAAAAGGTCACGATTTTAGAGAGAGAGAGAGAGAGAGAGTGAGAGAGAGAGAGAGAGAGAGAGAGAGAGAGAGAGAGAGAGAACGTAATATTAAATCCAACTTTTTATGTTGAAAATATAATATTAATTAGTAGCAAAACTTTCAAATCAATAATTAATATTAATTACATTGATAACTAAATTACAATAAATTATAAAGGTTTTAAAATAAAATACCTTATATTTGTTAAATTAAATGTGAATTAATTATAAAATATCATCATAGTGTACATAATTATTATAAATTAAAATAATATTAATGATATGATATATAGTTTACTTAAATAAATATAATGCAATTTTCATAAAGATAATACAAGACTTGACCTCCTTGTTCACATTAAACTTGTATAATCTTAATTTTTAGTTGCATGTCAGTTAGCAGCTTCATTAATAATAAGAGAAACAGTAAAAATTTAGTTTACTTAAAGTGCTATAGACTACTGTACAATATAAAATGTTTAAAACAAAAAGTCACAAATTGAACATCGAACACCATTGTTGCAAAATTTATTGTGTACCTAAGCTATAAAAAGGTACAACGTCTTCATACACTTAATAATACTAAAAAAAAAAAAAAAAAAAAAAAAAAAAAAAAAAAAAAAGTCTTCAAATTTTCAATGGCATGACAGGCAAGTACTAAAGTATTTTACTACATTTTTTTTTCTTCTTGAAAGCATAATAAAAATGTATAAAATGTATGATATGAAAAAAATTGTAATGAAATTTTAAGATTAAATCTAATGCATAAAACGATGGTGTCATTAGTAATAAGAAGTGAAAATGCATTATTTTTTATGACAACTGTTTTATTTCATCATGATTTTGCAAGATATATAATTACAGTCAATATATTTTTTTTAGACTGAATTGAGTTATTAGCAGTATCTGTTATTTCCAATATTTTTGCTTGCATAAGCAATCACGATCGATACGTTAACTTGTGTGGTATGATACTCACGTACATATGTATATGTAGCTACAAAAATAAGAAATATAAAGTACAACTTGTACGATTCATATAGCTTGAAGCAAACATTTTGTGTGTTTTTTAGTAAACTTGAAAAAAAAATATAGTAAAAAAAATAAAGAAAGACAATGATTTTTTACATAGAAATTTATGTTATTTTTACATCATTTCATCGATTTTTTCTTCTCATATATGTATTGATTTTTTTTTTTTTTTTTTTTAATGATGATTATGGTTTCCTGTAAAAATATGATTTTTTCCTTTATGTGTAATATTATGTGATATTATATTACACATTGTTTTAATAAGATTTTTTTTTTTTTTGCAAAACACACATTTCCATTTCCACTCACAAAGCAATGTTCTATTGTACTGCATTGCTTTTTAATGTAAATTATGTAAAATACAAAAAAAAAAAAAAAAAAAAAAAAAAAAAAACTAACTTTGTACAAAATGATATCAGGATTTTTTTTTTCTCTGGTATACCAAGTTATGTGTGAAGTTGCTTCAACCTTAACATAAAAAAAATCTCAAAAGGGTTACAAAGGGAAGTGATAGAAAATCTTGTGTGCATATAATATAGCTTGTGGAAGTCATTTTCAAAGTCATTTTTATATTCAATCTCATGCTATCTTTTGGCTTCTTCTTCTTCTTCATTTTTTTTTTTTTTTTTTTTTTTTTGAGATCTCATTACAGAGCGTCGTATTCTTATGCAAGGTCGATTTTCACTCCTACACACTTTTTAAGTCAGAATCCTTTTGAGAAGGTTAATATCAAACTCATCTTCTTTTTTTCCCTCCTATCCCATTCCGTATACTTCTTATCGTTCATTCTATGTTCTTAAAAAACATCTTGCAAAACTATTCACGTAAACGAGCTTTAAAAACATACCGACTCAACATTATTGGTTTTATCTTTTTTAGAAAAATAAATTATAATGTTTTTTCTCCATCAAAAATATGCATCATAAAAGATTCTTTACCTACAAAAAAAAAGCTTTATTTCAATATTTTGTAACACTGAGCTCTATAAGGTCAAACATTTACTATAATAGCGCATTATTTAGCAAATCAATTTCTAACTTGACGTATATTTTTGTAGTAAAATTTAAGAGTTTTTAATTTTTTAAAAAAATTTTTTTTTGCAATTTTAAAGCATACATTTTGTTCCCATTTTCTTTTTTAAAAGTGTAACAAACTTCTATAGATAAGATGTTGAGTAAAAATGAGATGTTTTAGTCATTTTTTTCTTATCTTTCTAAATATGCTGACGATGAAGTTTTTTAATGTACGTACTATACGCAATATAATATGTAAAAAATAATGATTGCTCTTTCATAAAATATAAGAGTTTATAGGAACAAAAAAAAACTTTTTTAAACTTTAATATAAAATGTATTGCAAAAATAAATACTAACTTTTCTTTATAAAGATGATAATGGTGTGAAAGAAAGAATAGATATAAAAAAGGTAACGTGAAAAAAAAATGTACAATTTTTCCTTTAACGATGTTGAAAAATATTTTTGCATTACTGTAAGAATAAATATTTTACTTTAAAGTATTTTTTTTTCTTCTCCTTCTTTTTTTCCCGTAACCAATATCTCTTGAGTTGAGTGGATGTTTATATTTTATATTGAGAGTTTCACGCAGCTAGCTTCCATCTCCGTGTTCATAAAATATACACAGAAGAGAAGTAAGCCTCGAATGGTACAACACAAACCCTGGGGCTGATGGAATATAAATGAGCAAACTTTCCCCACACATTTAGGTGTCAGTATATACTTCTACCTACTACTTAATCATACCTTTTTCTTCTGTATATCACACACTTTTTTTTCTTTTTGATTACATATCTAGTATAATAAATTTAATTATACTTTAAAAAATTCAAAAACATTTTTTTTTAATCATTTGAAGTTTCATTTTATATAAAAACTCAATGTAAAAATATTATTATCTTTGAAACATTTTACTATGCTATTTAAAAATGTGTTGAAATGCACTTTGTAGTTAACATGATTATATTACTTTGTAATGTAGAAGAGCATTACGGTGCATAAAGTATCCTGTTACTTATGCAACATGTAGAACACAACGTTGCTTCACTCGTATCAAATAACATACACTGAATTGTAAATATCGATTTATCATGCTCAAAAATAAACTTTTTACTTTACTTTTCTGTTATATAAATTTTAGAATCATGATACTTTACATAATTACATAAAAAGGGAGGGGGGGGGGTAAAGTTAAGCGTTTATAAATAAGATGTTTTAAAAAAATCCTCTAATATACTATATGAAGCCACTTTTTTAATATTTTATATTATACCATAAAAGTTGCTGTATTTTCTAATTTTTAACAAAACTTCTTACAAGTATTTAATAGATTAAAATCTTATAAGAACTATATAAAAAAATACAGCTTAAGAAAAATTGTGATTACAAGATATTTATTATTATGGTGCTTATTTATTTATATGAAAGGTAATGAAGCAATAAATTTTAATCTAAATTGAATTATGATTGCAATAAAAATTCTATTTTTTTCCTTCTTAAAGTTATTGTACACAAGAGAAAGGTAAGTAGATTAAGTAATTTATATTTATTTTCTATTGTGTACAAAACGTGAACAATAAAAAAAAATTGCTATATAATTACAATTGTTTATTTTTAAAAAATACAATACATTTTACCACATACCACATCATTGAATAACAAAAATACGTTGTAAAACATTGTACATTAAAATTTAATATTCAAAATACAATGCTTTTATTAGCAACCCTCCCCACCCCCTTTTTTTAATGTATTGTTCATTCAAACACAAAGTGTACATTTTAAAATTATATTCTCTTTTGTTTTCTTTTTATGCATTTTTGTTAATTATTATACTTAATATATTATGAAAATATTTATTACTATGCTTTATATCCATATAAAATATCAAAAGTTCAACACATTTTACATAATCTTTTATATTATTATTATAGTCACTTTCTAGAGCTAACAAGTAAGTACTATAATATGATTTATAATAGAGTAAAAATAATCTTCCTTATACAGGAAAATGTTTATATTTTGTGTATCATTATACTTAAATAAAAAGACATCAAAAATATCAACACGTTTCTATAATATATAAATATTATGCAAGGTTTACGTCATATATTTTCCCCTTTCGTGTGATGATAAAGCTTATCCTATACGTTATAAGTAAGCTTATTTATTTTTATATTTTGTTGTTGTGTATCTTACTTACGATAACATAAGAAAATGATACAATCACTGGACTTTATTATTATTATTATTAAAAAATAAGCGTGTTTAAAATGAAGGTACCTTGAAATTTTGTAGTTATATATCTGAACTAAGAATATAATCTTAAAAAAATTTCTTAAGTAAAATTTTTCAAAATAATTTAAAATGTCACAAGTTTTTTTTTTTTTTTTTTTTTTTTTTTTACCCCTTAGCTTATATCCAGATTTTCTATTTTACATAAAAATGAGATATAAGGGAGTATGATTTTTTTTAGAATATATTTATAAGTTTTAGATGGTTTTTCTTTTTCCTATCTCCAGAGAATTTAATGCAGCATGAATTTTCTATATGAAAGTTGTCCATTCATATGATTAAATTACATTCATAATATTGTTTGATTTTGTATTTGTAATTTTAAAAACTTTTTTTTTTTTTTTTGAAAGCATTTTTGAAAAAAGTTTTAGAAAAAAGTTTTTTAATATTATGTAAAGCAAAGTGAACACACATGCAATATAGAGGCTAAATATCACTTTTGACTTTTTTTCTTCATATAAATTCTACACAAAATAGACAGACACGTTGAACGGTTGAAGAAATATAATATGAAAGAAATGTGGGAAGATTAAAATAGAATACGTAGTCTGTTTAAGTAATCAAAAAAAATTATATAAAAACTACTTATATTTTATCCATTAACAGTTTAAAAATAGCAACATTAAAAAATATATATATAACATGTTGTACAAATATATAATTTTGTTTAAATTTTATAAGCAAGACGTGCTTTAAATATAAATTTAAATATTTTAAAGTGTTAAAATTACAGTTATGTTGATTATATTTAAATTTAATTTGCTGTTATAATTTAAATAAATTATTGTGTTAAGAAATTTTGTCACTTCTAAAACGTAATATTCTTTATAAACAGCAAAATTGTGAAAAATGTTAACCATTTTTTCTAATAAAAATTAAGATAATTTTTAATACAAAATAAAGCAATGATAAAATAAATAGGCTTTTACATTAAATGCTCCAGTATTTTGTGATATCAATTAATGAATTAAATATTATTATAATCTTTTATATAACACTGATGTTAAAACATACGTATGATTAAGAATGAAAATTTTATTTTATATTTTATTGAATGGAAACCAGGCATATAATTAAGCTGTGCTACAATATCATTATTAAAATATTATTCCAATCAATTTTCAACAGGTTTTCAATTAATTCATGTTAAAATAAATTGATTTAGTATAATCTATAAAATAAATTAAAGTTTAAATGATGATTTATAAACGTAGTAGTAAAAACCTCTATAAATTAAAGTGTAGAAATAATGATTAAAGAATTAGTGTGAAAAAAGAGGGGGGTGGGGAGTGGGAGGATCTGCAACGAACAGGTTGCAGTAAAAAAAAAATGGTGGGGATGTAGAAGAGGTGAAAAAAAAAGTGAATAAGGGTTGATGGCTGGGAATTGGTAGGTATCATCAGTCATCCCCCTAACCCCCTCTTTCATTCGTACTACCCACGATTTTGTAGACTTGTGTGAGTTGCACGCGTCCTCCTGGGATGAACAGCTACACAACCGTTGCCGCTACTGCTGCTTTTTATTGCAGAAAGAAAGAAAAAAAAATCTACCACATTATTTATTTTTTGTTGAAACAGAAAATTTAAAAATAAAATAGGTTGAATATTTTCTTTGATGTTTTTTTTATATATGTACATAATGAATGATATAATTTGAAAATCAAACTAACGTTTCTACTATGCTATTTTTTTATTATTTTATAGAGCAAAGCATATACTAATTAAGTTAAACATTTTATTTTTTTACTATATTTTTTTTTTAGTTGATGTAATTAACTCATTATCTCAACAAGTAATTTTTTTTATGTTTTAGTTCTAAGAAATAAAAGAAAATAGAAATACACAGAAGTTTGTCAAATCAATATTGAATACAGTGATCTCTTTTGTGCGCTAATTCATTACCTTGGGGAAAAATGTGTGCTATGAAATATATTTCAAATTTTGACAGTTTAGATACGTTTTGATCTTTATTTATTAGAAAATAAATTTAATTTAGAAATCAGAAATGTGATGTAGTATACATACGTGTTTAAAAAGTTTTAAAAGTAAACAAAATAAAGTACTATAGTCAAAACTTTTTATTCCATAAAAAAACTTTGTTGGTTTGACTTTTTTTTCTTTTTATTTCATTACTGCGCTATACGTACAACAGCACCATTGCAGTAGAAAGTGTATTCCTACTGTTCTTCAAATTATTAAAGTTTGCTAACAAATTTGATCTGAAATAATTCGAGGGTCTCTTTTATATTGACTATTTCCTTTCAATGGAGGGAATTTTAAATGTTGTTTTTATGTTTTAAAGAAAAGTAAAACAACCTTTTTCTTGTCATCAGTATTGTATCCTTCTATACTTTTTTTCTCTCGCTCTCTTTTTCTTTTTCTTTCTCTTCATTATATTTAACTGGACTTGCTCTTTTTTCTTAGCTTATATTATAGTATAAATTGCTGGTCAAAAATGAAATAAAACAATTTTATATCAAAAGTATGTAGCAATATGAATCTTTTCAATAACTTTATTTGCAGATAAAATTCTATATAATTCAAAGGAAAAAGCAAAGTTGATTACATCACAAAATTTTAAATAAAAAAAAAAAAAAAAAAAAAAAAAACTAGCAAGAGCATACCACATAGAATAAAAATAAATTTCTATTTAAAATTCTTACAACACGTATATTTTTTATAATTCCCTAGTATTTTAAAAGGATAAAAGCTTTGTATATTTTTTTTTCGCTTTGTTCTTATAGTTAGTATATACCTACTGTATTTTGCTCTTTTTCTTTAACTTCTCTTTTCTTTTTTTGGTTGCCTTTATAAAAGAAAGAAGACCTAGCTATATAAGCAAGTTACGTGATGGTCCATCGCACACACTTGAAAATTAAACTTGGAAGCTCGTACGTCTTTTTTTTTTTCACTAACGCTTATTAACTTCAATTTTCTACAACTGTCTAATTACGCATTTTTATTTAAAAGGATATAAAAAAATTCTTTTAATTTATTTTAAACGTATCTTACAGAGAAAGTATATAAAGGAAGAAATTGTGTTAAAAATCAATATTATTTTAAATATACCTGACATATGACGATGGATCATGATTGATGATTCTAAATTGTTACGTCACTTCTGATTAATCATGTGACATTTATGAGCATTTTGATTTAACTAATGAAAAAAAAAAAGTAAAAAAAAAAGTAACTTTTAACTAATATATTATTAATAATTAACAGTTGTAATTAAAATCAACGTTTGATGTTCACAGTTCTTATGATAAATATATACATATTATTATTATGATTGTGACGTAATACATCGATTTATGACGTAGACAAAACTGTGTTTAGAATATTACATCATTTTCTCTCTATAAATCTATGATAATATTAATACACAACATTGAAATTTTCTATATTAAAGTAAAACAAAACTATATTCAAAACTTGGAAATGAAAGTAAAATTCATAAACAAACAAAATTAAAACTTTTTATATAAAATAAGCTTTACTTGTATAAAGTTAATCCTTTTATATTTTAAAATGGATTAAGATTTATCTAATCAAAACTATACATACCAGGAAAAACAGCTTACATTTAATGTCAACACTTTTAGTTACAGTATACAGTTTATATATATATATTTTTTAATTCAAATCAAATGACGTGTAAACTTTTATATGTGTATTATTATACCAGAAAATTTATAGGTTAAAATAATAATGTAAGAAACCAATAAATATTTATTAAGATTAAAATAACAAAATAATAATGACCTTTCTTAAAAGAGATGTTAGTATAGGGGATGAGAATCAATTCTCATATTGTTTAATACGCCTTATATATCTAACTTCTTGATGTTTATAGAAAAACATAATGTTAAAACACGTAGGATTGTGGGTTTAACATTGAGAGTGTGGTTTTCTTATAGTTTTCTCATGGGACAAAATGAGAGGTCATTGCAAAAAAGGGGTTAAAAGTAGTATTATCTAGTGTAGGTAGGTAGGTAGGTATATTGAGCTAACATAGTCTCGGGACCACGGGACCAGTTTTCAAGCACTCTTGTATGAGTATGTGTGTATATGGGGTCTAACCATTTCTCCCCTAACACAAACATACAGACTGTAGGTTGGTCAAAGAAGAGTGAAAGAAACACACTCAGATTCAACACGATGAGATTCTATAAATATACTATACTACTCGTTTCAGTACTTCACACTGTACTGAAAATATAAAAAGTAAAACCTTTTTTTTTTTTTTTTTTTTTTTTTTACATGTTTTTCCCCCATATTTATACTAAATCCTACTGTTGACTTATTTTACATTTTAATATCATTATCTAAAAATATATATTTTCAAAGTAAATTTGTTCGAGAAATTACTTCATTTAAGTCCAAGCCTTTTATATGTTTGACAAAAAGTAATTTTAATTAAGCAGTCCTATGTAAATAATGGTAAAAATAAATGTAACTTTTTAGGAATATTTAATTTTAAATATTAAAATAATACATATAAAAAATTAATGAAAAGAAAGCCTTGTAAAATAATAAAGGAAGGACGGGAAAAACAAAATATTTCATGAAGATATTACTTAATCTCTGATAATCCGTTACTATTTTTAAGTTTGACGCCAATGCATTAGCAAAATGTCAATTTATTAATAGATTTTGATAAAAAACATACGTCACTGTTGAAAGTCATAGGATAGCATCTTTACGCAAAGCCAACGCACATTCGTTAAAAATAAAAATATATCACACTTGCTACAAGATAAAACACAACATACATAATTATAACAAAAACACAATTAAAGGAATAGACCAGAGAAAAACATAAGCATTTATATCACAAAACACTTGATGGGATTTACATAAATAACATTAGTTTGTCTCAAAACCCAACAGTAACCCCTTAGTAGTGATCAGAAAATTCGATTTATGCAACCCGCACAACATTTTCATACTAATTTTTGCATGTTTCTGACGTCATAAACATGAATTTTTACGCAAATTACATACTTTACAGTTTTTTCGCGCTCTCTTGTGGGGCTACATTGACATTCTGGAAAAATTGTCATCAGTTTTGAAGATCCCATTTCTTGTTTATTCATTAAAAAGCACATGTTGTTTTATGTGGTCTATGGCTTTAAATATAGTAAATTATGTCCTATTCCAGATCAATTATATTTAATATTATTAACTGCTAAATAATCAGATACACTGTAAAACAAAATATATTCAAGTAGGTATTTCTGTATTGCTTTCTTATAGACTCATATAATACGGCTGGAAAAGCTTTGTATGTGTTTTTCATAAATAATGTATAATTATTATTAATATTTTAAACACAACCTATTCCAGTTAATAAAATTATAAATTTTATGATAAAAGCAGTCATGTATATTTTAAATATATATATATTTTTTTTGCATGAAAATTATACTTTGTTTTGTAAATTATTATGATATACCATGATGGCACAAACACATTATAAAATCTAGTCTTCGCTCTTACTATATGATAAACAAGGATATATTTTACGTATTCTGGAGAAAAGCGGTGAATAGATCGTGACCAAATAAGAGTAGGCACAAGAAAGTAAAGAGAAAACAGCAGAAGAGAGAGTAAGCAAGAGAGAGAGAGAGAGAGAGAGAGAGAGAGAGGTTTTGTTTGTTTTTAGGGTTAGTAAGTTTGTGTTACTATGGCGACGAGAGATCTAGAGCGTGTGTACAAACATCAAACCTCGAGAAAACAACGCGACAAAAACACACCCTTGTTAAAATTAGGCAACAAAAAAAGTAAATACCTTACTACTTACGTTCAAATTGTTTAATCAAAACATTATAAAATATAACAACATAATAAAATTTACAGATTTTTTTTAAAAGATACAAGAAAAAAAAATTGATATATATTATTATGAAACACAAAAACATTTTAAAATACGCAATTTTAGTAATTGGAATAATAAACAAACATATTGTAACTCTAATTAATGATATTATTATCAAGTAAAAAGCTCAAGCTCATCATTTCCACACACAGACATACTTGGCATTATAATATTTAAATAAACAAACTAATTTTATTATACTTATTAATTAAGTATATGTATACAAAATTTTATAAATATGCAAAGGGGAATATTATTTTAGAAAATTGTATAAAAAGTAAGCTTTCAGTACAACTCAGAAGTAATGTTTGCTCCTTTAATACGATATGATTTGATGAATTTACAAGTACTAATTATTATTATATTTTTATATACATATTTTGTTATAGTGAATAATTTTGTGCTTTTAAATCTTTATAAAATGGCAGACTGTAAGTTTTTGGTTAATAAATATTTATAAATGTTTTTTAAATTAGCAAGTCTCATCGACAATAATTTAAAACAATTCATCCAAACCCAAATTACCCAGAAATATTCAAGTACAATAAATTTGTAATTATTTTGTGATTAAATAAACTCACATCAGAATTAAGGTTGATAGTGAGATTTTTTTAAATGAAATAACTTAAGATTCGTAATAACAGTTTTTTAATATTGCTCTAGTATTTTTTGTAGTATATTACATTTTCTATTGCTATATAATATAATTTGTAATCCATGTAAGAATTTTTCATTTGAAACTCATGATCGTATATTTGTATACGCATATATAAAACTGATGTACAATAAACTACCCCTCTAAAACCAAGAGCGTATATGAGAGTAACAATTATTAATGGCTACAACCAATATCATTCTCTATAGTATTATATATAAATATATACATACATATATGTACTACATACATGCACATCATATACATACACAGCCACAATATGGTACTCAAAGCCAGTAGACCCCATCTCTGCATGCTTGCAATTTATACTACTCTGTGGTATGCTTCTATTACATTTACCAGCTGGTATTTTTGTGCTGTAGCAGTACAAAAAAAAAAAATATATATATATATATATATACATATGTACATTCAATATGTTTTACAATATAAAAATTTAAAATTTACAACTTTTATTTTTATTTTTTTGAACAAAAAAAACAACAACTTTTTTTTCCCCTGAGGGAGAATTGAATAAGTTTAATTTAATATGACACTGAAGAATGTGTGTAACGCTAATAATTTATTCAATATCATATTAGTTAGCAATATCATACATACATATGTATGTATATAGCATTTTTTTAATTACAAAATATCGTGTGGTAGAATTTCACTTTAAATAATACGATAGAATTATTACGAAAGTGTTATTGAAACATTATACTACATTCTATTGATTAAATGGAAAATCGTTAAATTTAATAATAACGAGTACAGTATGTATGTACATATACACTCCTCTCGAATTACAATTATTAAATATATATGTGAAATAAAATAAAATAATTGTTCTTATTATTTTTTGTTTTTATTTTTATATTAATTTTCAAACACGTATTGTTGATATTAAAGAGGTAGTTAACAATGGCTTTTTTAATAGTGATCATTGTGTTATTAAACCTCCCGAAATCGCGATCCTTATTTTTGCTCTCGCTACTTGACATCATATTACGTATATAAAATGTTTTTACGGCTTTAAATATGTAGTAAAATAATTTATGCAAAGATAATAGTAACTCCAGCTCGTGCCAAGCTAGCGTGAGATCAAGTTGTAGCTGTGACGTAAGTTCTAAGTCGCTAAACGGCGGTTGCTCTCAGCGCGTTAATAATTAAAAATTTAAGATCGCGATCTCGGGAGGCTTGATAAAGCCATTGTTGACTATCCTTTTAATAAAAATATATTGTATAAATAAATAAAAATGTATTAGGATTGGTTTTGAGAAAAAAAGATTCAGTAGTACGTGATTTCTTGCCATAAATTGAGCTTCAGAAACTGTTTTCAATATCCTGAGCAAATAGCAATTTTGAGTTTCCAATTTTTATTAAAATACTCGTGGTTTTAACATTAGCTAACCAATTTTTTAAGTTAAAGCAGTTATTATTATAATAACTGTAATATTTCATACTATGAACTTTTATCTCTTTTGAAGAAATGCTCTAATATTAAACGGTTTATAAAAATCAAAATGAAAGTCACAAATAAAACTTTCCATACAGGGGAAAAAATATAGTTTATAATTTTTTTTTCTAAGTTTTAAAATTATAAAGTTTGTTACAGAAAGTTTGTTGACGTATGTTCCTCAAACAATGTTTGGCAATGTTCGTAACCACCATGTAGTTACTGGGTAACGATACAACCACGTAGCGAGGAATCTGCGGTCTAACTCCTGTTATAGCCAATGTTTAATACACTTCCTATGCTCTGGAAAATCTCCTCATCAAGCAAACAAAAAATTATTAACACGGGAAAATTAATTAATTTAAAATAAAAATTAGTAAATTATCATTTAAAAAAATGTCTAAATTTTAGCATGGATTGGTAATTATAATTCATAATAGTTTATTGTCCACAGACAAGACGTATAATTCTCATTCACATTGAAATTGCATAATTTGTTCTGCATCTCTAGCCTAAGCTCTAACCTTATTTAAAAAAATTTAATACAATTTGTACCACATGTAAATCAAAAACTTTCACAATACTAGACTGAATTGCAACACTGTTTTCCGGTTCTCTACTTTTTTATTTGAACGCTATGTTCACCTAATACCCTTCATCTCATTTACCTGTTATCTTTTATCGTAATGTTGCCAGTTTTTCTATTTTACCATAAGGAAAATTGAAAGTTATTGCAAGTATTGCAAGTTATTCATTTCATTTTGTTACTTTTTTTTAGATACATACAATGCGCTATATAAGTATATTTAAATGCCTCACATGTGTAAAACCATAGGTAATAATATTTTTTTTCTTTAAAAAATACTCTAAAATGAATATGATATGATATCTGTGTTACTGCTGTGAATGTAAAAAATGTCCCGTGTAAAACGAGGTAACAATGTAATGTATCATTAATTTAACCTTGTTGTTGATGCGTGTAATGGGATTTCTATACATCATATGTATCACATGTAATGTATGTCTATTGTATAAATATACAGTACACATATGGATGTGCCAAATCGATGTTATACACCACCAACAAAAATAACAAGAACTGATGGTTTTTTCCTTCTCTCCCCCCCCCCCTTTTTTTTTTCTTGTGAAACTCTATCAATCTACCCATTGAACCGGCAACCAATACGTAACGGCAACCTTGTGACAGTTCGTGAGAATATAAGACATTCGTACGTATGTAGAGACGAAGTTTTTTTTTTCTTTACACAGATTTGAGAAATAAAATGATATTTATTTTTTTGAGATTTGTATTATGTAAAATCAAACATGATTATAAAGCATATCACCTTTGCCATGTTCTTCTTATCTCATCTTATTTTTCTGTCTTTCGTTTTATTATTTTTTTTAAGACAACCTCTATATTAAAATAAAAAAATATATTGTAATGAGCTTTCTGTTGAGAAAATAGAAAGGATATTCATGTTTAGGTATATGTTATTTCTGTAGAGTATAGATGATTTTTTTCGCAGTTTCCTAAACTAATTATGACTCAAGCGTCTAACTAGCTTCCCTTATAGTTTTTATCATAATCCTCATTCATACATTTAACATTATGTATCTCTTATTTATATATTATATCATTTTTGTGTGTGTGTTAAAAACTTGTATTTCGATATGATGTCATGATGATTAAAAATTAATGTTGATCTTACCTTTAAGACACTGCGGGCTTTCACTTGCTGCTTGTTTTGATGATTTAACAACATTATCAAATAGTGATTGTCACATAAAAAAAACTCAATTACACAGTTATTTAAAAGTTATAATACATTATCATAGTTTATAGCTATGATATTCACACACAATTGTAACATTTTCGAAGGCATTATGTCTGCCTTCTTCCTCAGATATCTCTACCACTACTCGACCACTACTTTGCGACGTGCCGGAGGTTGGGAGGCTTGTTATCGTCCGGTGTTTTGTTGTTGTTTAATATTCACCTGTACGGTCACGTGACTCACTTTTTTCATGTCTGATAATGATATTGTGAATGAGAGTGAGCACATGACGTAGTATTCAGGGAGAGAGAGACAGAGAGAGAGAGAGAGAGAGACAAAAAAATTGAAGATGTTATTTTGCTGTCTACTTTAGTTTTATACGTGTATGATATTTTTCTCGACACAGGAAGCGATAAAATAAAGACTAGAGAGAGAGAGAGAGAGAGAGAGAGAGAGAGAGAGAGAGAGAGAGAGAGAGAGAGAGAGAGAGAGAGAGAGAGAGAGAGAGAGAGAGAGAGAGAGAGAGAGAGAGAGAGAGAAGGTGTGCACGAGACGACTAGTCAAACAGGCATGAATGTATATTTTGGTTGTCATACACAGACAATTTGCCACAAAAAGGCAGAGAAATGCAGCAGGAGGAACATCTTACTATTGTAAAGACAATTACCGTCCAGCTACTGCATAGCTGGGGTGGCATAATTCTTTATTCCCAAATTTAACTTTTAAATGTAATATAAATTTTAAAGAACTTTGCATTGAATGTTTTTTATTTTTATATATAAATGATAATTGTTATTAGACGATGTTATTTTATCATCTAGACAAATAGCGAGTAAAAGCTCAGTCTCCTAACGGGAAGACCAAAATGAATTTTTAGTTATAGCTCGTTCTATAAACTACACACAAATATTGAACCAGCTTTGAAAATATTCCTTTGTTAAAAACAGCTGGTTATGACGTCGTTACCTGTTTACTACATTAATACATATGGTGGATCATTGTTATTTCTTCTTTTAGAACTTTGAAAACAAGATCAACCAATGAATGTGTCTTATTTTGTTGGTCAGCCAATCACTGTTATTGAGATTCACTTTACTTTACAGAACGAGCTTATTTGTATGTGCGGGTGTATGTATATCTGCATTTTTCAATGTAATTTGTTACTAAAGAGTGTGAGAAAAAGAAATCCACATCACTTGCTTTCAAATAATAATCATAATAATTACGACATTTTTTTCTTCGTATTTATATTTAATGAAAAACAGCAATTGCTATATAATACATAATATAAATATTTTATCGAAATATTAAAGTTTTTTTTCCGTTAAATCACAATTTTATCAAACAATTTAAGAAAATGTCTTAAAAAGAGATACAATTTTTTTTATAATTATAATGTTGGAAAAATTGACACTGAACTTGTTATGCGATATAAGGCAATTTAAAAAAAAATGTTTGTGGAACAAGAACAAGCTTCTTAGCCGAAGTTTATCCAACAAAAGACTTTAAAAAGATTATAATTTGCTTAAAGCAAAATAAAAAAAAACAAAAAGTGTTCAAAATAAAGACATGCATATACAAGAAAAAGAAAAAAGATATATAATACAAATTTAAGGGACATGCTATTCGTTGTGTACTAATTAAATTTTAACAATACTTATTTAATTTAAGGTAAAAAAAATATATGAACGGTTTTTTATACACTAACATGAATAGCTAAAAGCTAATTTGTTGTTAATTATAACTAAATGGAATAATTAAATGTCTGGTATATAAAATATGCATGTTTATTTCGTTCATATTATATAATATAGTAATAAAATGTTACTTTTTAAATTTTCTCTTTCTTTCTCTTTTGAATAGCTCGCATCTTGCGTGTTTGCCAGAAAAAAAGCAAAAAAAAAAAACAATATCATCATTTTTTTTTGTATATATATTTTAAATTTATATATTTAGTTTATTATTATTTAGTAATTAATAGAAATTAAATTTTGAACAATTTTCATCTTTATGGCTAGTATAATAAACTGTAATTTTGTTTTGGTTCACTTCCCACGCAAAGATTTTACGCCCGATGATTTGTTTTGTTTTATAAATAGATGAGGTATTACATTTCGTCAAGTTGGCTATACAATAAGGTGTAAGAAAGGAGGAATATAGAGGCTGGTCGATTTTCCCGGGTGAGGTAAATTTACTTTCCTCTTTCTTATAACCACTCTTTCTTATATGCCTTGAGGCACGTAAAGAAAAGGGCTGATTTACGTGATGCCAGACTATCTAACGACCCTCTTACTTGTTTTATAAAAGAAAAAAGCGGGGAAGGGCTCGATCAACAACTAAAAAAAAAAAAAAAAAAAAAAAAAAGAGAGAAAAAGTTTAATGTCAATCACTCCATCAAATCAAAGTCATCAAAATATGCTCTATTTGATTTTTTTTAATCTCCCCATGATAAAATATGGTGAAACATGAAACGTTTTTTATTAATATTTCATAATTTTTATGAACTATTGGATTGATTTTTTTTTCAACATTCTTTTACAATTTATTAATTATTTGTTAAATTGACAAATTTATTTTCAATATTTAAAAAAGTTTGGAAAAAAAATCAATGAAGTATAAAAAATTTAACATTTTATAAAATTTTCATTTATTTATATTAAAAGTTTAAAAATATAGTTCTAAATTTTTGTTATTCATATTTAAAATATTGATTTAAAATGTCTATTTCAGGAACTATGAAAATATAAATAGTACAATGACATGTTATAGTCTTACAGTTTTTATATAATGGGTGAATACATTATGAGAATATAATATATGAATATAAAAGTTTACAAAAGAAAAAAAAAAGTTAAAAAAAAGGAAGAAGAACAGAGAATCCACAGTTAGTTCACATTCCACTATACACTGCACGTTTCAATGTATAAAACGAACCCATTTATTCTGAAATATGAAAGAGAGAGAGAGAGAGAGAGAGAGAGAGAGAGAGAGAGAGAGAGAGAGAGAGAGAGAGAGAGAGAGAGAAAATGAAAACGATGGAAAGCTGATGCTTGCTCAGCTGTGTTAGCAAAGAATATTGATATTGAAACCTTTCTATCTTTTTTTATTATATTTATACAACCCCTGTTCAATAGAATTATATTGTCATCAATAACGTCTATATTAAAATAATTTTTGATTAATTTCAATCAAAATCTTTCAATAATGATAAAATAAAATTTTCAATTCAATGAATTTGTTTTGAAGAATTTCTCAACTTTTTTTTTTTTTTTTTTTAGATTTTCTATTTCTTTTGACAAATATAAAAATATAAATCTCCAAAGTCCCACTTCAATTTACATTTTGCTCTATGATGATTTTCTATATCTTAAAGTGCTAGTTATAGTAATTGGAAGAAATGCTTTATAAGACTTGGACTGATAATACTCAGAATAATTGTCTGAGTGAATTTTAAACAGGGAACTATTTAATAATTAGCGAATAACTATGTAAAAATGCATTAGTATTGTTAAAATGTTTTATTTAAATGTTTTGGTATAACTTATTCATGAATTTCATCGGAAAGTAAATACAAACAAGAATGAATGGCATAATATTAGGTAACAGAGAGAGAGAGAGAGAGAGAGAGAGAGAGAGAGAGAGAGAGATTTTGGTTTATGTGGGCGAAACACAACAACAGGAAAAGGCTTTTGTCAGACCAAAATCTCACCCCTATGGAAGTATGAATTATTATATTCTTAGAAACACGCTGAAAAATATGGATATATAATAAAATATTATAAAAGCTAAATAAAACTTATGTATGATTTGAATAAAAGAAGAAGAAAAAAAAGGTAAATTTTGTTGTAAATGTCATGTTTGAAAAATTCATACTGTTTTCGTTTTGCTCAACAGAATACACAATTTTTTTTTTTGTTGAATAATTTACAACTGTAAAAGTTTAGGTTAATTTAAAGTTTGTTACAGCTCGGAACTCAACTCATCCGGTAATAAATTTAAATATCTTATAACTTCTGGGGAATTGAAAAAAAAAAAAAAAAAAAAAATGAACCGAGATTATTTTGTTTATTAAATATATTTTTAATTAAAAATTTACATTTTTTTTACTTGATTAATTTGTTGCATAAAAGAAACAGTGAAATAAAAAGAAACAAATCAAATACACAAAAATTTATGTTTCCAAGATTATTCTTTTCACGATGAAGATTTACGGCATGTTTAAAGTCAAAACATTATTCATTGAATTTGTATATCAAAATCTTATCAAAAAATACACCATAATATTTTCGTAATTGAAATTTTTAAGCTTTAATGATTTATATTGCTTATTTTTAAATTTCTTCAATATTTTGACATTTATAATACTATGTGCAGTTAGGGTATGCAAACTTCAGTCGAGAACAACAATGAGGAAGGTGAATTGAAAATTTTTTGTTGAATTTATGATATTTTTGGAAAGAGCTTTAAAAAATTTTGAGATGATATTTTTTCTTAGGACGATTGGAGCATGCGAAGTATTTTTAATTAATTTTTAAAAATCGGCCTAAAAGCCTGTGACGTCATCAGTCCACTTTTTTCTTGGCAAATACTAATCGTTCGAGGTCCAATAACCAGTTTAATGAAATCAGCTTGTCCTTAGGATTTTAAAAAACTGATGGCTACTGAACCTACTACGGTCAATACTTTCCGAAATGAATGCCCAATTGATGACGTCACAGGCTTTTTAGTCACATTCGTAAAGTTGTTCATAGTTCATATGATTTTTTTTACACCGAATGTTTACAAACTGTTGTTGTTGTAATATTATAACAACTTGCAAGTATATTTATTAAAAATAAAATTTGTAAAATTTCTTAAAAAATAGAAAAACATCAACAAGCATAATAAGTTAGTTACTAAAATATTAAAAAAAAAATCCTGGGGTTATTTTCATTTTGCTAAATAAAATTTAAGAAAAAAAAGTGTTATAAGTTATACGTATTGAATGAATATAAATGATGAAAATGTTAAGGTTTAAATAAATTTTATATATAATACATAATATATATATATATATATATATATATATATATATATATATATATATATATATATATATATATATATATATATATATATTCATAAAATGAATGGATGTCAATGATATAATGTTCTTATATAGAGTATTATTAACGATTCCTTAGAGAGGGTGAAAGAAAGAGAGAGAGAGAGAGAGAGAGAGAGAGAGAGAGAGAGAGAGAGAGAGAGGTTGAAACTCGCCATTAGTCTGACATTTGACGTAAATGACGTCATATAATACTGTCTACAGAAAGGATAAGGAAGTATATACAGGTACAGTACATACTGTAAGGCGTTTTAGACTTCGACAGCCTTTGTTAGAAAATTTACTAATAATTACCCCCCATACTCTCTATATACTCCTACATACATACCGTATAATATTGTATAACGCTCCATTTATATCATTCTCCATTTATACTCATATTTAAATGCCAGTGTATTATTATTATTACTTTATAAGAACTATTGTTGAACTTTATATATACAGTATATCATTCAATGTGGTTTTATTTAAATAAAAAATTTTAAATATTTTTTTCTGTAGAGAATTTTTTTTAATGTTTTTTCAAGTGTATTTTTTATTGAATATTTTATAAATATTTAAATCATCAACAGTAAGAATAAGACATTTTATATATAAAAAAGTAGCTTCTTTGTAAATTTTGCTTGTTTACAGAAAAAAATACGATTAGTTAATACATACAATGCACATGTATAAATTTCTGAACTTTAAATTAAGTATAGTATAAGACAAGACACTGCTCAGTGATGTGCTAAATTGAATCTCTTCTTGATTGATAATGTCATTAATATTATGACAAAAGTTCTCAGTTATGAATTGAAATTTTTTTATAACAAAAAACTGTACCACGTGAGACTTCAACCTCTCCATAGAACTTTTACAGTGGTAAGGCCCTTGCTGGTAATTCTGTCATTTTCTTTATTATATTGATCCTAGCCGCGTTTTTTTTTTTCGTAAATTAATTTAAATTAAATATTCAGAATTTTCTGTTAATATGCCCTTTATAATGTTTTAAAAAAATAATTCTATACGTTTGCAAACAAAATTTGTAATAAACAGACATAAATTGCTTTATAGAAATTGTTTCGCTAGTAAAAGTACCAAGTTGAATGTTTTTGATGTAAAATTGTATTAAAACCTAGCGTAATGCTAAGATTAGCAGAATGTACGTATATTTCTATAATTAACCAAGATATATATTTAATATTATGAATTTGGTAATAAGCTTTATACTTGTTATAAATATTGTTCAAATTAAGACTGAGATTATATTATATAGTGTTTGCGTGTTAAGCCAAGTAAGAAATAAATAGCGTGTTATAAAGAAAAGACGAGTGCGTGATGACGCTTGACAGTTCGTCAAAGCTCATTAAGTCAGGCAGGCAGGCACAGTCCACACACAGCCTAACTTTAGTTTAATATATAAACAATGCGCGAAAGATATGAAAATAAGAAAGGAGGGTGTGAGGATAAATTTAGCGTGACGTGAAATCTACCGTGGTGTTGTTATCCATAGTCTCAATTTCATGTCAATCTCTATTTAGACAAGATGGGAAATTTTTAATATTATTTGCAAGAGGTAGCTTCGTGAATTATTATTTTATTCTTGCAAAAAAAAAAAAAAAAAAAAAAAAATGATAACAATACTTTAGATTTTATATATTTATTTAGCAATAAAACTTAATTTAAACGTTTTTATATCGGTAAAGAAATTCTTATGCTTCCTATGTTGTCTTTTTATATATTTTTAATATATCTAGAATTGTCGTGTTTTTTTAGTATGCAAATACAAAAAACAGTCAAAAAAATGTAACGGCTTTAAATATAACTGTCATTTTAATATAGCTATTTTGAAATCTTAAATTTCATTTTACTTCTTTTTTTTATATCAAAGTTCATTCCTCAAAGACTTATTAAGTTAAGACATTTTTTTTTTAAATTTAGAATTAGAATTTACTTTTAAATTCTGTTGAACATCAAAAAAGACAAAATAAAAATGACATTACAACCAACAATTAAATAAAATTTATCTGCAAACATTCTTTATAAGAAATGTTGTTTCATAAATAGAAATTTTTCTAAGGGTGAACAATAGACATAAGTTTTACTTTAACTTAAGAAAGTAAAATCCTTTTGTCTAAAACTATTTTGAACATATACCACGCTGACTGCCCACACTATTACGTTCAGTTATAGAGTAAGTAAGTTGAGAAGCTTAAGGGTATCATTATTTTACGTCTTTTTTTTCTGCTTCTTCGACTTACTTTTCATAAGAATGTAAGAACAAGAAGCTTATAGATGTATTTACTTTTAGTCCTATAAAAGTTTTTAGAAAAGGCACTTGTCAAAAAGTTAAGAAAAATATACTATCATTCATTCTATCCTTCGTTCTTTGTAGAAAAATCTATAATTCAATTCTAAAATAAAAGAAATGAAATTATTTTATAAAGTTTAAATGAATACTGTCTATAAAGGAGAGAATATTAAAAATAGTTTTAAATTGAAGCATTATATATATATATATATATATATATATATATATATATATATATATATATATATATATATATATATATATATATAGATTTCTAGATAGCAATAATTGAACATTTTAAAAATGTCTCATGTGTAACCAACGCTAGATAAAGTTAAAAAATATATATAAAGCGAGTTTATACTCTTGTTACTTACATACGAATCTTAGTTTCGCCCTCTTATATATATATATTAAAGAAAATTTTAGTTTTGACTTCACGTTTCTGTTTGAAACTCTCTAGAGAGTAGATTGAGTAGAGAACTGAGGAGTAGTAGTTGGCAAGCAAGGAGGCAGTCAGGTTTGTAGAAACGTGCCCGGATATTGTACCTAGCTCAAATATCGAAATTTACTTTGATGTGAAAAATAAGAAAGAAGAAGAAGATGACAAAATAAATCGTCAACCTCAAATCTACAATGTCAAAAAATGTTAGCATTTTTTTTTTTTTTTTTTTGAAAGAAAATTTATGTCATCAAAGATTTGAAAATAGATTTTTTTATATCTAGTGGTGTTAAAAAATACTTTAAGTTGTAACCTTTTATGCTGTTTGACCATATAAAACGAACTTGTTATGCATTATATAAAATGTGTTTCTGTATTTGACATAACATGTTGCGTTATAACTAAAAATGTAAAGTGCTTGACACTTTTCATTTTTATATATACAAACATGGCTATTTTAAGTGACACATGCAAACTTCACGCATACATAACCTTCAGGAACGTTAGAAAAGGTCTAAAAATAAAAATAAATGTGTACATTTTTTTCAAAGTTATTTTTCAATTAATATTTTAATGTTTAAGGGGGGAAAACAAGTGAGATATTTAATTTACACTAACTATTAATATGATAAAGGCAGAATAAAAAATCGAGTATTTTTCAATTTATAAATAAAAGAACAGGGTATACTCTGTTTGCAAGAGCATAATATAGGCAGCTCGTAAGTAATTAATTCCAAAATAATGTGCTCTCATGTTGCATAAAGCCTTTTAAGTAATGGAAAATAGGTAGTTTACTTTTACTCTAAATAAAATATCAAGTTTACCATGAATAAAAAACTCATTATACGATAGTGATATAAAGAGAGTTAACAAAAAGCATTTAAAAGTTACTTCTCAATTATCAGTACGGAGATATAGCCATCGGTATTATTGAAAAGTTAGCTATATACAATTCAATAGTAGTTTTATATAAAATTTATCATTAAAATATCCTTTAAAAAGGTAAAACAATATAAGTATTGAGACAAAGATTTGGATTTAAAATATTCCAAAAATATATAAAAATAATAATAATAAAATAAAAAAATTTAAAAAATTGATATAATTTTTCTATTTAATTCATGTTATATAATCAAGTTTTAGAAATAGCAATACTGAATAATATATCATTTTATATAATCTATTTTACATTTATATTATTTATACATTTTACCTTATGATTACACACGAGTTTTTGATTTGCATATCATTAGTACGTTACTATAATGTCCCACATTCAGATAATATTAATAATAATAAACACAAAGACCTCGACAACATGCAGTTGATGTGCAGGTAGTAAAAAGATTCTTCCCCCGAGGTTTATTTTACTCGTAACCTTCATAACAGAAATGAGAAAATGTTGCAATTTTATTACTTTGATTCCTTAATATATTGTAATAAAAAAATTATGTATATATATATATATATATATATATATATATAATACACATAAGAATGGAATATATAAGAAAAAGTAATATTAATATTTTCAATATAAAAAAATAACGTGTATAAATATATATTCTATAATGCATAGCAAAGAAGATACTCAAATATAGACTTTCTTTCTATCTTGTCATATCGTATATATTTTTTATGTTTTCACCTCTGAAGACCTAGTAATAAGATTAGGTTTATATTACCTGGATTTTTTTCTTCTTATTTTTCAGCTTATTACTTTGTCAATACATAATACCGTGTCGTGTAAAAATATATATGACAATTTTCACTTTCGTGATAAAATATAATATTAACTTTTTTTTTTTTTTTTTTTTTTTTTTTCTTTTTAAAGTAAAAAACTTTTACATTTTTAAAGAACAAAAATCTCCATAAGTTAATTTGACATAAAAGAATGTGTGTAATCTGTCATAATAATGAATTACTCATGCATTAAACTTACGCATAATTAAAATATTTTTTTTTGCAATAAAATAATATTTAAATTAGAAAGAATATAGTTTCAATAAGATTTTTAGATAACACTGGCCTTTAATTAGACTTACATATTCAAAGAAACTTTAAGGTATAATAAGTACATAAAATGTTCATGATATTTATATTATGCTATTTTAAGGTTATTTATGTTCGATTTTTTTTTTTTTTTTTTTTTTTTGAAAAACAAACATATTATGTAAAATATAATAGTAATAAAATACATTTACCAAAATTAAATTTATTCCCATAAAATGTTTGAGCAGAAACAAAGTTTGGCGTCGATTGTTTAATTATTATGTACCATTCCATTGAACTATACGATTTCAATTATATGGAGTATACAAAATTTTATTCCAAGCTTAAATTTTATTTACGTCTTTCCTTGCATTTTTTTATTTGACTACGCGAAAAACTTAATTCATTTAGTGACAATTTATATAAGGGTTTTAATTAACAGTTTTTTTTTCTTTTTCTTCTTCTTCTTTTTCTTTAATTTTGATACAATAAAAAAGACAAAATTTTATGCTATACAATTAGCAATTAAAGAAATTAGTGACACAAGTTAAAGCGGGTCATTAATGTTCAACTAAATTTGTTCAGTCGAAGGCAAAACTTTTATTGCGACACACACACACACACTACAAAAACCGTTTTTCTCTTCTTTTTTTTTCTCTCTCTCTCTCGTTACTCTTCCTTTTCCTGCTAACATTTTTTTTTAATTTTTTTTTTTGTAAAGCTTGTTTTACTTTTTACGAGTAAAATTTTATTAACGGTATTGAAACATACTTCATACACTTAAAAGACTTCTTCGCAAAAACTTTAATAAGAAAATTTAATGACTATATACTTAAATTTTATATTTAAGATAAACTTAAAACCTTGACAAATAATATTAAACAATTACATTACCAGCAGAAAGAGTTAAAATTATTTTAAACATACCCATATACATTACATGATACGGGATACCTTATAAATATTATATATATATATATATATATATATATATATATATATATATATATATATATATATATATATATATATATATATATATATATATATATATATATATATATATATATATATGTGTGTGTGTGTGTATTATAATATAAGTTTATAAGTAAGTGTACATATTAATTTTATTAAGTTTTATTATAACTGTTTTATAAGTTATTTGATGAAAATTTGCTTTATATATTGAGAGATTAAAATTATGAAAGTTTGTAGGTATAATAATTTATATTATATAGAAGTGTATGTATATTCTTAAGTGTATAATATAGATTTTAATATAATGTTGTACAATATGAAGTTATCTGTAGTTGTTTAGAGAATTATTTTATTATTGCTGTTTTACATTTGCAGAAATATGAGTTAAAATGTTTAAAAGAAAAAGAATGGGGGGGGGGGGGGGTAAAAAGGAAGAAATAAAAGTAAATATGCATTCTTGGTTATTTTATATTACGGTATACATCTATTGCCCTCCCGGGTTTTTAAAAAGAAAAAAAAAGTATGTATAGTATGGGAATAATGATACCCTTGTACTCATTCAGAGTTCACTTTTACTTCTTGCTATATAAGATAGGTTTGTTTAAAGTGCGGGTACTTGGACTTGCTTGGTAGTGCCTGGAAGATTTTCTTTGGTCTTGGTACCGTCACCGCCGCAGCACGCTCAACTTTTCTACAAAACTAACCTACAAAGTTAACAATGACTAATTACGGAAACTATAAGGTTATGTTGTAGTACAATATTATTATAAACGTTTCATTTTAATTCAATATTCTCTTTTACGTTACAAAATTATTTGGGATATTATGTATATAATATAAAGAAAACTTTGTAAATATTTTATGTATAAAGATAATTTTTGAAATTTCATTTTAAAATAACTATATATGTAATAAAAAAAACTTTTAACTTATTCCATCATTTTAGTTTTAGGTAATCAATGTGTCGTATGTGTGATAAGAGAACTGACGTCTTTACAGAATGTTCTTAATTGGATTATTAATTCTATTAACATATTATGAATATTCATTGTTTACAATTTTTGTTAAACCGTATGTCTTTATAAATTATAGCTCAATGCTTATAGGCTCTAGCTCCTTTTATCATTATTATTTGATTTTAAAACACCACACTCGATGATGTGGAGGGTTAACGTGTGCATCGGGGTCATACTGCAGCCCAGATGCTCGCATCTTGTCACCACCCAAAATATTGTCACTATTTTACTAGGAGGCATGTTGATGGCTGTTGGGGCACTATGCTCTGACCACCTCCATCGGGTTGATGTCCTCTCCTGGGCGCGGTGGAACACTTTTCCGCGAGCTCACTAGAGCCGGATGCCCCTTGACCGAGGCACTTATTATTTTTTGTTATTGTTATTTTATAGTACTAGATATTATATACATTTGATCTTCTTACTTTTTTTTAATCTCATTTGAACTTCATAACAATTTCCGTTATTATAAGAATAACATTGAAAATACGATGCAAAAGTTTGAATGAAAATTAAAATGAAATGCGTAGTATGTATCTTACGTGAAGTCACGACAGCACTGACAGCTAAAAAAAAGTACCAAATAAATAAAGGATATAAAGTTGAAAATATGGTGAATATTTTAATTATACAGCACCTTGTATTATGCAAAAATAATAATGAAAAAGCTTTGCAGGTCATTGATTGAATTATTTCTACTTGAGAAAAAAAATTGAATTTAATGAATTGAACAATGCACTATAAAAGTACTGTATAGTGTAGAAATCATTTATATATATAGTTATAGAAGTAGTTCTCTTGACTGGCTTTAAAATCCCTATCATTATATTTTAAAGTTTTTTTTTTTTTTTTTTTTAATATAAAACTAAACAATCTCTTATGGTATAAAATATTACTATATGATCTCTTTTTTATTATTATTATAAAAGTACGTGCATTACATTGAAAATCTGCTATTATACATTTGATTCACATTACAAAATAAAAAATACTTTGTATAATATTCTGTGCAGTAAAGCTTGCGTGATTTAAATAAGACTCACATGCTATTATTACTACAAAAACTTGCACGTAACACAGTGGAAAAAAAAAAAAAAAAAAAAAAAAACTTTAGCAGATGAAAATGTGTGATCATATCGTAAAACTAATAATAATAATAGTAATAGGCTACATGAAAAGAAAAATACTTTGATTTCTTTTTAATTTTACTTAATATTATACTCGGTATACTTTTTTTATATACTCAATATAAAAAAATAAAATGTTGTATATTTTATGTAAATTGAAGTAATGCGAAGTAAATTTATATAATTTTGACAATAATGTAACGTATATAATTAGATTTTACTATAGTTTTTTTATTATTATTATTAAGTAGTATAAAATACTTTCATGAATTTGTTTTACTTGTGTTCAATGCTCAGCAATATAGGTTAACAGTTTTAGCAGTTGTTGATTCTCACGGATAGAGAACAATGCAACAATTTAAAAGTTCTAAATATATGTCTATTTCATTGTAAACTTGATTTGCATTTAAATTGTAAAAGAAAAGAAAAGTTTTACAACCAAACACTGATTTTACTGCACGAAAGATACTAATAGTAAAATATAAAAATAGCTTCTAAAAGTTAAAATGTTTGTTTTATATTTTTAACAGAAAAATTAAACACAATTAAAAAAAAAAAAAAACAGTAGCTATTTATTAAAAAAAAAAAAAAAAAAAAAAAAGGAGTTTGAATGAAGGACTTTTGAATTCCATCCTCAATAGAATATTCTAATTACCTCCTAATGACTATAATGTGCGATATATATATTTACTTGAGTTATGTTCTATTAAATTTTAAAATAAAAAAATATTCACTTCAAGACATAGATTTATTATCATTATTATTGGTTGAAGTTTTAAGGTTTTGCTTTTTCTAAAAATATGTGTATAAGATTACGTAATTCGACAGGGCATTGCGAGAAAAATATTCATATCGTTTTTTTACTAACTCTTATATTAATAAACACTCTAATTTCTTTAATTTGCAGATTATTATCTGTATATATAATATAATCTTTGTCATTTAATTTATACGTCAAACCATTTATTCATTGTTTCACAATTAGATGTGTATGTGTAACAATATTTCTCTCTCTCTCTCTCTCTCTCTCTCTCTCTCTCTCTCTCTCTCTCTCTCTCTCTCTCTCTCTCTCTCTCTCTCTTGCATCTAGACCAATATATATATTTTTAAATAGATAAATGAATGTCATTTAGTATGACAACGCCAAGGAAATCGTGTTGAACACTCTTACAGCTTTTTGATGTACCTCTTCATTTAAATAACACGACATGAACTTTTATTTTTTTATTGTGTGGAATTTTTTATAGCTATCATTCAAAATTGTATAGAGGCTTCCGTGTCTCATAACATATTTAAAAGGAAGAAACAAAATCGTCATATTACGTTTTTAGTCTATTAATAAAAAAAAAAGCAAAAATTATATTTTATCACGACAAAAATAGTCTAGACAATCATAAATCCTATTTAATGTTTTAATTCTTCATCAGATTTTGACTTTTATCACTATAAACATAACAATTGGTGACTATTTTTAGTCCTTTTTCGTTTCAATTATCATTATATTTTTATCAAAGTAAATATAAAAAAAGAATGCTATACCATGAGTACCACGATCAATTTAAATGGAGTAATATAAATTTTTATAACTTTTTTGTCACATTTTAAAATGTTTCATTATTTCTAAAAATAATCTTTTATATAAATGTTTTGTGGGAAAAGTGCTAAAATTATTTATCATATAAGAAAGAGGAAAAAATACAATGAAAAATTTAATTGTTTTTATTTTCATAAAGACAAAAATTAAATGTGGGCGTCAAAACGAAATTCACTTGAGAATTTCTTGCCTTTCTTTTTGTTTTATTTTTATACTTTTAATAATTTAAAAAAAAAAAGCAAGAGTAAAATATATTAAGTTATTTTTAAGTCTTATAATATATTTTTTTATCTGTTTCATATTTTCTTAATGAATGCCATTATATCATGTCACATGACTTTAATATACTGTTTGCAAATGAATATGAATAGAGCTTGTACGTCAAGCTAGCTTTGACTAATGTTTGAAATAGCATTATCATGTGCATATAGTTTACTCAACGTGAAATTCAAGCAATGATGTCATTAATGTTTGTTCTATTTAAATAAAAATAAAAACTTTAAACATGTTTTGTCAATTTTAACTTTTATATAAAATCGGAATGTTGTGTTATATGTCTGTTACGCATGAACTCAAAAACTACATAACAACTTCTTTTGTTTTTTTAAAGACTTAAAACAAAAGATAAACAAAAAACTTTTATAACTAGATAAACTTTTTTTTTCTTCTTAAAAAGATTTAATACTAAGATTGTCAACTTGTACAGTTATGTACAGTTACAGTACGCTGTAATACACATACTTTAGTTTTATATTAGAGGCACTTTTTGCATCTTATGTCCGTAACATTTTTTTTAGTATTTATTTCCGTGTTAAGTTAGCTTTTTAGTAAAATTTTCCCTGATCTTATGATTGTATTGTCATTTTTACTTATGCCAATCAATAAGTAGTACTGATATAATTAGTGCTGTAATTAAGTCTGGAGAAAAAAAAATGGAATAATAATTATAATGTAGCTCTTACGTTAAAAAAATAAAACTTTTCTTCTCTTTGTCGTATCGTCCTTCTCTTTTGACTCAATTAAAACCTAATATTAAATCAGTTAATATAATTAACATAAAAATTAACAATAGTTATAAGAAATAATATATTTTTATGTAGTATGTGGTAATGACTTTCTCCTTTAAAAAAAATGAAGTCTAGATACGCATTCAATGGTCGTTTTATAATTGGACGTAATTCTGGTTAAGTTGGGTATGTAAATGAGCGGCGAATGTTGCGGGTAAGCGTGTGGCAAGCCAAGCTTCTAATGAGGACTATGGAGTAAAGGAGGGCCATACATACAAGCTGTTCTTGTTCTCTAGAAGTGATAATGACCGAGCACGTCTTGCCTTTCCTTTCAAAACATACTCTCTAATTTGTTCTCTCTGTCTCTCGTGCCATGGTACTGTACGTCTCAACACCCCTCAATGTCACACTTCAATTCAAATTCATCAACTCACTAATTTTATGCTTTAATGATAATTTTATATTAATTTAAGTTGAAGTAATTAATATATAAAAAAAAATTTTTTTTAGTAATTTCAAAGAAAATGTTTTTTTTTTTTAATCACTGATTTTATCCACTTATGCTTAAGTATTATAGACGGTGATTTATTCTCATTAGTAAATTTAAAAATTACAATAGACTCATAAAGATTTAAAATGCGTAGTAATTTAGAGCCCTTTTTTCCCCCTGTTCATTTTAAAAATAAATTCTTAGCTTTTTGTTATTATAAATAAATAATTTTTTGGTATTTGCAATTTCCACTTATATACTTTTTCTGCTGTTAACACATAAACCCCCGTAAGCTGCGATGCTAACTAACTAGTTAAACCGTAGTTAAATTGTTATTTTGATTGTTGCAACAATTAAAAAAAGATAACTAAGGTTTAACTAGAGGTTGCAGCTTACAGCCATTTAAAATCCTCTTCACATTCTTGTTGTGAGTGAGAAAATAAATTCATTTCTAACAGGAACTTGTTATTCACATATTGTAGTTACAGTTTATAAATATTCATAGTTATCGTATTTTTATTTTTGCATAAAATTCACAAACATATACAAAAAATTTCGTAAACAATTTATGAATAATTTGATTAGTTTATATATGAATTTCATGAGTTTCTAGTATTTATAGTAAACAATCACCAATATTGCCTACTGCTACACCAATTACAATATAATTCAATCGATTACGTAAATGTATAATTTAATTAATAGTTAATTGAGTAAAATCAAGTGATAATTATCAGTAATTATGTTCTAATTAAAATATTATTATTATATATACAACTTGATCTTTGAATTATTATTATTACAACATTTATTTAGAACTTTTCATACAAACAAGTGATATAATAACTATATTTCTATATTCGAATAATTTATAATTCTACAGTATATCCATAAAAGTTGGTGACTACATATAGTAATTAATAACTTTGATCAAACTGGTTTAATATTTATTCATGACTTTTGTATAGGGGATTGTCTTTAAGTTTTTCGACTTTTAGGATTCGAACAAAGTATTTGCAATATTTGGTTTATTACTTTAATTTAATGTACATTTAAGATATTAAGAAATGTTCGCAGTTTCTCAAGAGGTGGAAACATTTTGATACATAATAATATGTTTGTAAACATTAAATGGATTATATTTGTATTACGAGATATAAACTTGAAGCCATAAAAGTATATACTTAAAGGTATAGATAAGAAGAAAACATTAGCATTTACATCACAAAACAATTTATGGGACTTACATAAATAATATTGGTTTGTCTCAAAACCTGTAGCAGTGATCAGAAAAATACAAATTATGCAACCCGCACAACATTTTTATTCTAATTTTTGCCTATTTCTTACGTCATAAACAAAATATTCACGCAAATTGCATACTTTACAGTATTTTCACGCTCTCTTGTGGGGCCACATTTACATTCTGGTAAAAAAAAAACTGTCATCAGTTTTGTAGATCCCTTTTGAGTTCAATCATTAAAAAGAATATGTTGATGTGTTCTATAGCTTTAACTATTTATTTAAAACTAAATTAATTGCAGTACAGTGCTTAAAATATCTTATTAAATTCTTAATTTTATATTATAAAGTATAATATATCTTTGTAATAATTATTAAGATAATAATCTAACATATAAGAAGTATTTCTATTATCATATCTCGCCTAGTTTTAATTAAAATATGTTTATAAATTGAAATATGTTTCAATTTGTAATTTAAATGCTTTGTATGTTTACTTCTCATTATAATCATGTCCTTATCATATATTATTATAATATAAAATATACTTGAGGAAATATTGGAAAATTATTTACCTCTTTAAATCTAATTACTAGTAGAGAGGAGAAGAGACATTCTAGATGAGGGTTGTTTCACGTGAAATTAGAAAATTGCTTCAAGCGTAATATTATACTAATAACACTATGACGATGAAAATTGGGTGGGGGGTTTGGATGTTAGTTGCATCTAGTAAAATTATATGAAGTGTCTTTGATTAATCTTCACGTTACCATGGAAACATGAGTTAAATTGTCACGGAAGAAATAACTTATATAAGGGGACAAACCTAATATTTTTCTACCTTTCACATAATAACATATTATATAGTTTAACCACATAATATAGTATTCAGCTGACCCTAAATTAAAAGAACCATTCAGTAGGGACCACAAGTTAATATAGATGTCCCATACCGTTTCTTTTCTGTGGTTATATACTCTAAGAATAAATATAAAATACACTCTAGAGATTTTTTTTTCACTCTTTTTTTTTCACTACTGTCACAAGTAATTTTTAAAATATACAGAAGCTTGAAAGTTTATTTTGTCAGTTATTATTATATAACTAAACTTCTACGCGTGTTCTTCTCTCTCTCTCTCTCTCTCTCTCTCTCTCTCTCTCTCTCTCTCTCTCTCTCTCTCTCTCTCTCTCTCTCTCTCTCCACACACAGTAATAAACTTTTAATGAGGAGACTGTGAGTGAGCACTGTGAGAGTTTACACATGTTGTTATAATTTTTTTTATATCTTTTATATCCATACTTTAGTTTTGAATAATTTTTTCTATAACGTATCTAAAAAACTTTAAATACACATGGAAAAAACTTTCATAATCTATTTGCTTGTACAATTTTTTTTCTTCTTAATATTAGGTTTAAATTACTAATAAAATATATTGTTTGTTTTCTTAAGTATTTTTAATACTACTCTATAATTCCTTCTTGAATGTGTAGAAAAGAGAAAAAAAGTGTTTTGCTTCTCAATTTCTAAGTCAGCTTAAATTCATCCAACCATAAGACAGACATTTTTTTTTTTTTTTTTCACTTTTTCTTTTCTTCTGTAGAGCCACAAAATGTCAGCAACAAGAGTAGCATTTTTCTTATCTCCCAGTGGTGTAAAGCGGAAATATTTTTCCACCGTTAAGAAAGGAGGTAGCATAGAAAAGTGAGATTGAAATCACTTTCTTAAAAAACCCCAACAGCATTTCACTGTTCTGTTTTCTATGGTATTTGATACAAAAACATAAATCATAAATGTTGTTTGCTCTTTTTTTTTTTATATTATATCAATCTTCACACCTAAATTGAAAAATCAATGCTTTATAATATAAAATGTAAAAAAGAAGGTAATATATATATATATATATATATATATAAATGCAATCAGAAAATGTTATCATGAAAAACTTTTTATTTCTTTTATGTTCAAATGTAAAAATATGTAAATTATTTTATTTGAACAGCATACCATACTTTTGTAATGATATTCTCATTTCAAAGAAAATAAAAAAGAAATCATGTAATATTATATATCAATAACATAGAGAGAATACTTTCCATTGTCTTATTTTCTTGCGGTTTTATAGCTACGTGCAACGAAAAAAAAAAAACTAGTTCCAGTTATTTACAAAATCTTATAACAATTCTGCAAGTGTCTTTACTATTCACTTGTGACCTAGTTTCTGTTTTATAAAATGTTAATACATACATTACTTGAAATTGTTTTATTTATTCTTTCACGGTAAATGATATGTAGTGCAATAAATTTACTGAGTCAAGAAAAAAAAAAGTACAAGAAAAAGAACAGAACAAGTACAATATTTTTGCTATGTGATCGGATAAACGTGATGATTATATATATATATATATATATATTATATATATATATATATATATATATATACACACACACACACACACAATTTAGTTGAAAAGATTCTGATGCAGAAAATGAAAGGGTGCGGTATATATCATCAACATTGAAAGTCTCTCTCTCTCTCTCTCTCTCTCTCTCTCTCTCTCTCTCTCTCTCTCTCTCTCTCTCTCTCTCTCTCTCTCTCTCTCTCTCTCTCTCTCTCTCTCTCTCTCTCTCTCTCTCTCTCTCTCTCTCTCTCTCTCTCTCTCTCTCTCTCTCTCTCTACCTTGTCTTGTATAGTAAGGTAAAAGTATGAAGGCCGCACCCGTCTACACGCAATCCTATATTCACTCCCTCCCTTAGTTCATCATTTACTATCTATCTCATATATTCCAACAACGTCGTTACGTTGCGTGATCAAAATATCTACCACCCCCCTCATAAAGTTTTTTCTCTCTCTCTCTCTCTCGTCTTTGCTCTTCCCACTTCTTTAAATATCAATTAAAAATCTCATCTTAAAACTGTCTACTCATCTTAAGTATATCATATAAATTTCATATTCTATGCATGTTAAACTTAGTTTTATAATTATATGGCTAATATTATTATAATCAGCCAATCATATATATATATTTATTAAATGTCTAATAAAAATAAAGTAATGGGCTTTTAATAGGGTTTCAGATTATATTAAAAACTATAAGAACATTATGTAGAATTATTTTATACCTTAATTTTGCAAAAAAATTAGTTTCAGTTTCTGCTCTTCTGCTTTTTTTCCCCTTGCAATTTCTAATTCTGTAGTTTATTTTAAAAATACTAAATTGGCTTACCAAAATTATGTTGAGTTAAACACGTAATAATAATAATAATAATAAGGGGTCGAAAAAAATACATTCCCTCTAAATGGTTTGAAAATAAAAAAATCCAAACTTAGTTAAATTATTTTAATTAAAAATATTGATCTAAAGTTGTACTTAAATATCTCACTTTATCTCAACAATACTTTTAAGAGTTGCAATATAATAAAACAGTTTCAAGTATAAGTAATTGAAAATCTAAAGCTAAAAAAAAATAAATAAAGAAATAAGAATTTTGCACAATTTAAAGTTATGAAAAAACTAAAGTGGCGAAAAAATGTAAACTAATTAACTAACAGCTCTAAAGAATCATAATTGAATGTATATTTTTGACTTCATTTCATCAGTTAATTAGCTTAATTAATAAAGTCTACAATATATGTTATTATTTTGATGTTGAATATACATTAATTTAACAACATCATAAATATTACATGACGTTTGGTTAAAATTATGATGGGGAAAAATTTTGTTGACATTTTTGAAAATTAGATTGATAAAATGATTACCTGTGACATTGTAAAAAAAAAAAAAAAAAATCTCTCTTTCTCTCTCTATCTTGTAGTCTCTTCTTGCTGAAAATAACAAGATGTTGTTACTTTATGTAGTTTATTTTTGAAGTCAGAGGTGATTTTCATTACATCTTTTTGCAAAGCAAGGGCTGTTGAAAAGGATTGCAAGACTAATGCGGGCTTGACATTCACAAAGCTTCACGCTCAATTCCTTTGTAACTCACCAACTCATATACAAAAGAAAGAAAAAGAAGGAAAAAAGAAAAAAAAAAAGTCTCGTCAGCAAAACTGAGAAATTTCCTTCTACCTCATATCATTATGCGGGACATAAACTATTTTGCAAAGAAAAGTAAATTAAAACTTTGTTTCCTTATTTATATATAAAATAAACAATTGTTTATTTTATATAATTAGTTTACATTATTTATTTCAAGATAAGATGTTAAGTAAATAACCCATTAAAATATTTATTTTTCATTCGTATTTGTTTTTAATGATTTTTATACAAACTCGTATAGTTATATCATTATTATTTTTATCAATTATTAAATAAAGTATGATGGAAAATAATTATACCAGAAAAAAATATGAATGTTAATTATTTTACAGTGAAAATATGATATTTTATTTAAGCATGAATCAATAATGATATTAATTGATATTTAATAACACAAACAACGAGTGTATCCAATTATTGATACATTTTTTATTATGTATTATTATTTGTTTTATTGTTCATAACCTTTTGCTCTCATTAAAATATCAACTATTATAATAGATAGGGAAAGTTCATCATATATATATAGAGAAGGGAAGGTTTAGGTCTTAATTATATTAAATGGTTTTTGTTTACTTTTATAAGAATATGGTATACCAACGTATAGACAAAATATATTTTAGATCCGGAGGGTCATATTAATGATGTAGAGATCGTTATAGAAATACAATATCCTACCAAACTTCGTTAAGTAGAAATATTGAATATATTATTGATTTTATTTTACAATTATTGTTTAAAAAATTATATATTATTTATACTGTAATGATATTTATGTGAAATTCTATAATGATGTTTCAGACTGTCATGTTCGTTTCCACGTCTCACTTCGTGTTCCTCGATATGTAGAAATGGGAGGATCTGCTATGTTATTCTGCGAACACGGTGTACAACGTGAACAACTGCATAAAGTTGAGTGGCTTAGAGATGGTCGAAAATTATTTCAGTTTGTAAGAGGGCGATCTCCACCCTTTCGTAACTTTAGCACGCCTGGCGCTGATCTAGATGTAAGTACCCCTATATATATTTTTTATTGTTATTATATCTGATGAAAATGTCACGTATGCTAAATATTTAACTCTAATATGTTGAGTAGTTCAATAACCTAGGAACAAAGGCTTATATATACTCTTCAATATTCTTAATTAAAGGTAAACTGTTCAGACTCACAATAATAATATCACTTAATTTAAGACACTAATCGATGGAAAAAGTAAGAAAGATATTATAAAAAAGCAACTTTTTATTTTTAGTACATATTCATTTTGCATAGATATAATGTTATTTCGATGTGAAACTAATTTTTAAATTTATTTTTAGAAATCAATACAAAGTATGCAAAATTTTCTTCTCTCCTTACTTCCTTCCTTCCTTTTTTTTCCCCTATGATTTTATTTTCATTTGATTTTATTCTTCAATTTGACTTAACTTTAGTAATACCTCTAATTAAAGAACGTTCACAATATAACATTACAGATGAGAATTTTGCTATCCACAGCAATACAATATAATAGACAACATCAGAGAATATTTCAATTTACTATCATGATATAATATAAAAGCAAAACTATCATCCATTACCATGATTGAAATATTTGAGTAACTTTTCAAAGTTAAACAAATAATGAATGTTTAAAATATATTTAGAAAGTTAACAGCTTATATACTATAGAATAATTAATTATTTACTTGTCATTTCCGATGGGACGTTTCACTTACAACTTCAATTCAACCGTCGTTTTTAGTAATTTCATTACATTACTTCTACATATATACTGTATAAATAAATATACATATCATACTGTATACATTTTATATAACAAGTATATAAGCTAAAAAGGAAACCTCAAATTTATCCCTATGATTATTTAACATCTCTAGTGTATTGTGTGTTTGTTTTAAAACCAAAACTTATTTTAAATTAGAATCCTTTATACATTCACATGAATATTTTGCAATTTTAATCCAAAATAATTTATATTTTGTTAAAGAAAGTTTTACCAGTCCTCTGGTTTATAATACAATAATTATACACTGAAAAAATACCGTAGAAGATAAACACAAGGCATGGTGAGATATTAAAGGCGTAGAACACCTTGAACAACAATACTTGCCCAATATACTAACATATCTAAATATCAACATTTATTTGACCAGAGTCCATGATTTCTAACTTCTAACTTATTTTCCATTTACGAAAAAAAAATTTATTAAAATAAAATTTTTTATTTAAAAAAATTTATATTAAAAAATTTAAAAAATTAAATTAATATAAATATATATATATAAATTAAATAATATAAATATATAAATATTTAATAAATATATAATATTATATAATAATATATAAATAATATAAATTAAATTAATTTAATATATAAAAAAATATAAAATAAAATAGATGCGGGTTTATGACGTCACAGGTCATTGGTCCACGTGCGCAGAAAAATGAGAGTTGTGACGTCATAAAACCGCATAAATATGCTATTTTGTAAATGGAAAATAAATTAGAAATCATTGACTCTGGCCAAATTAATGTTGATATTTAGGTATGTTAGAATATTGGGCAAGTGTTTTGTTCAAGTTGTTCTACATCTTTAAGAGAAAAAGGAATATAAATCGTCACATTTGAAAACAAAATATTGATTTGTTTTATTTCCAACGTCAATAACAAATAAGTATTTCAAAAACTTATAATTTACTTGTAATTTTCCCTAAATTTCAGTAAGTAAATCGTTCTATAGTTATTTTAATATTATCAAATAGAGCAATATTTTAATTAAAAAATAGCTTGACAACTTTTCCCCAACAATCTATATTTCTATACAGTAACCAATGAAACCTAGTAGATAAACAACATTAAAAACATAAAACGACATAAAACACGACATAAAAAACACTAAAACAAGTAATTTATTAATATCATAATAAAAAACTATACTTTATAAGCTCACACTTACAGAAAGCTTGCAGAACGTATATAGCTTGCAAAAAAGTTCAATTTAATAATTCAAAAATAAACAAACCCCTAAATTATATTAAATGCAAAACAGTAAACAATTGAACTTAAGTAAGTAAATTATTTGCAATATTTATATTTATTTATTGACATTTTGGCAATATAAAATACAATACACAAAACTCAATCAGACAATATTACTTTTTGTGAAATATTATTAAATTTTGATAAAAAAACAAACATATACCAACAAATAAAAATTACTGTACTGTATAGCATTTAATTCAAAAAAACACTCTGAATAATATTTATTATGTAACTTATTCATACTATTTGAATATTTTATTGTTTTAAATGTATAATAATTTGGTTTTAATTACCCAATTTAGTAATGTCACTGGTAATTTAACATTAAATTTAAAAAAAAAGTGTGTTTTTTATATTTATGTAAAAATGGCATTTAATTTAAAATGAAATAATTTAGATTTTTTTCATTGTTTTTTACTTCTTTTTTTTTTATCTAGATCCAAATGGTTTAACATTTTAAATTGTTAATGCAATTAAACACAAACAGTTATGTTATACAACAAAACAATATCAGTATAAAAAGGGGAGAATTAAACAATGATACATTATACAGAGTATAATGTACAGTACAACATACGCATAAAAAAACAGCAGCGTTCGTATACTTTTAATTTAAGGCGGTGGGGGACCGACTTGGACCGGAAATCGCTAAAAGAAGAACTATATTTTTTCAATAATTTTTTGCACATGATTTAATTCCAACAAAACAAACACTATAATTTTCAAATAAAATCAAGTAAATTTATAACATATTTTTTTATACCAAAAATATTTTTAATGATGTTTTTAATTTTAAAAAAGTTGCTAATTTGACTAAAATTTCCCGCTCAAATTTAAATATCCACATTTACATGTTATCTTTAAAGTGTAATAACTTAAATATTTGATCGTGTTTTCACATGTTTGACATAACTAAACTTTTAAGTAACATTTCTTCTTTACTTTGTGTTATTATTATTATTCGCAACCGTCCTAGTTTGCGAGATATCAGTCGGTCACCTACCCCCTTAAGAGAAGAAAAGTACAAGCTTAAAAGTAAATATTTCAATTTTAATATCAATATCAGTATATTATTTTATCAATGATTCAATCATCACTTTTTTTTTAGTTCAACTTAAAGAAGTAAACTAAAGATAAATATATTGTAATGATAAAAGTATTACTTAAAGGAATAGACCAGAAGAAAACATAAGCATTTATATCACAAAACAATTGATTCTTTCATAAATAACTTTAGTTTGTCTCAAAACCCAACTGTAGCTCAGTAGCAGTGATCAGAAAATTTTGATTTATGCAACCCGCTCAACATTTTTTTATTAATTTTTGCATGTTTTTGACGTAAGAAACATGAATAGTCACGCAAATGGCATACTTTACAGTATTTTCAAGCTCTCTCGTGTGGCTACATTAAAATTCTCGTAAAAATTGTCATCAGTTTTGAAGATTCCATTTCGTGTTTATTCATTAAAAAGCACATGATGCTTTATGTGGTCTATATGGCTTTAAGACCTCATTAAATTTTTGAGTTATTAATGTTGAAATATTATTTTAAATGAATAAATTTATAATCGACAATTTTTTTTTAAAATTAAAAGTTCTGCTTACATAAATAAAAAAGTATGATTTCTTTATTGATATATTTTTTCAGACTATGATTTTCAGACGATACTATTCATGATTCAAACAACTCTATTTATTTTTAAATCAATATTTTATAATACCAGTTATGATACATAATAATGAATTGACATTTAAAATAAATTATTTTAAGTTTTTAGTTGTTGTTTTTACCATCAACATTCTGTAATACAAATTATTTTAAATATACATCGTTACACATACAAATAAAAAAACTATTTTAATAGACAAACAAGAACATAAAAGTGTATTGAGCGTAAAATTCCTAACACAACACAAAACTCCATAAAGATTTGTGATGAAATTAGTTTTCATTATTTACGTCACAAAATAACATTTTGTTTTGTATTTTCACCCACACATACACATTTTGTAATAGAAAATCGATATATATATACACATTCAAAAAACAAATTTATATTTGCAAATTTTTGTATTGTGCACGTTTTATTATAGCTTTCTAGAATAATTAAAATTGACAATTACGAAAGAAAAACACAATTTCAAACAGAGAAAAAACTTTAATGTAATATAATTTATCAAAGGGATTTGCAAACAGGTTAAATTGACCATACTTTTTTTTTTTTAACCTATGGAGCATCCAAAGTAATACTGTTTTAGTATTTAAAGGATTAATATCTCAATATAAAAAAAGCATCAATTTATAAATTTTAAGCCGATAAAATGACATTGATAACTTAATATAAGCCTAAAATTAAAAGAACATAATTTTATTTTATTTTTAAAACATCAAAAGTCAAAAATAATAATTAAATGAAAAAGGCTTACTTTTTTTATTATTATTTTTTCTTCTTTTTTTTCCCCCTGTCATTTTAAATGTTTTCAAATAGAAGCTTATAAACGGTGAAGTGAGACGAATGTTATAGTTAGAACATTTATAAAATGTACAAAAAAGAGAGTTTGTTGTTTTTATGTCAGTGGCTCCCAAGGGATCACGTATATTTCATCAACTTCTTCTTCTTCTTATTTCTGTTCTTTTTCTCATGGCTACTTGACGTGTTCCATACGATGACAGTCATGTTAGACACCTTGCAAGTACACACACACAATTCAACAATAAAATTTCAACACACTGAAACCTAAAATCTGTGTACTACTTCATCATTGTTGTCACTAAATAATAGATAAATATAATACCCTAGAGTTTACAATGAGTTTAAAGATTAACATTAATAAACTATGAGATTACTATGTGTTATTTTAACACTATAATAATGCATAAAGGGTTCACATTAATAAATTCATCATAAATTACTTTGAGATGACAACATAGTTAGTTTTTATTTTTATTCATAATATTAAATAGCTTTTATCTTTTATAGCAATACATTAAGATAATATAATTTTATGTACATTAAATATATATATATATATATATATATATATATATATATATATATATATATATATATATATATATATATATATAGATCAATGTTTATTATCTATATAATAGTTTTTTTTACATGTGGCTTTAAAATAGAAAGTATGATTATGATAGCTTAATTATTTCAAACGTAAAATAAATGCTTTCAACGCTTGTTGAAACATATGCATATTATGGATTCGTGAAACACACACATGTGTAATGTTATATACCGTCAAGTAAAACGTTATACGTATAAAACATTACACGTATATTATTAAGTATGGGAATTTTGCTTTCAACTTACGCTTTGATCAAAATCCACCAAGCTTATATCAAAATAATTTTATCTGATATTATAATATGTACCATATTATGAGGATGAATGCTATAGTGGTAAAATATAATGATAATGATTTTCTAAGAATAATATACCATTATCTGATATACCATAACTGAGCGTATAGTTATTACGATTATAACAACAAGTAAACTATAATTTTGTATAGAAAGTTAAATAGTAAATTAACTATAGACGTAAAGATATTCATATTACGTATTTTACGTAAAAGTTTTTAAGGATAAAAATATTATAAAAGATTTTTTTTTCTTCTTTACCAAACTTTATGGAATAGAAAAAAAAATGTATGTATATGAATATTTCATAACACTATATCCTTCTTCTAAAAGAAAAAAACATTTCTGTCAACAACTACCGCACAATGCACAGCTGCATATCAATTTATAATATTACGTGTTCTATCAGTCTAGCGTGTCGTAAAATTTAAAGTATTGGGAAATAACATGGAAATACTTTTCAGTATATTGCAAGTCAATATAAATAACGTCAATAACCATATTGATGGTTATATATATATATATTATAATCTTTGAAACAAAGAATCTAGTTCAGAGATATTTCAAATTGTTTTCAAACATGAAAGGTATGCATAGTTTATTTATATCGTTATTATTTTTGTAATTAACATTGTTTTTATATAAATTATTTATTCTGAAAAATCATTATATTTTTTTTTTTAATATTTCATACCTATAAATATATTTATTTTATTGGTTTTGTTAGCATTATTGCAAACTAAATACTTATTATTACTGTACAGTACAGTATACCTTATGCTTAATAAGTTAATAAGCTTAATAATATGCTTAATAAGTTTGTTTTAAATTTTTTTTTTCGGAAAAAGTGAAGTTTTTAAAGCTATTATGAGAATTTTTCCTCTTAAATATTAAGTTTGAATTTATATTATTTGAATAATAAAAATTCCAAAACTGCTCAAAATGATATGAAATCAAACATTAATGTAAACAATTTTCAAACTATTTCAACCATTATAAAGTTAATTTCCTTTTATAACAATACATTAAAAAAAGTCTTGTTAAATAAAATGGTCAAGTTTTGGTAAAAATGGATATTAATCCCATGTTTCTATATTTCACATCAATTTTCTTTCCCTATGAGTAAAATAAACATTCTAAAAGAATCATTCTGCTAATGCTTATAGGTCATGATAATAATGTCATGCATATAAACTAATATAGTACCAATAACATTACATTCCCTGTTTTAGTATTATATATAATGTAAACAGTCTCCCATGATAAAAAGCCTTTCTTACTGATTATAGCCTAAAGCAGGACATTTTATGCGTACGACGTTACGTTTTTGTTTACACAAGAAAATAGGACGTGAACAGACATTTCGTGACCTCGTGACCTGTACACTATGGACATAAAATATAAAAGATTCTCAAACTCACCACCATCTTTAAGGGTGGCGTTTGTATCATATATTTTTATATCTATAGCTAATAAATAATGTACTATAAGTCAATAAGGGAAAGATTACACGCAGTGCAATATTTATTGAACAATGTCATAAATCTTTTGTATATAATATATTTTTATTTTTCAAATAATTGACCGTTATAATATAAAAGATTTATTTTATGAAAAAAGAGAGGCTATTAATCTTATTAAGTTTTAATTTTATAAAAGTACCAGGAATCAATAAAAGTGAACTATACTTGTTGCACCTTTTTTATACTATATAGGCAGTATGAAAACTTGAAAATATATATTATACATTTTTAATAGAGAGGAAATTAAATTATTGTTTTTTTAATGCTTAAAAATTTAGTATAAGTCTATTATTAAGTTAGTATTTAATTGCATTGGAATATTATTAATTAAAGTTTTTTATTATATTGAAAATTAAATTTTAACGGTCATGTTATTCATTAAAATTCATTATAATGCATCTATGTATACCCGCTCCGCTGAAAGAATGAAGCTCACCGTTACCGGAACTACATACTATTCCAATGCTGTTAGCTTTACCACTGGCCAACTTCCGGTTATATGTTAAACTCAGTAAAGACCTTACCTTTTAAAATGTTAAATGAATATGCTTCTTAAATAAATACAGTTGTATTAGTGTTTATTTTCTCGTCGAAAAGCTTGAATAATTATTAATTACTATAAATAATTCAATAGAAGCACATTGGCGTAATAATAAATATTTGCAAAACATAAAAATGTCATACAATATCATAAGTGAATGTAAAATCTATAGCAAGTTATTGTTTATTATTTTTTTTAAACATATTATAAATTCATTACTTAATATAATATACAATTTTTGTAGAAATAAATAGCAATGAAATATACACAGTATGTAATAATATTTATATAGCCACTCCTTAATATTTAAAATTTTAATCTAATATATTTTTTTAGCTTATATTAAACAAATCTTTTCATATATAATAAAAAGACTGGACATTTAATATTCTTATTTTAATGAATTATTAATTTGTTTATCCAGTTTACTTATACTAAAAAAGTTGGATGATTTAATAATAAATCAAGTTTATACACGTATAATATATATATATATATATATATATATATATATATATATATATATATATATATATATATATATATATATATATATATATATATATACACACACATACAATATACACGAGTATTCATGCAAACAAGAAAAAATTTAAATTATTGGTATAACAAATAGCATAACATCGTGCAGAAAAACATATTAATAAAAGTTAATAAAGATATAGATCAATGTTTTATTACATTGGGAAGTTATACATACATAAATCAAGGAAAATATAATGCAAATAATACTACATAGTGCAATAAACTTCTGTAAGATCTAAATATGAAAACTGATGCGTTCTGTTATATACACGAAGATGCTCTACATTTTACAAAGTGGAAAATATTTTATAAAAAAAAAAAAAGTATGATAAAACTTATAACATAATCTTGTTGTTATTTTATCTTACGTTTATAGAGGATTACATTATCTTTTTTATATATAATACCGCTATTATTATTATTTTCATGACGCTTTGATGTAATGTTATACTATTTTTAGCTTAAAGATTTCAAGTGGAAACCCAATAGCAAACAATAACTTAAAAAAGTAAAGTAAAATGATAAAATTTGCTTTAATCTTTTTTACTCTTACTCATTTATTATACTACTGCTGGAATGTTTTCCTACATATACGTCAAGTGTAGTTCAGTTGGAAGTGAAAGATTTTACGTAAACATTTTCAAAATGGAAAAAAAGATTTCATAGAAAATTCAATATTAAAAATATTTTTATAAAATATTTTATATTTTTTTCTATGAATATTTTTAAGCTTGAAAAAAAAATCATCTCTCTGTTTCATTTTATTTTCCAGCAAGAATTTGGGCAGTAAAACAAGCAGCAACGCCCTCGGCAATGGTTAGCTATAAAAACTGGCCTCAGTGCTTGAAATCGATTTACTCTCTTTCTCTCACCTGAACTACTGGAGTGAGAAAGAGAGAGAGAAAGAGAGATAGATAGAGAGCAAGAGAGAGAGAGAGAGAGAGAGAGAGCGGTGTGGCGCCACCACCCGCAGCTCAATAACAAGCGACGTTGCACAAAAACACAACCCACTAACTTTGCATAGCCAATCATTAAATCTCTTTGTTTTTTGCCTATATATTTACAATATATACAATAGAGTTGTTATCAAAACAGATTATTGTATAAACTAATGATTCAAAACATTAAGAAACACATGCACGCAAATAATGATTAAGCCTCTCACGTTCACGCACTGAATGAAAAATATTATAATCCTCTCTCTCTCTCTCTCTCTCTCTCTCTCTCTCTCTCTCTCTCTTCCGTGTTGTATATTTAAAAAAATTTAGTTTTGATATTTCATACATACATAAAAAAAATGTTAAAAGAAAGATTGTTTAGTTTTATATATGTAAAAATAGAAAGTTATCAGAAATTTTAAAAACAAACGAAATAGGTTTAGCATGTAATTACTTTTATCACTAAACCATTCTGTATGTTGCACAGAAAAATAAAATCAAAAACGTATATTTTTTTATGTAGTTCTTTTTAAAGTTGATAATGAATATTGTAGCGTATACCAAGCAGTAATGCAAACATAAGATAATTTTGTAGTTTCTGTTATTATTTTTACTTTGCAATGACAAACAAATAAAAAACTTTCTCCTAAATTTCAACAGGTTAATAAAAGCTTAAATAATATACCCACATAGATAAAATAGTTTTATCTGTCTCATTTTTTTTTTCTTGTTTAACCAATGTAAGATAATAATAATAAAAAAAAAGTTGATAATCTTAAATATGGAAAATTGAAATAAAAACTCCTTCTCTCTCTTTCTCTCCTCTCTCATTCAGATTTCATTTTGTACTGTTGTAAATGTATGTACACACGATTGAGATAATATTTTTTTTTTTACCATGTAAAATCAATGCCAATTTTTTGTATAAAAATAACATGGAACATATAGCTCCAGTTTTCGAATGTTAAAATATACAAGCATAATCATGAGTGTACTTCTGCAAAATAAATTCAATTTTCTATTGTTTGATATAATTTAAAATTTTATTGTATGAATTTATAAAGTTTATGTAACAGTTTCTATGTGTACGTATGTTTATTCCTCATTACGTATTACAAACTAGAAAATAAATATAATTCAATATAAGACTTCAATATAAGGTTCAGTGATAAAATAAACAAACTCACAGCTCAACAATACTAACAAGATGCTAGCAAATGACTTTGTGTTCATGTCTCAATTTAACATCCTTTCTTATGGGGCAATGAAACAGCTATAACTTGAGTTACAATTATTTCTCAGGGTTGAAATTTTTACTGTAGCTTACTTACGTTATCCTCAAAGCATTTGTTTTCCTAGATTTAAATTGATTTGGATACACATTATTTTTTTACCCAATTGACTTCTAAACAAAAGCTTTGAGGCTAAGTAAGCTACAGTAAAAATTTCAACCCTGAGAAATAATTGTAACTCAAGTTATAGCTGTTTCATTACCCCACAAGAAAGCATGTTAAATTGAGACAGGAACACAAAGTCGTCTGCTAGCACCTTGTTAGTATTATTGAGCTGTGAGTTTGTTTGTTTTTATCACCAAACTTACTTTTGCAAGTCGTCTATTGATGATATTATTCTTAGATCTCTTATCCAAGTTATTAGATAATCACCTAAAATACCTAAACCGATACACATCTATATCATGGCAGAGTAATGGAAATAAATGAAGCAAGTGAGTTTTGAATGAACTGAAAAAAAAAAAAAGTATGCATATTATGTAATTATATATTATATTACATATTTTCAGTACAATATTCATAATAACTGATTGCATATCTTATTATGATTGATAAAGGTTTGAATCTTGACGTTTATAATTACCACATGAATTATATACTGTACTTCAGTTTGTAGTTTCATGTTTCTGTAGGCAGTATAATGATAATGATGAAATGCGATCTTGACGATATGTTAAAGGAAAGGTATGAAAATTTAAATGCTTGCGGTGTATTATTTAATTACTTATACATAAAGCTATTCATAAGATTTCCAGTGGGAAAAAAAAACAGAATCCATGATTTACGTTACTTTTCAAACAGAATAACTTATATACTACTCAACATCATAATAATAACAAAAAGCTATATCATTTATAAGTTTATATCTTATTTTTATGACATGTAAGAATATTTAATAATAATAAAACATTTTTATATAGTAAATGTAAGTTTATTTGAGATTAGATACAACTATAAAAATGAGAATGTTAATAATAACAATAAATTAAAATGCTCTTGTAAAATGAGTATAAATTCTTTAGTTTTGTAATTATATATTATATTTATTGTAATATCCTTATGAAACATTGTTGTTTGACATTTTAGAGGACAAAACAATGTGATGTTAGCAATATAGACGCAATAATTTCTTTTTAAATTGTTTTAGTTGGTTTCATGAACAAAGAGAGAACTCCATTGGCATTTAATACTCTCATTTTCTAGTTTGTTTGTTTTTGTTTACTGTTATATATATTTTTTTTAATATAATGATACTGCTATATATAGAACATAATTCTCATTTTTGGCATTATTTTAAATTTAGTTCTAATGAATCACTCTCATGAAAATTGCTTTTTTTTTTTTTTTTTTTTTTTATAATAACTAGTACTTATAAATGTGCTATGGGCATTTTTTTTTTAAATTAACGTAAATGTTTTTTTTAAATTAGAGGTTATTTACTAAAAATTAAATTATAAAAATTTATGTTGACCTTTTTGGTTACTAATTACAGTATTACACAGTTAGTAAAAAATCATTACTTTATCGATGGTATTCCGGTATTATGACTGGATTTCATTTATTACTTTTAACACACTTGCTGGATTGCATTTTCTGTACGGTTTATGAAAACAAGTTAGTAGCCTACTCTCAAATATAAACAAATTTAGTTGAGTCAAAGTACCGGAAGAGTATCGATATTTATAATAAATTATTGTTGACCCAAGCAGCTCATATCAAAACAATGTTTTATAAAACGTGTTGATAGTTTAATTAAAACAAATAATTGAACAAGACTATATATATATATATATATATAAATATAAAATATATATATATATCGTCGGGTAAGAGCACAAACCGTGTATCTACAAAAGCAAGGTTCAAAACGATATATATATATATATATAAATAGAAAATCTTTAGTAGAAATTGTAAAAATATCATATTTTATTAAATTCTGTTTCTATCACTATTAAATACAAAATATGATATTTTATTAATTAAAGAAATCTTACTTATATAATAAAATATCAAATAATACGTAATGGATACTATTTTTCAGATTTTGTATAATATAATATATAATATCTATTACGTATTATTTGGTAATTTATTAGACAGTTAAAATTTCTTTTAATAATAAAATATCGTATCTTGTATTTAATTGTGATTGAAACAGAAATTAAAGAAACACGATATTGTAGTAAAAAAAATCACGGTCGGGCTGGTTGCATACCCTACAGGATACATGTCATACACATGTCATACACCGATGTAAAGTTACACTTAAAAATAATGATCTTATAGTATCGGTATACAAAGTCACTCTAACCCCTATAAACTTTATGTTTTTGTCAATATTTTTCTCGACCAATTCTATAATATTGTTCTTTTTTATTTGACGACATAATTTGTCTCTCAGCAGCATGGATCTCAGCAGTTAATATTGACATAACAGATCAATATGTTTGTTTGTTTTTTTACTTTTTTTTATTGATACTTTGTATAAATTTATATAATAGTTCTATAATAGTGATATACGTTCAATATTGCTATTTTAAAGAATTAAAAAAACAGATATAATAAGTAATTACATTTTAGCATGTGATTGCATTTCATTTAAAGTTTAATTTTTAATTTTTGATATATCTAAAGTAAAAATTCAGTTGCTATGTTCAAAAATCATCTTAAAAAGCATTTACCTTATTTGAAAAATTGAGCATAGAATATCTATTACAGTAACACAAGTTATTATATTTTCTCATAATTTTTTCAGCCATAATACAATATAAGATAAATATTAGTTAAATAATACCATAAGCATACTCTAAAACGAGAGAGTTTTTTTAATAGCTAAAATCATAACTTCAAATTATTTCATAATGTATAATAATATAATGAATTTACCTGCGTACAAAATAAAACTATAGTTTTCATGCAAGTAATAATATAAATAAATAAAATAATTGTGGTTTTAGAACCATAAAACTTTATCAATGAAAACTGAAGCAACGTTATACTAGAACAACGCTTAAAGGTATATAATTAATATATTGTTTCGTAAATGTATAACATGGAAAACTATGGTAAAACAATAGCAAAAGCTTGTACATATTATAATAACAATGAAGTATAAATGGTCACTATAGTAGAGGCTATAGCCTCTACTTCAACAGGTGACATAATATTCAACAAAATATTACTAACATTTTATATATAATAATGATGACACGTAGGTATAACTAAATTTCTATTATCATAAATAATAATATGTATATAACATTCAACTAGTAAAATACACAAATTATTCGTGTTCAATTTTTATTATACATATTGCCACATCATTTCAATGATTCATTGAATTGATTTATTTTGTCATTTTATAATATTATATAATAAGTTGTTTTTATTATAAAAGTTTAGAAAAAATTATTATTATGAGTACAACTCACGCTTCATAAATTATTTCTACCTTGAAGCTTTTTATATGATATACATTAAAAAATAAGTCGATACGATATATTTTATGTACAATAAACTTTTCTATATATATATATATATATATTGTTGTGGTAAAAGTTTTTGTATTTTGTTGAAGGGTGTGGTGAGATTAAGTACTATAACTTTACTTAGGATTAAAAAACAAATAAAACTTAACTTTAAAAATGTTTAAATTATATATTATGCATAAATATATTAGGTTTTAGTATATTTTCACGTCCAAAATTTCTTTACTAAATAATTTTTTTTTCACTCTTCTTTTTTTAAGTAATAAATAATTGAGTGGTTTTCAAATATATGCTCTTAATACTGAAATAAATTTCAGGAATTTTTTTAGGTTTACTTTTATAAGAAATACACTCTAAAAAAATAAGCATTGGAAATCCTGTAACATCGTTTTTTAATGTTTTAAGTATTGTAGAATTAAATATTATGACGTCACTTTATAAGCGTTGAAATCCTCACAAAAAAAAAAAAAACAAAAAAACTTAAATGACGTCACAATCTCGTTAAGACTTTAATGAATAAAATGATAGGTTTACAATGAATTTCGATGTTTACTTTATTTTATTTCTAACACTTGTGACGTCATTGGTGCTTTTATCGTTAGATTGTCAACTTGTAGTGATGTCATAACCGGCAATTATACATCACATAACACATTATCAAACTGTGATCAAGATGAAAGATTTTTTTTAAGTGTGTAGCACAGGAAAAATAGTTGGTCAAATTACTTGATATAACTTTATTCTTCTCCCGTTGGAAAAAAGGAGAAAGGATTTCCGTGTATCTAGCTTTCACCAGATCTTTCACGTAATTTACTTTCTTTTCCGGCTTAAAGAAACGGAAATGTGTTTAAAAGACGAGTTTGTTTTGTTGCAGTGGACCCACACCAATGAACGTCAAGTTATGTTACGTAATCTTCACTTCGAGGCAAGCGGATTATACTCATGTGAGGTATCCACTGAAACTCCAATTTATACGAAACCTTCTAATGATGAACTTCTTACTGTCTTCCGTAAGTACATGAATATACATCGAGAAAACATTTACTTATAGTGTCAATAATACAATTTTATGATTAAATTATGTCCAAAGTAGTTGCTACGTTGCAAGTTTAATGCTGAATAATATAAAATAGAAGATTTTCAAAAAGGGGAGTTACTAAAATAAATCATGTTCTAGTATAAATAATTATTTAACAAATAATACTAAAAAATATATTAGCAGATGACTTTGTGGTCCTATATTAATTTAACATGCGTTCTAAAATAGGAATAAAGCAGCTACCTGAGGTTGGAATTTTTTCTCGATTATGAAATTTTTACTGTTGCTTACTGAGCCTCAATGCTTTTATTTTCCTGAATTTAAAGCACAAATAACAAATAATTCCTTCAACTAATTAACTTAGAATTCAGAATATCAAAAGTTTTAAAGAGTTATAGCTGCTAACAATATAAGTATATTATGCTATTAGTAAGCATGTCAAAGTCGTCTGCTAGCAATTTGTCAGTATTTTTGAACTCTGATTGGGATTATTTTCTCCATAAACCCACTATTGCAAGTATACTATTGATAACTACACAGGTGAAGCACTTATGAGGTAATGCACCAAACGTTCGATACATAAATTTATCTGCTTTGGTCTACAAAATATATTGACACTAGCTATGTGTTCTCTCGGTAAATACTGTATATTATTATGTTTTTTATTATTTCATTATTATTATTTCTTTTTCTTAGATTATAACGTAGATAGTTATAAAAAAAAAGTATAATATACTTTTGACGTGACTTCATGTATAAAAAAGATTAATTATAAACAAAATGAATTTATAATACGCTTGACACAAAAGTTAATTTAAATTTATGATATTATGTGATACTAAAACCCCGATATACAAGAAGTAGAAAAAAATTATATCAAAAAATGGTTTCATTTCTAAATCCCTAAGTATTAAAGTTTTTTTTTTTTTTTTTTTTTTTTTTTTATAGCGATACATTTTTATATAAAAATATATCCGAGTTTATTTATAATGAAATTATAAGTTGATTTTATATATATATATATATAAAATATACTTAAAACATAATATTCAAGGCACATTTTTCTAAAATTTGCAGTTGCATATTGATAATTTTTTGAAACGAATGATCAGCTTTAAACTTAATTAGAATATAAAAAGTTACAGAATAAAAATTAATATGAAATAAGATACTTGTTATGTTTTAGTATAAGATACATAACTAACAGAGTTTGTCACGTATGAAACCAAGATGTAAAACTAATACTACAAGAAACATACTGTGTGCCTGTGGACCTTAAAAATAAAGAGAGAAGTGTGTGTGTGTGTGTGTGTGTGTGTGTGTGTGTGTGTGTGTGTGTGTGTGTGTGTGAGAGACAGAGAAAAAGAGAAAATTTAAGTTTGTGAAAGGAAAAAAGTTAAAAATTTTATTACTAACAATGTGACGTGAATTTAAAAACAAAAGTTTTTTTTTGTGATCTCATTTGAAGGTACAAACTTATAAAATTAAAATCTAACATCAAAGAGAATTTAGAGAATGCCCAAATTATATGAGCTATACCACAAAGGGAAGAATTAATTTAATTTTTTTTTGTTTATTGAAAGAAAATGTATATGATCAGTATTTTATTTAAAATATACTCAATATTACTTATAATACTCATATGCGTGAGTAGTTTGTTTACGTAATAACTTTTATTCCAAACATAATAAATTCAAAAATAAATATTTTCTTATGATAGATTAAAAAAAAATATCATTATCAAATAAAATTTATTTATTTAAAAACATAACTGTATTTATTTATAACAATTTTTATTTATACACTTTTTTTTATTAATGTGATTTGTATGTATAGTAAAACTAACATGATATTGCTTATTTAATGTAAAAACCACATTCACTGGATACTGAATATCATTTACCCATTAGTGACGCTTAGAAAAAATTCTAACTAGAATTCAAACAGTGTAACATTCTAACTACAGTATAACAGTGTTCAAAATATTTTATTTATTCAAAAACGTACATTTTACAAAATTTAAAACACATTTTGCACTCTCAGAAGGTTTAACTCACTCTTAAATTGTTTGGAGATGTTCTTGTCAATCAAACATCATGAAAATTGGAGACGCGAAATGTTTTGTAAAAAAGAAGAAAAAAAAAATGGTATTACGTATGTGCTGTCACGTAAAAATCATTGATTTAGCTCGTCAGCTTGAAGTGTATAAGGCGTGATGTGTTCAATAATAAATTGTATACTTTTCTATTTTTAGCTTCCGATAAATAAAATTGTAAGATCAGTAATCAATAACCCAATAAAAAAGCATATATTGAAAGATAATAATCAATATAGATAATAATCAATTGAAATTCTTATATATAAAAGTGCAACAAGTATTATACGATGTGTGTGTGTGTGTGTGTGTGTGTGTGTGTGTGTGTGTGTGTGTGTGTGTGTGTATGTGTATATATATATATATATATATATATATATATATATATATATATATATATATATATATATATATATATATAATAATATTATATATATATAAGACCACGTACAGAGACATTATTTATTATATAATAATTATTATTATTGTATTATGTCCCAAAGCACCTTTTTTTCAATGTATAGAGTATTAATAATGAGTACAATAAAACATAAAATAAATATACATAAAATATTATACAGAAATCAATATTATATATTTTGTTTTATGCCGCTAGCATGTTTTAATAACATTTGCTATTAATTTTAATACTGAACTTTTTTTTTTTCAGTGAAACAACGCGGTGACCCGGAGATTACAGGTCGCAAGCCAGGTATTTATACACCTGGTGAGTCACTGGAGCTGAACTGCACCGCGAGTCCATCACGTCCTGAGGCAGATATCACGTGGTTTATTGATGGTCGTAAGGTGAGTTTTCTCTTTATGCAATATTCGTTATTACGTAGATTTAGTAGATAAAAAAAAATGGAGATAAAAATAATAATTAACAACTACAATATTCAGCTAAAAACTATTGAATCCAAATTAATAATTTTATGAATTAGATATTATTAATTTATAGTTACACTACAAAGAAATGTATAGGGTGTGTACGCATGACGTCATTCTGAGTGCTTTTCTATGCTCTTCTTGAGCAATGAATAACATTGCTCAGCATAGGACAAACGTAGTTTTTGGCTATTTTCTTTGGTAAATTAACTTTTTTTTTTTTGGTCATTATTATTTTTCTTGCATACTTGAGGTACTAATTCAACCTGTTAACAACATCAATGCTCTCAAAAAAATTGCAAAGTATATTTTTAAACTGGCAAAATGTGCCATTTTCCTATACCGGCCAATGTTATTTAGTTCTCACTTATGACGTCGACTTTAACATGAATGCAACCACCCTATAGCTGTTACGTTATACATAACTATAATCAACTTTAACAAAATAAGTTAAGTCTAATAAAAATATATAATGCTTATTAACACCAACAACTCAGTCTCCAAAACAATATTACTAAGTATGCTACTTATACGTATGTACTTATGCTACTCGTATAATATACTTACTTAATAATAAGGTTAAAAAAAATATTTATTGTGTTGCCACTTTATGATCATATTCACTTCTCCCATGACTAAAGTATTGAGCAAACAACGTGATCATTAAGTATCTAACAATGAAACAATATCACTAATGCAAGTTTTCAATAATTATATTCTACCTATAGTATTTTCACATGAGGGTAGTTTTGAATTTATTTACAATTTTGATAGTGTATATATACATTTAACCAATATAAAGTAAAAGCAATGTAAAAACAATCAAAATTTGTAACGTAATCAATAAAATGATAAATAGAATTAAAATGACTGAAAAGTACATAATTACGTTTGTGTTAGGAATATACACATATACATACAAAAGTAAAGTACGTACATACAGAGAATATAAAATGAGCAAAACAAAATACAAAGTAATGAAAAACACATTTGTGTTCATGTCATGACAAATATATTCATTGTTTAACATGCCTAACGTTCATTGAAAAAAAAAAAAAAAAAAAAAAAAAGTGAATGATGAAAAAAATTAGAGCTAATCGAATTTTAATATGTAACGGTTTTGTGACGCCAGAAATGTCAACACCTGGTACGATGTAATAACTTTTGTGGTTGGTCAAATTATTTTACCTTAAGTCTTACCTAAACTTTGTATTGCTCCCTTCTCTATAAGCTAACATATTAAAAAAATGTCAAATAGAAAGGAAAAAAGTGTGTTTTAACCCTTACATAATTTATATTTTATTAAACAAGTTAATCTAAAACAAAGTTAAATAAAGAATATACTTTTACAAAACATAGTAAAGGCAAGAGAAATTTTCTAATTCATTTTAATTTTTCCCTACTGAATATTTTTATGCAAACTTGCAACATGTGTTTTTACAACTGTATATTTAAATTTTATAAAATTAAAATTATAATACTACATTTCTACGCATACAAACTTTTTTTCTCTCTTTCTCTCTGCTTTATTAAAAATTATAATTACTTGCAGTATCTGCTGTTCTTTCTTTTTATATAGTATAAAATAATAAGATTTTCAAATAAACAAATTTTAAATGTTGAAAATAAAAAGAACTATTTCATATCCATGATACATATATTTAAGATAAAGTATATGCATAATGTTGAAGAATTTTCCATAAACTTAATTTTTTTTTTGCTTAATGAAAACAAGAAAAAATGTGCTTTATTTTAAAGATACAGTTTTCTTTTTTTGCTTGCTCTTTTTTATATTAATCGATTCTTCTTTTATTTGGGTTGACTGGGTATTATTGTTAGAGGGGTGGGGGAGCTAAAAAGAAATTTGTGAAGCTTGCGTTGTTGCTGGTTGAGAGATCATTTCTTGCGCGCATTTTAATCATCTCTCCGCCTTGCTTGGCTTCCAAAGCCTTGGGTGGATTTCAACTTTGCTTGCAATGAAAATCATAACTGACAACCGAGCCTACCTCTCTGTCTTATCAATAAGCAGCCTATGAGGATTATTTAAAATAAAAACAAAAAATAAAATAAAAAATAGCATTTTGTTGTGATAAACAAGATTAGATTACAATTAAAATGTACGTGATCAATTGAAAATTTTCACTATACTTTTTCATATAATATTTATACATACCCATAAATTAAATTTACATCAATATTTTATTAATATTTCTATATTATATAAAGAACGTTATGCTAGAATTTTGTATAGTAATTTTATCAAACTTCCCACTGTATACGTATAGAAAAATCTATAAAATTATCTACGCAATAAATTTATGTAATATTATTAAGTAGAATTCTATTACTGTAAAGTAAAATTATATTTTGAAGTTCATCATATAAAATTTCTCATGAATATGTGTCACGTACCATTTTCAAATTTAAATAATAACAAAATATGATTAAAAAATTTTGTAGTATGGTTCAATCATTGAAAATAACACTAACAAAGCACACCGTATAGAATTTTGTTACCTAAATATAGATATTTTTTATATAAAAATTGTAAAACTTATACAATATAAAAAAAAAAATCCAATATTATGCTGATTGTTATAACTACGTATCCAACAGCAACATGATTGAAGCTTTAAGCTTGAATGCACTTGACATAAAGTGCACTTGACACACAAGCATTACTTTTACAGAACCAGCTAAATACAAAATTATCACAATATACTTTTTTTAAATATAAAATAACCTATTGTACAGAGTGAGGTAAAAAAAATATATATATATATATAAAAGAAAAAAATATTCTTTTGAATACTACAGGGACATTTCTTTTTTGTATTTCAATTTGCATTTCAAGTAAAGAAAAAAAAAATCATAACTCTCAGAATATATTTACATTTTCATATTCAAAATATATATAAAATGGCAAAATAATATATCATAAAAAATGTAAGGTAGAAAAACTTAATTTTCTTGGAAAATAAAGGATTTTTGAATAGAATTTCAAGGATTGGAAAATTGATATAAGAAAAAAAAAAAAGGACTTAAAAGAAATCAGTTTATGCTGAAAAGTTTTTTTTTTGTACATTTGATTGGATGCTGTTTCTTTCCTTTAAATTTAACATTTGTATTAAGTTGCAGGCATCAACGAAGTATTATTTTCTCATGCCCGTAATTTTAGGAACAAATTTCATTACATACGATTTTTAAATTAAAATGCTAACCTATTTTCTATTTTAGCAAACAGGTCATGTTTTTGATTAAAATTTAGGATTTAATAGTTTATTAACTTTCTATTTTTGCATGCAGTTTTTTTTTTCTTTTTTGTTACAATAAAAAATATAGTTAACGTATATTTCGTTCATTAAAATTCTAATTTGCACGTGAAACATTCATTACACTGTCATATAATCTATAAATCAAAGTCCGCTACTACGGCATAGTTAGCCAGGTGAGAATATTAGTTATGTATGTTAATAAATTTATATATATAATGCATTACATTAACCTATATATAAATGAACCCTAGATATTGTGTAACTTATTATGCAACTATTACAAAAATTATAATGATTAAACAATATTTGGTTTTATGTATAGAATAATTAATAATATATATTTTTTATTGAATTCCAAATGAATTAATAATTTTTATAATAATGGATATTATGCTGGTTTTATATTATGCTTGTTTAAATAAAATCTATAAATAGTTTTACAATGCTATATGCGAATAATGCCCGTAAACCAGACTGATGTATGAAGTAAAATTGAATTCAACACCAAATGAAAACATTATTAACAAAAAATTAGGAAATTGTGTTCATCCTTTATTTATCAGAACAAAAGCATGATTTAGATTTAGCCGTACCTAAATGGTAAATGGCCTTACCTGAGTTAAACAGGTAACTGGAAGTTGGCCGGTGGTTCAGTCAGTAGAAAAGGGGTATAGGACTTACTTGTTAGCTGCACTTATTGCCTAAATCATGCAATAAAGATTCCATCATTTCATTTGATTTATTTCTTTATTCAGCTTACAAGATAATTATGTTCAAATGTGTCAGAGGACCATGTAAGTGAGTGTATGACCTTTTGGGCCTCTCAATAAAAATAATTTATTATTATTATTATAGCTGTGCAGAAATATGGAAGTCGTAATTTTAGTTATGAGAAATGAAAATCTGAAACAAAAGACTAGAAGTTCCTCTGTCATAGCGTCGTAACAAAAGTTAAGTTGAACGTAGATCATTATCTAAATAACAGTAACCTTGAAATCGTCGCAGGTGTTTTATTACTGTGTCTTGGACCTTGCATAAACATAAAACTAATATTACCAAGGACAACATTAACACGACAAATTGTAAATTAAAAATTATCAAAAAATTATTAATATAATTTTCACGCTTTATTTTCATGTTTTTAATAACAAAAATTGTAACTGACTGTACTGTTAACAGTTGGGTTAAATTGAGAGGTTGTACTCGCCCAATAAAAAGCCGTTAAATATTATTATTATTATGGAGTATTATGTAATGCAAGTTAGTGCTTTATAATTAAATATCTTAATTTACATTCTTAAATATCACTAAAGATTTGATTTTGTTAGCTAAAAGATAAAATAATATTCACGTATAAACTAATTAGCATGACAATGAGTTCAATATAGCAAGAAAACGATATTTGAGTTTGTCTTTAATTATGTTTCAAGAGCCCATAATATATGTTTTAATCGAGTAGATTTGTGTTGAGAAAAGTTTCTAAGAAAATAAAGAAAGAGATATCAATGTCAACTTCATCTGGCATTTGAGTCGACGCACCAGCCAACGTTGTGATGGTTAAAAGGAGTGTTGGACTCACTCTGTGTGTGGACTGATAGCTACTTGAACACGTCTCTTTTTTCCCCTTTCTCTTTCTCTTTCTCTTTCTCTTTTCTTTTTATTCTTTCCCTTGGCTAAAAACTTTGGTAAAAACTTAGAACCAATGCTGGATATTGAATTACGAAGAGTCTTATTTTTTCTTCGTCTATACGTATTGCAACTACGTAGTCAAACAAACTTTTTTCTTTTCAAATTTTTTATACACACTTTCTCTCTCTCTCTCTCTCTCTCTCTCTATCTCTCTCTCTCTCTGCCAAGAACAAAAGTAAATGGGTTAAAAGACACTAAGATCTTTTTAAATTCATAATTATAAGAATGAATAATAGTAATTCAAGATCATGACTGTTGTGAATATTCAACTGTTTTAATTTGAATTAAGTTTAAATGGCAATTTTTTTTTAACCTTATTTGAAAGTATATTCACAAAAATAAAGAAAAAAATCATCAAGAAAATATAAACTTTACAGATACTTGATTGTCAGTGAAGTTTTTTGTTTAAAGGATAAATATAAAAAAATGCAGTGCAATAAATTTGATCTATTTTAAAAGAAAAGAGTATTAAAATATTTTGAATTCATATTAAGTTGATTTGAAAAATATAAATTAAAACCAATTAAAATATTCTGAGAGTTAAAACAAAGAAACTTTTTTTAATGATGATATTTATAAAAATTACTGAAAATAAAATCCTATTTCATCAATCTCTTTCTTTAATTTATTAATATTTACCTATGTACAGAATGATAATGGAAATAAAGATTAAAAAAAGGTTTATTCCATTTTCATTGGAGTATTAAAAAAGAGAGCTTCATTAGAATGAGTGTTATGTGCAAGTGCAATTTCAATAATTTAAGCACTCAGTGACCTGTGAAATATTGTATAAGTATTCATATTATTCATCCAAGAGTGTGGTTTGAAAAAAAAAAACTTTTATCTTTAGAATATTGAAAAAGAAAACCTCAGAGATTGGTATTAGCTTTTAGCGAAATCGAATTTCTTGAATGACTTTTTCTCGTGTGGATTTCTGGATCCACCCCGTTCTTACATGTATACATTTTACTCTAAGGATTTAATATATATATATATATATATAATATATAAATTTACTGCAAGCAAGCATATTTTGTGAAGAGCATAAAATACTTGATTGCAACATACCTTGACCTACATGAAAACGAATTACGTTAATGACGTGTTTGTCAAAGAAATTGAGTAATATAAAGTAGCCTGAAGTACTTGTAATGACTACATTAAATTATTCATAATGTGGCTTATTTGTCCTATATTTGTGTACACAAAAACTTTGAATACTGAAAATTGAATTACTATACATTTCTTATAAAAGAAGTCCCATGATAATTAGTCTTTCACTCTTTACTGGATTCAAATCTAATGATTTATTTGAACAACACAACTACAAAATAGTGCGATAGATGGAGAAAAATGACAGATACAAACCTAAGAAAAGTGCCAAAGTAGAATAATATACTTTAAACAATGGCAATAGAACAGAAAAATAGGGATATTTTAAAAGAATTACGGCCGTAACGTAAATTGGTAAAAACAATAATATTAACATTGCCTTCCCATTAATGTGATTATTTCTAATAAACTTCAAAAGATTTTGCCATAATTTATAATTTTTATGTGTTAATTTTTTCATTAAATCAAACTTTATTTCTTTTTTCTCTACAATGTTATTACCAGACATGGGCATGAGCGTCTTGTTTGAGCGACGCTCGCGTGAGCGCGCTCAAAAATTTAGAGCGGAGCGGGAGCGTCGCTCAATAATTAAAGTCGCGAGCGTGAGCGCGAGTGCGATCAAAATACTGTGAGCGGAGCGACTTGAGCGTCACTCATTTTTTGCTTTGAAGAATAGAAAATGAGGAACTAAAAATGAAGTTAATTCAGTGGTTCATTTTATGAACTATCAAAATATTGCAGATTAAACCTCTAATGCACCTTCTACTAGTTACAATTGTAGTATAAGACAATTCGAACACTTACTAATCACCACAAATAGGTCTAGCTATATAGACACACCCACTTTTTAAAGACTTGCATGAGCGACATTAGAGCGCACTCAAAAAATTCACGATCGTGAGCGTGAGCACGCTCATATGAGAATTTGCGAGCGCGAAGCGCGAGCGCGATCAATTACGTGATCGCGAGCGCGGAGCGCGAGCGTGCTCATTTTTAAAGAGCGCTGGCCATGTCTGGTTATTACTGTGTTTGTTTGTTTCTTTGTATACATAAGTGTATGAAAAAATACCACATTTTCAAATTTTTAATACAGTATATCCGTGTTTTTTTCTCTTTTCTTTTTTCTCTTTTTAACTTTGTCTATTACTTTTATTTATGTACTTACATTCAGTTTTAAGTATGTAACATTAACTAGTGTAATTCTGATTTTTAAAGATATTTATATAACAAGAATAAAATGAATGCGTGTAAATAAATATGAGGTAAATAAATATAACTTTATTTATCAGGATGAAAAAATATTTAAGATCTAGATTTTTCCAGCACCAATTGATAAAACAAAATTCAATCCTGATCCATATTCTATATTTCCTGTGAGATACAATAAATATGCAGCACACTGAGCGCAGGTATAGAATCATAAATAGTTAATTTTATACCTATACAATTGAATAAAGATAATTTTCTTTGTCTTCCAAATTTTTATACACTACTGTACTTTACTTGATCTAAAATTGATCTTTCTTTCTTTCTTTCTTTCTTTCTTTCTTTCTTTCTTTCTTTCTTTCTTTCTTTCTTTCTTTCTTTCTTTCTTTCTTTCTTTCTTTCTTTCTTTCTTTCTTTCTTTCTTTCTTTCTTTCTTTCTTTCTTTCTTTCTTTCTTTCTTTCTTTCTTTCTTTCTTTCTTTCTTTCTTTCTTTCTTTCTTTCTTTCTTTCTTTCTTTCTTTCTTTCTTTCTTTCTTTCTTTCTTTCTTTCTTTCTTTCTTTCTTTCTTTCTTTCTTTCTTTCTTTCTTTCTTTCTTTCTTTCTTTCTTTCTTTCTTTCTTTCTTTCTTTCTTTCTTTCTTTCTTTCTTTCTTTCTTTCTTTCTTTCTTTCTTTCTTTCTTTCTTTCTTTCTTTCTTTCTTTCTTTCTTTCTTTCTTTCTTTCTTTCTTTCTTTCTTTCTTTCTTTCTTTCTTTCTTTCTTTCTTTCTTTCTTTCTTTCTTTCTTTCTTTCTTTCTTTCTTTCTTTCTTTCTTTCTTTCTTTCTTTCTTTCTTTCTTTCTTTCTTTCTTTCTTTCTTTCTTTCTTTCTTTCTTTCTTTCTTTCTTTCTTTCTTTCTTTCTTTCTTTCTTTCTTTCTTTCTTTCTTTCTTTCTTTCTTTCTTTCTTTCTTTCTTTCTTTCTTTCTTTCTTTCTTTCTTTCTTTCTTTCTTTCTTTCTTTCTTTCTTTCTTTCTTTCTTTCTTTCTTTCTTTCTTTCTTTCTTTCTTTCTTTCTTTCTTTCTTTCTTTCTTTCTTTCTTTCTTTCTTTCTTTCTTTCTTTCTTTTAAACTGATCTCAAAATTTCTATATATTTCTAAGGTCATTATTTTATCCCCTTAATGATGTTTTAACGACTTCATCCCATTAAATATCAAGAAAAACTTTTTGTATTAAAAAATTTTATATTTGGTGAGAAAATGTAACATTATTTAGAATATATAAAGTCAAAATTCAATTTCAACTTAGAGCAACAAAAAGTTGTTATATATGAATTTTGTTATACTTTATTTTACTTTTATCATTTATAATAATGTAAAAAAATAATGAAATATTATAATAGTGAATTCCGTTCATATATATTGAAACTTTGATTTTAATGTACAAAATTTATAAAATATTATATATTCTTTTTGTGTTTTTTTTATGCATATTGTTTAAAATTGTCAACCTGCAGATAGCAATTTTACAGTGCAACTGAAATGAAAAAAGAAAAAAAAAAAAAAAAAAAAAAAAAAAAAAACGAAGAAATTAAGAATAATGATGACAAGAAAATGTTAACAAGCATTTTTATTTGATGGAATGATTTCAATGAATCAATACAAAATGTGTTTAACATAATACATACACCATTAGCAAAAATTTTCTTTTATTGGTGACGTGAAAATTTAATAATTTATCTTAAAAGAGATGATTTGTGTTATATATAAATGTTAAAAATATATAAATAAATACATATAAAAGAAATATAGTACGTAGAACGACTAGAGAACGTTAAATTGAAAATTAATGAAACAAAAAGATTCTATAATATGTAAATATCTAGGAAATGGGATCAAATTTCTAGCGTATATGTATGTTAGTTAATAATGAATGAAAGAATAATAATAATAAAAAATTAGCATACATCTACGCTAGAAATTTGATCCCATTTCCCAGTCCTCTATAAATTCTTCTATAGATTCTATAAATTTGAGAATCTTCGAGTTTCATTAATTTTCATTTTAACGTGCTCTCATCGTATTATGTATTTTTTCTTTAAATGTATTTATATTTGTTTAAAATATTATTAAAATATATATATGAAATGTATTTATGTTATATTATTTTATTGTATTTTTTTACATATCCTTAAAAATATAAATTTTGCTTCAAAATGTTCTAAAACTCATTATACATACATACATATATATATATATATATATATATATATATATATATATATATATATATATATATATATATATATATATATATATATATATATATATATATATATATATATATATATATATATTATATATATATGATTTTATTAAAATAAAGCCCAAATTTACCAGATATAGGATTATACAAATTTAAATCTCATAACAATTCGTTAAGTTTTAATTGTCTAATTTACTTTTAAAATAACTTGCAGAATTTTTAGTATTTCCTTTGTGGAATAATATTTAAAATTAAATTATAAACTTTTTTTCCCGATTTTATATTATATATTTTTATTTCAAACACAGGACAAACTCAATATACAATATATATATAAAGAAAATTTCGTAAAGGAGGAAAACTTCGTCAAGATTCATCAGTTTGGAGGATTAACTGAAGAAAAGTTTTCACTACTTCAACGAGAGACCTATGGAGATTTATAATCTCAGCTTATTTGAGAAGTTTAATTGCTTTTCTAGATCTGTGTTGCGTTTTCTCTGTATACTTCTTTTAGCATCCTAAAATTGCATTCTTTTATTCTAAGTTTTACCTCAGGTTTATACCCCCTTCCACACTTTTGTATAAGAGTATTAAGTTATAATTACATTTTTTTATTGGAATTATTATTACTAATTCAATTTTAAACTATTATATTTTTAAAATTAAAAAGTTTTCATTTCTTTATTTTGATTATTACATTATTGATCACTTACATAAAATATACATATTACCATATATATTATCAAAATATTTACCATCTATATAAAGATGAATTAAATATAAAATATGTAACATTACATCATAGCTTTGAAAATTAAGCTTTCAAAAACGGAAGCAAAAACTTGTGTTGATATTAAAATTATATCATAAACTCAGTCAGACATATATTTTATGTTACTGTATGTACATGACTTTATTTACTGTGTTTGTATTTACAATAAGTTTTTACAATAATAAAAAATATAAACAAACAACAGATAATTCTAATGAATAATTTTGTTATTTACTTTTCAAAACAGAACATGGAATCATTTTAAAAGAAAAGGGAAAAAATTTGTAATTAATTAATGAATGAATCTAATATTTGCTTATTTTACTTTTTTTTTTTAAGTATAAATTATTGACTGTGACATTTTATATCAACATTTTAATCAATCATTTTCTTACTTAAAAATCTATGTTTTAACAATTTTACTATTTTTTTTTTTAACTTTTTAAGTTTTATGTTTTTTTAAATAATAAAAAGACCTCAATTTTATATTTTTACGGGTCACTTTCATTCAAAATAAGTACTGTTCATGATGTTACGCCGTTATAAAAAAAAAAAAAACGTTACGCATAGTTATTTTTTATTTTACTGTGTATGTAGAAAAATTATAAGGGAAAAAATATAATCAAACGATGTTGTTTCATAGCTACAGGTGTTGCCTATAGTTCAATGTGACTTGGCCCTTAGCCAGTAGTAACCTAAAAAAAATGTATATTTTATTTTATTCCACAATGTGCTACCATGATCTTAGGTCTATAAGCCAAAGTACCACAAGGATAATGGCACCATGGTTAAACAGTCTTAGTATTCATAATTGCGTCATGGAGTGGCGAAAAAAAATTCAAAGTGGATTGATAACTTGTTGAAAAAGTGCCAAGGTGCTTTTATTGTGGCATTTAACTTATTAGAGTTTTTTTAAACAATAGCTAACAATGTAGTGACAGAGTGGCGGCCTTTTTTTAGCAACCATGACGAGTATGTATATTGCTATTAAATATGAATAATGCTATATAGCTTTGTAATATTAATATACCAGCTATTTATTTTATTAACAGAATTATTTTGATTTCATTCTAAAAAAAAATATATAACGAAAATGCATTCAATTAAATCTAACGTTTATACCACAATACTTAATAAACTTAAAAATGTTAAAAATTAAGATAAAGTTTTAATTTTTTTTTAATTATTCTATTTCCAGTGGTGTTGGATTTTTTTTACATATAAATTTACTTATGAGGCCTGATTCTCATGCTTCATTCTCAAATGCGTAGCTCATTTAAATAAAGAAAACTGAACGCGTAATTTGATTACAACTGGAACACATGGAACAGGTTTTGTGAACAGTTTTTTTTTTAGTAACAATGATATCTAAATTTATAAAGAATACTTATAATGATATTTTTTTAAAGCATACGCGTACTTTTTTAATTAATTTAAAAAATTAAAGCAAAAATACTTTGTACATAGTTTTATTGAAGTTGAACTTAATTTGAGTCTCCTTTTTAGGCACCGTCTGTGAACCTCGTATAATATAATTTAGACTGGCTGTGCTCTTTTGTATACACGAGTAGGGATTTCAAGGCATATAATATAATATAGTCCATAAGCTTTGCTTCACCGTTGGATAATCAAGTTCAATATAAGAAAGGCGAAACGTGTATAACAATCTTTTTCAAAAATAATAAAAGTAAGCAACACTTTATACATTAACTTTTTACTGGAAACATTTTATACATAAAAATTTAATAAGAGATTATATTTCATGCAACAGCTGCGATTTTTTTTTAAAATCAATACTCCATCTTTAGCTGAAATATTAAAATAAAATGAACAATTTAAAAAAAAAATGTGTTAATAAAAGTAGTCTAAAGTTTTTGTCAGGAACTTCAATAAAATAATCAGAAATAAAAGTAATAATAAAATAAAATAATAATAATAAAATTACAATCAATAAAAAAAAATATAAATTAACTCTAGATTACTATTTTCTATTGTAAATTTGATTTATTTTAATCATCAGCTAAAAAAATAGAAATTAATGATTGCCTTAATTAGTGAAAAATGAGATAGAAGTCAGAATTCAAATATGACACTGTGACAGCTTAAAAATCAACATAAAATGTCCTCTCTTTCTCAATTTAATTTTGAAAATAAAGTCATGAAAGTCTCACTTTTAAGTTTTCTGTACCTTTTTCCCGCAGTAAATATTTGTTTTTATAATTAATTAAAGCTTCCAGAGAAAATCTTGTTGTAATTTAATTAAAAATGAATGTAAAATTGAATCGACTTGATGAAGATAACAGAATTAAAACTTGTGGTTTTTTCTATTCACAATAGAGAGAAAATAAGATTATACCTTTCATATATAAAATTTTACTAGCAGAAATAAATAAAAACTAGATAAAAGCTTGAAAAGCAATTTTTTATTTTAGAAAAGTTATTTTAAACAATTTTAATATAATATACTATCGTACTTTTTATCGTATAAATTAATACGACTATCTCTGGACTCATAATCATGCAAACAAAAGCAATTTATTTTAAAACTGTATATATTATATATGTAACATTTGAAATACCTAAAAAAACAAATTTATACATGTATAGTAAATATAAATTAATTTTGAAATTTTTTACATTAGACATCAATACATTAATGCATTCTACACATGTAAGTTTAAAAAAAATTCTAGCATGCTTACTATTTGAGTTATATTATGCAGTAATAAATAATGAACACTTGAAATTATATAAAAAATGTTTATGTATGAATCTCATATAATATATGTCTACGTCTACAGATATAACAAGAGAAACTAATAAAAGCTGTGCTAAATGATTTGATGATATGATTGAAAAACCAGAAGGATAGAATTTAATAATGCTATTGACAAAGTTTGATTTATTAAAGTTTTTATTTGTATCTATCTATTTCCTACCATAGAAAAAGGGACAAAAATAGCATAAAAAATACAATAATTATGATGATAATTATGATAAGAGAGAGGGAGAATAGAGATATGTGTATTGATTTTTTGTTCCATGATTTAATATATACCATTAATATAATAATTAGTTATAAATTAATTAAAATTTAGTATATTATTAATAATGACTATTTAATTAAAGGCGTAGAACACCTTGAACAAAAAAAGTTGTGTAATATCCTTAAAAACCTGAAAATCAACGTTGATTTGGCCGGAGTCATTGATTTCTAATTTATTTTCCATTCACAAAATGCCACTGCCGGTCCCTGACGTCACAGCTCGCCCGGTTTACTTGCGCGTGGACCAGGCAAGCTGTGACGTCAGTGACCGGCAGTGCATTTTGTGAATGGAAAATAAATTAAAAATCAATGACTCCGGCCAAATCAACGTTGATTTTCAGGTTTGTTAGGATATTACGCAACTTTTTTGTTCAAGGTGTTCTACGCCTTTAAATAAGCCTCACGTGCACTGCAATATAAAAAAAAATTATACTCTAAATTACAATTACAGCTTAATAAATATTTAAAGTATTTATTTCATCGTGCTACATTACGTAAATAATAATGAGATCATTATTACTTATCAACCTTTCCAAAGTAAAAGGATAACATTTTCCGCTATGTGTGAATGTTAAACGAGGTTTCTCATTGCTAAATTTATATAATATAATTTTATGAAGAATACTTATTGAGTAAAAAGTTTTATATTATGTTAAATTTGAATTTATAAAATAATTTAAAAATTTTATATAATTTTAATACGAACAATGATATTTAAAATTTATTCATTTAAAAATTTAAAACTTTGTCTTCTTTTCATATATTTTCAATTGTATGTAAAACTTGGCTAGTGTCAGGAAAATTAACAAAAAACTTATTTTCATTAAAAATAAAGATAATAAAATGTGATAAGTAAAAAAATTTACATGTATATATACATACTTTCATTTTTATAATTAAAAATTTAATTTAAAATTATAAGTGAATTTTGAAAGCTTAAAAATGAAGAGTTTTTTCCCTCTTGATTGTCGTAATAACAAGAAAACTTGCTGGAATTTTTATATATAGTCTTCCACTTAACGTTAAGCAATTGGTGCTCAAAGATGAGTACTCCTCATTATTTTAAAGAGCTTGTTATAATAAAATATTCTCTCTTTTTTTAGCATAAGAACGTTTATATCTTTGTATGAATAAGCACTTTTTTTGTATAATTTTTTCCCCATTTCTTGTAAAGTAAAATAATCAAATGGTTATTGAGTTATTAAAAAAATTTAAGAAGTTAAAAGTTAAGGTGGGATATCAGGTACTACGGAATTTGACTAAAAAGTTGTAAAGAAAGAAAAATCTGAAATTTTGCCCAGTGATACATTAGGATAAGATATCTTCAAAAATGTAAAAATTTTGGGGGCTCACCATGCTAGATTTTAAATTATGATTTTTTGAAATTTTAATCCCATAAGAGCCCATGTTAATTTCATTAATTATTTTCTCTCTCATCTGATGGTCATGAGTTCTAAAAAAAATTCATAGGTTGCTGTTACTATTAACTTTCAAATGGCATCATAAAGTTTGGAAGTTTTTTTTTTTTTTTTTTTTTATATACAATTCGACAATAATTGAGATTTTTTAAACCTTTTTGTAATTATAAAGCATTTTCTACTATGCTATTTTTATTCATCATGATTATCATGAACCTTGTCATTATATTTAATTTTTAATTTTTCTAAGTGTTGATTAATATGTGCAACCTGTAATTGATGAAACTATTTGTTGTGCTTGTGTGGTGTATATAGTGGTAAGCATTCTGGAGGTTCGGCGTTCGATACCAAGCCGGGTTGGCCTTGAAAGGCCACCTTGTAAAAGCGGTGGTTAGAATGAAGTTCCTGTGTATTTTAATGAATACATTGCCGCTGCAATACGTAGGTTAGCCAGGCAGTTTTACCACCTCTCGTGCATAGTGGCGAGAGCTGCCGTCGTTAAATTTGGTGGTCCGAGCTACACAGGTCTGATATTAGGAGCTCAGAGGAGTGTGTTGATAAAGGGTAGGGTAGAGCCTGTGATCTGGTAAGCCACAGATCATTTTAAGCCCTCTTACCAGAAAGTATTCGTCCTGGCCTACCCCAAAAGGGATTATGGCGTCATGATATTTATGTATGTATTACTATATATTTATTGTGCAACTGTGGTTTCCATGCCAGGAAATCAGAAATGAAAAAGAAAAAAAAATTCTTACAGTGCATGGAATTCATAATACGCACTCAAGATAGAATCTATTTTTGTACGTTGCCATGCAAGAAATAATGATATTGGAGAGTAAACCTTATTTTGTAAAAAATAAAATTCCTCACGAATTCGTGTATACACTATATACATAAAATCTTTTGTTGCACTTTCCATATTGTTTTTCTTCCCTGCTTGTTGTTAAATAAAAATTAAAACATTATGAATACAATAGAGGTATAAACATTCTTTGTTTATCTTTCTTTTATTACGCAATGTATCACCATTTTAGGGCTTTTAATAATAACAAAAGAAAAATGAAATTTGTGGGTATGCAAAATAATAAAAGGAATTCTAATAAAAAATAATAATTAATTTAGAAATTTTATTGCTTGTAATAATAATATTTTAAAGCTTTTTGCACTTAATTTTTTTCCCTTAAGATGCGTAAAAACTAAAAATATATTCAAAAATATACAGTTAAAATAAACCGCAAGTTAAAACATGCACAAACAGTTGTTCTTATTATAGTATATGTTTATGGATAAAAATTTACTATTTTGAATATCGTATAGTTATAAAATTGTGTGAAAATAAATTTTTTATTGTAACTTATAAAATAAAATCAATTTATATTAAAATACAAGCTGAAATGAGGGGGAGGGGGAGAGTTTCTCCATGCATCTTTGCAAAAAACATTGCATGCAAAGCGTGACTCATGAAGTATTTAATATGAAACTTCAAAGACATTTGTATAAAATTTTTGCTTTAATGTTTAGAAGATAAAATTTTTATTAAAGAGTACGAGGTAGAGCAAGACGATGTGAACTCTATATTATACTCTCTCTCTCTCTCTCTCTTAGATGCGGTTTTCTCAAGAGATACGATCTGTCCCGTCAGTTTGATGAATGGCTACTGTTTTCGAGCCACAGGTTTTGCGTTTCACATCTGCTTTATATTTTACAAAATATATATAGATGTTGTAGGGTATATGGGTTATAAAACAACCAAAAAATCAATTTGAACTTTAAAATAAAACTTTATGTAATAAAAGCGACAACATTTTTGAAAAACTTACCAAAAAACTTTGTTCTTAGCATTTTGTTGTTGTTGTTGATAGATTTTATTTTATTCTTATGGTGACGTTAGCAGTAAATTATTGAGACAAAATGTTTTCATGTACACTTTCTTATTTTATCTTTTGTGTACTTACATTTTACGTCATGAGGTAAATTACTATGTACTTTTACATGTACTTAGCACATGTTGGTAAAGAAAGTGGTTTTAAAGTGGTTTCCAATGTTATTTAGACAAAAAGTATTTATTTTCAACCGTAATAAATAATTTATTGCATTGTCATTTCAAATACAATATATTAAAATAATTTTTTAACTTGGAATTTTTTGTTTTCGTGTTCTTAGTTGAAATTTAAGTTCATTCTCATAATAATGTGATTTTTTTAAACTATATTTTACGTAGATATCATTGAATAATTTTTATTTACATATTCTGTTTTATTATCTGAATTTATACAAATATAATATTCAATTATATTTAATCGATTAAAACTATAAATTAAACTATAGAAATGAATTGATTATTATAACTTACAATATCAAAGCTGAATCAGAAAAGCATAAATTTATAATGTTATATAAATTGGTTAGTAATTAGATTTAATACTTAGGGATTTTACTTAATTACATTATGATAGTATGTTGGTAGGTAGGGGGTATATAGCTCAATGTGACCTCAAATAATTAACTTCAGTTTAAATTAGATTATCATTATACCACTTATATAAGCAAATATGAGTATATGTGTCATACTAATCTTTATATTTATAATATAATAATATTACGGTGTTATGTAAACAAACAAAAAAAGCACGCATACTATCATAATCTAAAATATTTTATATAATAAAGTATGGAAATAATTCGATCCTAAGATAAATATATAGATATAATTGCAATAGCTGAAAGAGGTAAAATTTTCACCAATTTATTCAATTGTCAGATTTTATGGAGAAATGAATGTATTTTTTATTATTTTATAAATTTATGACGAGTGGTGATAAAAATTACCTGCCAAGTTCTATCGTAAGTCAATATAATTTGCAAAATATACGTTTAAAAATTACATTGAAGAATATTGCAAATATTGCAAATTTCTATTGAAAAATTAAGCGTAATCAGAATACTGTAATGCAATATATTTTTTTCTTAGAACCTATTGAGAAAGTATGAACACTAACTAAAAGAAAATACAATATATTTTTTATGCTCTACATTTTTCTTCTAGTAAGCTTATTTTATTTTCATGAGTCGAAACAGAATCATGCAGTATATATATTATGTTATTACTATGAAGAAATAGAAAAAAAAGGTATCAAAAAAGTTTTTTTCTTGTTGCATTGTAATTGGCAATTTGGTATGTAAATAAAAACCTTACGGTATATAGAGTAAATTATATAACATTTGCTTTTGAAAACATAGAAAAAGAAGAACTGTATAGTTACTAATTTTGTTTTTCCCTAAGGGTATAATATAACTTCAAAGATTATACACTTCTGTTGCATTCATATAATACAGTGTTTTGTATTACTCTATGTTTACTCTATGTACTGTACATATTTTTTCAAAACACATCTCTTTACACAAACACTTACATTGCATCTGTTAACATCTTCTATGATTAAAATATCATAATTTAATAATAACTCGCTCTATGTTACAGTTTATGAAAATAAATTACGTTACAAATTTCCTTTTTAATGGCTCAGCTTTTTTTTCTCCATAGATTTACATATTTTGTATGTTTTAAATTGCGTGACCTATTCTATTCTAGAAACAACCAAAAATGAAATAAGACTTTAAGAGATTTGAATTGTTAAAATGTCAACTTATTCACTCGTTTTTATATACAAATCGATTAAAGAAAACGACATTCCCTTGATACTTTGATGGGTACATAGACTACTAGATCGTAACGTTAACAGGTGGACAGGTAAATTATTCATGAAGTTTGGTGAGGCAAACGACGAGTCTTCTTCTTTCTTCTTCTTCTTTTTTTTCCCCCTTTCATATCATTTTGGTAGAAGCAAAAATCGCTGCGTGCCTATGCGTGTTTGCGTGTGTCTTTCTATCTCTTCTTTTCGTGACACGCACCGATAAACATTCTTAGAAGTAACAAATGAATAATAAATTTAATTAATTATTTAAGTCACTTTTACATTTGCGAAATAGATAATTGTATAAAATTTATCAAAGATTTCACATTATACGTATAGTATACTACATAATATATATAAATTTATAAGTGTCTCGTCAGTATCACTAACAGTTAAATACTAGTTTCATTTGAAAAATACTATGACAACCATGTTGAAAGGTACAATTTCTCCTTCTTAACGAAAAATTTCCCTCTTCTTTGTTCTACATTTATTCCGTTGTTTCTCATAATGATTTATTTTATTTATAATGTGCTCAAGGATAAAAATTACAAATCATATATTTTGTCTTCGTTTCAGCTGAATATATTAAAAAACTTCTCTCTCTCTCTCTCTCTCTCTCTCTCTCTCTCTCTCTCTCTCTCTCTCTCTCTCTCTCTCTCTCTCTCTCTGTGATGCTGCACTGACATAAAATTTTATTACAAACCCTTGTTATTCGTCTTTTCCATGACTATATGCTGTAGAAAAGGGGGGGGGGGGGAAAGGAGGAACAAAAGAAAGTTTTAATGAAAATGTTTCTTTATATATGGCATATGAAAAAAAAAACTCCTACTTTTGAAAATAAAGTCAACAACTGAATAGCTCCTGCAACTTTGTCAATATTATTGACAACTTCATTTATTAATATTTGCAAATTATTTTGACATTTTATAGTAGAAACCATATCGGTAGTATGAAAACTATTTCAAAGGCTAAATTTTTCCTTGTCCTCTTTCTATCATTTTTTGTGTTAATTTTCTCTCAATTTAAAATATAACTGAAAAAAAAAAAACTTGCGTTACATACACAGTTACGAACGTGGTTGAAAAACAAATGAACTAGAAATAAATTTCCCAAAGTTTCCTCAGGCAATGAAAATACAAAAACCCAATTATCAAACAGAGTACGCTTGATGCGTGTGCGTTCAGCTATGTAAAAACATCTGTTCCGAACACTTTTCCCAGATTTTTTTTTTTAAACATAAATCACCGCATATTTTATTTTTATGTAAATTAAAACCAACAATTTTATCTCTAAAATTATAATTAATTTAATATTATTTAATTAAGTCAAAAATAAAATAATATAAGTACTTTAGTATAGTTTTTATTATTTAGTATTCAAAAACGTGTCAGTAACACTTAAAATGTTGAAAATTAATTTATTTTTACATAATTTAAGCCAAACTTTTTTCACTTCACCTTCGTTTATCAAAGTATTTTCAATCAAGTGTAAGAGCGCAATATATATATATATATATATATATATATATATATATATATATATATATATATATATATATATATATATATAATAATAATAATAAAAACTCTATAATTAAAAAACAAACGTAAAGTATGGCCTATGAAGTAAAAACATTTTACATCTTTATATAGCTTCACTAACACAATGAAGTTTAAATTAGAGTAAAATCTACGTTATTATAAATTATTTACATAAAATATGTTGCCAGAAAATTCATAAATTTAGTGGTTGCATTCATGTAAAACGTATTTTATGCAGGGAAATAACTAATAAATTCACATTTCCAACAAGTTAACGTTTATTAAAATGGAACTCTATGAACTTTGGTTTGGAGGAAAATATTGGAATGAAATTTACAGAAATAAAGAAGTTGCTCCACATGCCCGATTAACGAATTTTATATTCATAATGCATGATTACATGTAACAGAAAAGTAGGCGATTTTCCGTAATATTATCATGCATATTAGATTATATTACGTACGAGTAGATATAAAAAAAAAAAAAAGAAAAATACAGTATATATTTATTTTTTTTAATACTTTTATCAGACCGATTCAGACAATACAACAATTATATGAAACATATAAATAAATAAATAAATAAATAAATAAATAAATAATCGTCTTTATTCAAAAAAATGCAAGGAAAAAAAATTTACAAATTTTTGAAAGGGCGAGGTTTAAGCCTGACAATATGTCTGGCCCACTCTTACACCTAACCCCATATCATATCATGAAACGGTGAAAATTTTCTTATCCTAATAATATAATAGAAGAGATTTATCGCAGAGTTCTGCTTCTGCGTGTAATTATTTTCATCTCTCTCTCTCTCTCTCTCTCTCTTTCATACTCTTGCTCTATTTCCCCTTCAAAATTAATTTTATTGATGTAACCCGTGTTCAAAATGTAATAACAGCACATAGTACATACTAGACAAAAATAAAAATAATATTCTGTGAAGTTCAGCTGATGTACAGTCAGAGCGTCAGCTTGAGTCTTCTCCAATTTTATTGTATGATGTAACTTTTGTGGACTTGGAGACAAAAGGTATCGATTTCATCTTTTCAGGTGAACATAAGCAAAATAATACAACGTATTTTTATCGGAAAAATACAAAATATTTTATTGTAATGTGTAAAGAGATTTGCAAAATGTTATAACGTAAAAGGTTATTTAATGTTGCAACACATAGTCTTTTTTTTATCTCAGTTTTAGATTTATTATAATTATTGAGGACTAATGTCTTCGTGATAAATTAAATGATGTTTTATAAAGTAACTAGTTGTTATAATATGTGCAACATTATATTATGTATGTCTATATCTTACTCTTATATTGTCTGAAATTTGTATTTGATTTGACTTGAGGAGCCCAATAAATTGAATTTACTTGTTTTGATGCATCTTAAATTACAATATTTTCATGAAATAATAAGTATTTACACTTTTTGATGTATTAGGATGGTAACAAAAATTCCTAACACTATTATAAAAGTCATCGTGGTTTCAAAAATACGAAACATTTATTTTGTTATTAAGTTACTTGCTTGTTTGCATATCTTAAATCAAATAGGTGATAATAAGCTGTTTTTTTTCTGTTTATATATTTTGCTTTCTTACTTGTATTATACTCTAAAACTTCTAATTTTGTAGAAGTGTATAAATTGTTATGTTAGACGAATGGTTTAAAAACGTAATGGTCTTGAACGTAAGAGTAAAATAAAATATATTCTAATATACCTACATATTATATGGTATAGAGCTGTAAAGGTATACAAACTAATGAAGGTTACGTATACTAGTAGTAAAATTGTCTTACTTTATGTGTAGAATACATACTTATACAAACGTTATATTAGAAGGTGGAGATGTAAAAGGGTCGATTTATAGTTTGTAAGTAAATTAATACGTCGTAAAATGCAGTAGGGTGTGAAAACTACCCAACTGTTGCAACCTCGAAAAATTTGAAAACATAAATTTAATTTTAGGTACTATATATGTGCTCCACTTATATTATGCACCTGAATTTATGCATTATTATTCATTAGTTCTTAAGAATGGAAATTAAGAAATGGAATTAATGTTTCTTCACATAAAACTTTCAGTTACAGTATTTTAAGAATTTTCCTTGTTTAGATGGATATTTCTCTCTGTAGTTTTTCTATATTTTCATGAACACAATCATTAAACTCTAACAATTGCCTGATGAATACGTGTTTGTTGTAATATTTGTAAAAGAAAAAAGTTATTATAGGTTATAAAAAAAGGAAACACAATAGTAAAAGTTTTCATTTGTCAGTTTATTGATTTTAAAGTGAAAATTTTCTCTTTTATTAGTTGCAATTGTTGCATTTAAAAATCAATTTCATATAAAAAAAATTTTACGATAGATATTGAAAACCTTTTATATATACAGATAAAATAAAAGAATAAGTTTTTTGCTTTCACTTCTAAGAACTAAATTGCACTTCACATGTTATTTCTTTTATTGGAATTAACTAGTAAAGCTTTTGTACAACTTTTAAATTATTTTCATTGTAAAGCCTTTTTTTTTATTATTCAATTAAAAAGTTTTATTTGTATTTGTAGATAACGTAACAAGAATTTTTAACAAAAGATTTGCTTGACATGAACAAATATAATCATGGTTTTAAATTTAATTGTTTTTTCTAGTGGAAAAAAAGTAAATTGTTATAAATATATACGTGATTGTCCTTGTTTTTAGTATTTACTTTTCTGTTTCTATAAAACTTACTATCAGTTTATTTTATCTGAGTCATATGTGACTCCAACAAAAATTTTATTCGTTAGTTTATGAAGTAAGTTTATATTAGTAACTTTTTTCTTTCCCTATATAACTTAATTTATTAGAAGTACTTTTATCAGTTTGAAATTATATTGAAAGTTAATAAACTGCAAGATCAGACTGTATAATTAGCACATTTTATGTTTGTAAGAGAGAGAGAGAGACAGAGAGAGAGAGAGATTTTCATCGAGTTCAAAGGCCAATGATTTTGATTGAAACTAAACGTCGAAAAAAAGTGAGAGAGTTTACGGCTGCAATGATATTAATACTTTTCAAATGACCTTATAATAATTATTAAGTTTTGTAGCTAATCATAAAATAAATTTGTTATTTATAGGTGGACGACCGTTTAGTGCGCATGTTTCCTGCACAACGTACCCGGGGTGACCTTTCGTCCTCCACAGCACAGCTCAAGCTGGAGCTAACAGACGATCATGCATTGCAAGTAGCAGGTCCGGGAGGTCATCAGTTGCTACAACAAATGCACGTGCCCCCTCCACCAGCCTCACACCCTGCACCCTTGGGTCAACTCCATGTGACCTGCTTAACTACCATCCCTGCATTCCGAGGTCTGGAGGAAGAGGAGAATCACATGCACCCTGGGAAATTTCGCTACGCTGACCGGAGAGTTGCTGCAGTCATGGGTAAGTGACTTAAAAAAAAAACAAAAAAACAAAAAAAAAAAAAAAAAAAAAACTCTTAACAAAGCGCAATCATAGTTTAACAAACGCCACAATTACGTGCAAATCCGTAACATCACGATTAGCATTCATAACTAGTTTATATATTCTGAAAAATACAATAAATCTTGAAGACTAAAATAGTCAGTATTCAGTAGAGACAGAGATAAATACTTAATTTGTAGAATCATTTTTGTATATTAAAGCCATAGACTACATAAAACAACATGTGCTTTTTAATAAATAAACACGAAATGGGATCTTCAAAACTGATGTCAATTTTTACCAGAATGTCAATGTAGCTCCACGAGAGAGCGTGAAAAAACTGTAAAGTATGCAATTTGCGTAAAAATTCATGCTTATGACGTCCAAAATTAGTATGAAAATGTTGTGCGGGTTGCATAAATCGAATTTTCTGATCACTGTTACGGGGATACTGTTGGGTTTTGAGACAAACTAATGTTATTTATGTAAATCCCATCAAGTTTTTTGTGATATAAATGCTTATGTTTTTCTCTGGTCTATTCCTTGAAGCTGCTTTCACTGTTTGACAATGTTATACTAATGGTTCTATTTTAATCAAGTATAATGAAAATACAAATAAAGAAACGTGTAACCTCAAATTACGTTTTTTTTCTATAATTTAAAATGCATTTAGCATTAAAAAACACTTTTACAAGATCGATAAATTTATCCAATAAAAAACTAAGAAAATGTTGAGATGTTAACATTTAAAGATATTATGAGAATCAAATCAAGTAAATAATATCTTTATTGCAGTCAATTTGTGAATTCAGGACAAAATATCCTATCTCTTAACCAATACAGTGAATACATAATACAGAAGATGAGTTAATAAACGTTATACAGAGAATTGTACTAAAAATTATAAATATAAATGAGAATAGTCTCTTTATCGTAAGCAATAGGGGAATTTTTATTTGAATTTTTCAATGCTTACTTAATAATTTTGCCAATTTAATAGATTATGCTTTAATTTGAGGTAAAACAAAGGAGTCAAGAGGTCGTTGTTGGCACTCTAAAAATGAGAACTGTGCAAAGCAATCAAAAGACTATGACGTAAGTACCTCACTGCGAAATTTTCTTCAAAGACAACTCGAGTGTTTTATGACAGAGAAATACATGATTGTAAACTGAGTGGGATTATTGATGATAAAGTAATTTCAAGAGAGACGAGTAAAAAGTTCTTTATCTCTTACAACACAATAAGATGTTCTTTAACAACTATAATGGTACCAACTTTACAGTTCATACAAAAGTCATTACCATATTATTATAAAATATTACTGAAATATAAATCTCTATAACTATATTGGTTTTATATACACTGTTTATGTGTGTGTGTGTGTGTGTGTGTGTGTGTGTGTGTGTGTGTGTGTGTGTGTGTGTGTGTGTGTGTGTGTGTGTGTGTGTGTGTGTGTGTGTGTGAGAGAGAGAGAGAGAGAGAGAGAAAGAGAGAGAGAGAGAAATGTAAATTTTTAAGACTATAAAACTTAATAATGAAATCAATAATGTAATAAACTTATTTAATGAAATTTGTGTAGACTTATGCCAGTAATAATTATTTTTATTTTACATTGGTTAAATGAAAACCAATTAAGTGTATCAATCAAATTATCAATTGAGTCTCATTTTACTGACAACCATTATTTTTAAATAAATAAATAAATAATCTCCAATTAATAAGAAACTTTTAATATTTTTTTACATAATACTTACGATAGTATAAAAATAAAGATGACTTCAGTGTTAGTTTTATAGTCGATACCTGTAATTCATGTACATATATCGATTAGTTTAATATAATTTGACTTTACAAGTAATATTTAAACGCTATGCTTTTCAAATTGAACCTACGATAACGATGACTATAACTGGAAATGTGAAGTTAATTTACAAAAAAGTAGCTAAGTTTTAATTTAATGTGCTGTATTATATAAATATTTTCTTTTTTAATAATTTGGATGTTAGTTAAGTTTTAATATGGTTTTAATAGTCACATTTTAATGACAAATATGTTGATGTATGTACTTTGTAAATATTATCCATGCGTACTTTTATATTATTATTTATTTTGTTTGTTGGCGAATTAGTTTTGTTTGAAAAGTGAGAAATTTCTTCCATGGAGATTTTAGATATCGTTATATCAAATATAAAATTCTATATTTGTTAATACACAATGATAATTTTCAAAATTTGCCATCTAGAATAAAATTTCTATAATATAGTGTATAAGAATGGATAAAATACTCAGTCAGTAAAATCATTCGTACGAAATTTACAAGTGAATAATCTAAAGTATTCATTACTAAAATGGATTTACTTTGATTCCAGTGGATGTGATTGCTCCCCTGCCTAGTCCAGATCCGGCTGCAGCAGCTACACATACAAATACTAACTCGGTAGAGACGGCGGGTTCTGTTCTTCCAGTTGGACCAATACTGACCATAATTTTTTGCATCCTACTCGTTCAATTTGCTCGGTGAATCTATTATTAATGTCTATATATAATATAAAGTGTGTGGTGATAAAACAATTATCACTAACTTAAAACAACTGACTGGTCTGTGGATAGATCTCTACAGAAATATATATATATGTGTTAATTTTTTATTGTTCCTCTATCATATTTTATCCTATATCGTACGTATAAAATATAAATGTATAGGCCTATATGTAAAATAAATATTTAAAATGAATGTTTGTACTTTGATGTGTATGAAAGAATTAAATAATATTAATAATAATAAAATACAACTTTTGTATGCTGTCTAAAATAATATGCTATAATCAATTAAATAAGTTTTTATTATAATATAATGATATTAATTTTTTTGTTGTGTAATATGTGGTCCTATTAATCTAATCTGTATGTTCTATGTGTCATTAACTATAATACAAATTATTCATTTAAAAAAAAGCTTTAAATGTAACACTAAACAAATCTATTCAATGTTGTTATAATTCTTCGTGTGTTTCAGTTATTTTATCTTGTTATTGTTTTAAAATATTTCAATATTAATAATAATGGATATGAAATTGTTGTTATATGCACATTATATGTTTTTAATGAACCAATATAATTGTAGTATTTTATGTTCATTTCTTCATTGTAAAAATAGCATACGTGGTCTGTTCTGTATTTTTTAAGCAAATTTTGATCTACAATATAACTAGCATTAATATTATATTAGTTTTATTTTAAGTATACAATATACTTTCAAGAGAGTTTTCTGAGTGTTAGTCGAATTAAATAACTTATACATTGCAAGAACAGGAAAAGAAATGATTTTTTAATATTCTAATTATAAAGATATCAACATAAAGTATTAATGAATTAAATCTAAAAATATTTGAAGCTGTTCATAGCATTTTCAATGGTATATAAATTTTACTGGTAATCAAACTAACAAAATTTTCAATTTCATTGAAATGGACGTGTATAAAATGACTTTTCCCGTTTTATTATTTTTTTCCCACTAAATGTGGCATGTGATGAGAATCAGTTAATTAAAAATATTAATTTGTTGGAGAGAATGTGATAGAAATTTTGAATGAAGAATGAGATTAATTTTATGCTTTTTTTTTTGAATTTTTTTTTTTATTATTAATAAAAGAATGGAAAGTGAACGCAAGAGATTAAAATTTGAAGAGATTAGAAGTGGCAGAATTAATATAATCGCGTAGTTTTATTTGAAATGAAATTGATGATGTATATCTACAGCAGGCAACAGTTTGTAGCTGTGAATAAGATTGATTAGTTTGCTGAAAAGAAAATATATGACGAGAAGAATAAGGGACCTTAATAAATATGGTTAAATGAGAGAGAGAAAACAATTAGGAAATAATTTGCTCGTATTGTGTGTAGTAAATAAACTTTTTTACGCTGCTTAAAATATTTTTTAGACATATTGTTCTGTTTAAGAACTAAATTTCTTCTATATAACAAAACAAAATCAAGTAATTAAAAAAAAAAAAAAAAAAAAAACGTAGAGAGGGTTTGTTGAATGTAAAGTACTTTCGCGTTTATGAAAATAAAATTTTTAAGGTAACAGTGTTTTAAAATATATTATTTATCAGTTGGGCATTTTTTTTTTTTTTTTTTTTTTTTTTTTTACATTTATTGAGTTCTGATATGCCTAAAATTATTTTATCACATGTATAGCTATTACGAATTGTAATCATAGGATAAAACATTTCTACATTGAATAGTAATTTTTATTCTTTTTTCAGACACAATAGGTGGGTATTTCATTACTTTATTTACCATTTTAGCACAAATTCATTTATCAATAAAATATCCATTATTTGACCCTTTATTGTAGTGCTGTAAGCAATTTTCTTTTTATATTATAATTTGTAATTTCATAATAAATAATGTATGTTATTACATTTATGTTGTCAAAATAAAAATTTAACACAATAAATTTGATGCTTATAAATTTTCTTACATTAATGACCTTTTTGTTTTATGCTTTTCCTCGAACGCCCAAAGGTAGAAGATATCAGTTACAGGCAACCCGCGCAACATATGTACCCAACTGGTTGCATAAGCAACAACTTTTGCAGGCGCTAAGAGCAATTCGTACATTCGTACAATATACTAAACCAACTTTCTACTTTCTACTTTTTTTTTTATTCTTTTTAGTCACAGAATGTTATTTAATATAACAAAATTCGTTAAACAAACTACTGCCAAAAGCCACGAGTAATAAAAACATCCCACGGTACATATACAATTTGAACTTTAAAATTGTAGGAAAAAACATTGAAAAGAAATTTAAAAAATACAGTTAGTAGGTGTACTTTTTTAAATTTAAATTTATTTACATTTTTAAGTCTAATATATTTTGAATGACAGTCATGATGTAAACAAATTTACTTTAAAACCAAACGAGTCATGCAAAAACAACATATTGCCTACATATTAATATTTAAAAAATTATACTTTACAGTCTACATTTTTTACTTATAGTTATCATGCAAATTATAATATGTTATGGTAACACTATAATGTCATGAATTTTAAGTACTGTAACTATTATAAATAATGAAATGCAATTCGGATGCCTCGTTAGTTAGTTGATATATAAACGACTCTAAGTTTAAAGCATATATAGGGATCAAGCAGCAGTCAAGCGCAAGCAGGCAGGCATAGGCAGGCAAGTAACAGGGAGGCGCCAAGAGTTAGACGCCACTTGCAGGCGCATCACGTCTTGTAGCTGCCAGGGCGGATACTGTTGCTGTGCTACTGCTGCTGGGTAAAACTGCACAACTCGTTGTCATAGCAACGTTGAACTGAAGAAGAACAACTTCATACGTAGCAATAGCTCCAGCTACCTGAAATTTTATACATGTTATCAGAGATTAGTCATATAGTTGAGTATGACGCAAGTATTTTTTTCTCCGGCATTTTGATTGATTTTTATTTAAATATACTTTAATTTACAATTTTTTTTGTATCGCCAGAGGTAAGAGTAAAACCTTTTCTTAATTAAGAAATTTATTCTCAATTTCATTGTTAAATATTTGAACAAATTGGGTTCACCAAAGTATGTAAACTCTATTTATTCAATGTTAGTATTGACTTGCAATAACTTTTCCTCGAAACTCAATATTTTCTGTACATCAAATATATCACTAGACTCCTAAGTAAATATGAACATAGTAAATTTTGATTTTTCACCGTTATTGTCAGTTTTTTTTTTTTTTTTTTTTTTTTTAAGATAATAATCTTTGAGTCAAACTTGAAGAAGATGAAGCACCAACGCAAGCAATTTCTTTTCTCTACGTCTGAATGTTACTATAAAGGAGGGTCAGGTTCAATTTCAGCTCTATTACACTTTGAACATAAAGAAAAAAAAATAGAGAAAAAGAGAAACTTCACAATCTAAATGCCATACCATGACTGTATCATTTGTACTCATGTCTTTTTGCTGACAAAGAAACATCCGTCATTCCTACCAAGATTATTTTCTTTTTTTCTTTCTTTCTATTTTTTTTCTTTCTTTTTGTATCTAAATCCATTTTGAACGCTAGAAGACTCGCTTTTAGAATATGAAAACATTTCTAGTTGACCATAAAAGTTAAAAGTCTTTTTACCCGTTTCTTTATAAAATTTATTGCTTAAAATATAAACTTTATATTTGAATTACACTTTAAAAAAAAACTTTTCCAATCACTTGGAATCATTCTTACTTTGCTATGGAACAGTTTAATAATTTAGAAAAGGAGGTCAGATATTAAGTTTATTTTATGTTTATTTACAAAATTTATTAATCTAAAGCAACTGTGAAATTAAATTGTCTTGCACTGTGATGATGAAAACAATTCATAAAAATCCTATGTAAAAAATAAAATTTATACTTCGTTCTAACTGTACCAAGAGAACATGCATAAATGCATTAAATTAACAAACCTACAGTATTTACTTTAGTCCCCAACTGTACAAACATTCACAATAGAAGAATACATTATTTAACAAAGTAACTTTCTTACCGCAAGTAAAAAACTTCTAGTGACATTAAAGAGTCCAAGACCCGTGATAGCCAACTCCTCTCCACACATATGTTGCTGTAACCGTGCTGTCTCCTCGCAGTACGCAATACTAGGACACGCAAACACAGCAGGCAAAGCACCACGACTAATATGATGCACGTTAGATGCATGAAGTATAACAGCACACGTGCGTCCCACCAGAAATATAAATGATCCCCAGAAGTAAGCTGATTGTAAAAGTGTTACTTCAGCCGTTGGAGGACTGTAAATTGAATTAAGCACATTTTTTAATACTGCAATTATAAATCCATATAATAATAATAAAATATTAAAGAGTTTTTAATTAAAATACAATTAAATGAAAATTTCTTATAAAGAAAATATTTACTTTTAAATCCTTGGAAATTTTATTTATATTAAAATAGCTAATTGCAATTTAATTTGTTCTAGTTTTTTTATATACATGTATACCTATCATTAAACACAGAGAAGATGAGTGAATAAACTGTTAGTATGGTACATACATAGCAAACGTTATTAGTTTAATATAATTAAAAGCAGAGAGAGAGAGAGAGAGAGAGAGAGAGAGAGAGAGAGAGAGAGAGAGAGAGAGAGAGAGAGAGAGAGAGAGAGAGAGAGCTTGAAATGTGCTCATAAATTCAATGAAATTTGATTAAATTGGTTTGCTCGGTTTTACAGTTTGAGGTACAGTCAATAAATCAATCTCAGTTTCTTGCTCTCGTATTTGAGAATTTCAAACTTTCTAATAAGTCAGATGCTTTATATTCATTGTCTTTATAATCTGTCATTGAATTCTAACTTAAGAGATTTCATTGTTTGATATATATTCATCAAGCTGGAATTTTTATTTTAATTTTTCATATACTTAATAACATTAGAACCAGACAACGAGATATTTGTATACTATTTAAGAATGTGAGATTTTTTGACCAAATATATCATAAATACAATACCTTTTTATATAAAAAATGTAATAAAATATTATACGTAATGACACTTTCAATTGAAATCAATTTAACGCGTGATGAAGCTTTTGGAAATATAAATGACAGGTGCAGCCATTAAATTAATTACTATCATAATTTCTGTCATCAGCACATTGATTTACACATTATCAGTGTTTTTTTTTATTTACAAATTATAATCAAAATTACAGATCTACGTTCTGTTATAAGCTTCAAACCTATAGTATGTAAAAATATAAGTATTATATATTGTAGTAAGATAACAATAAAAAGTGCATTGCTCTAGTAAAAATAAATAGATATATAACATAAAAAAAAGCAAACAATATATTTAAGTACAGTGTCTTACGAGATTCCGTTGAGAAGTTGTAGACAGATGAAATAGATATTGTTTGAGAAGCTGAGAAGAATGATTGCTGCAATATTGTGGTTCAACAGGCGAGTCAGCGAAGCCAATGCAACATATTGCTCGCGTATCTCACGCCAACAAGAACGTCGTATTACCTTTTATGAATGCAAATATATAACATTTTTAAATAAACACATATTCTAACACATAAATATTCTAATAATTTATGTTTTTAAATTACATCAAAATAAGAGATGTAAAAAGTAATGAGTAATAAAGAAGAAGAAAAAGAAAAGCAACTGACTTTATTATTGGGTATATTATGTTCACGGAAAAAAAAGTGTGAAACTTATACTGCATTGAATAATTCTTATACATATTGTAGAGCACAAATGTTGCTATTTTGTAATAACATAAGTAAATTATATGCTGAGCATCTTCACTATTAAGTTATGTAGAAGAATCGTTGTGCAATATAGCATAAATTATGTTGTTATGTAATTGCTATACATTAATCTAGAACAACTATATTACTATTATATATGTATTTATTTTTGTCCATGTTCGTCGTTTTAGTATATTTAATGAATAAAATGTCAAGAAAATTTCATGATTTGTGAGGAAAAAGCTGTTTTGTATTATATTTTATGACGTGAACATGCAGTTTCCCGAGCGTGAAATAAATAGAGTATAATAATATAAATACTTTTTTTCTCTCTCGCCAAGTTTCTATGCAATTTTAAATCACTTTCTGGTCACTTATTTTGACATAGAAAAATGTTTATTATGATGAAGACATAACATATTTCTTGCAAGCTTTTTTACAACAACAACAACAAAATTTCATCAGTGTATTTCAAAAACTCAAATGCGTATTTAAGAAAATATTTAATATGTTGAAATAATAATAATTAATAAAAAAAATTAATAAGTAGAAGAAAAACGATTACTTACCTTTCCTTCATGGGCCAGAACATAATCATTAAATTCTCGAAAACGTTGCGTCAATGCTTGACACATAATCATAATGAATAGATCCGTAAAATTCCATGTAAAAGTTGCTACTTTACTGACTATAAAAACAAACAATCCTCGTAGTGGAGTATAATCTATAGTAGTAAAAATAAACTTGTGAGAATGTAAATTATATATTTCAAGCCAATTAATATCTGAACCTTGCGTTGTTTTTAAATTTATTGCGATACTCAAACCATGCTCAACTGTAACAAAATAACACACATTAAATATATATAAAAATCGATTAAAAAAAAAGTTTAGGGATGTATACGTTGGCCAGTTTGGCTATACTATATAAACATTTTTTTTAGAGAAATTAAGGGCGTAAGTAAAGGATTTATAGGCATTGCAAGTAAAGCGGAAAATCACAGGATGACGACTAAAGTGGATTGTCCGTGTAATCAGATTGCTTTAGATAAACCAAGTAAAGCCAGTGTAACACACACATTCTGACAATTTTTGTGTGTGCCATGTTTTTATATAACAAGACATAAATCTAAGCTATATAACTCCATCGTTTTTTTTTTTTCCAAAACATTAATTTTAAATTTATATCGTAAAATATAAAAGACGTGATATGGTTTTTAAATTTTTGTATGTATTCAAATATTTTATAACAAAACAGATCATATTTACCAAATGCAAGCAAAAGTACTATTGATGACATTATATGTACAGAGAAACCTTGACAACGAATAAATTCTGTTGAAAAATATCCCATACTATAATTCATACAAGTTTCTACTTCACTCCAATACTTCATAAAAGAACTCCATCGTTTAGCTAGACGTAAAAATAGCAGAGTTGCAAGAACAGCGTTTCCATAAAAAATTGCTCCAGCTGTTGCAGCACCAAGTCCACCTACATATGAATAATAATAATAAAATTTATAAAAAAAAAAAAAAAGAAAAAAAGAAAGAAGAAGAAAAAAAAGTTTTATTAAATTATTAGTGTTTAAATTACTTCACTTACCTAGTACTGAAAATGTGTCTGAGTTTAAGCTGCGAGTCATATGAATTATTGATAATAAAGCCATAATTGCCGTACTTAAAAGTACTGCATAAGCGTAAATAGCTCTGTATGAACTTGGGGAGAAATTAATTTTCTTGGCGCTATTTGCGGTAATACCATTTACTGGTAAAATTCCAAAACACTGGGCTAAACTGAGTAATGGACACAATGTTGCGTGTAAGCCAGTGTATTCTCGTAGTACCATTAAATTATTCTCAATGCTTCCTAAAAAAGTAAAAGGATTCGACTATCTAAAAAAATGGTAGAATTAAAATAGCTTTATAAAGATTATAATATATATATATATATATATATATATATATATATATATATATATATATATATATATATATATATATATATATATATATATATATATATAGAGCTGCACATTAACCATCAGTTAACCATTACCGAACGTTTCAGAACGGTTAAAAATGTCTCAATTTTGTACCAAAATGGAATCATGCTTAAATTTGTCTGATATGAAAACATGATCATTTTTACGAAAATGGTTCAAATATGGTTCCAAAATGGTTCCGGAACCGTTCCGAACCATTATGCAACAATCCAGACTAAAATGGAACCATTTGTGCAACAGGGGTATATATATATATATATATATAATATATATATATATATATATATATATATATATATATATATATATATATATATATATATATATATATATATATATATATATATATATATATATATATATATATATATATATAATATATATAACTATAAGATATATTTTTTAAGTGTTACCTGATTTTTGTGATGGTGAAATTATGTTTTTAGCAATCACCCACGCAGTAAAAAACTTCTTGAAAAACATTTTGAAAGTTATCTACATAAAACTTCATGAAGTGAAAAAATATTGGAGTGAATTGAGAGACTATACAAATTGTTTAAAACGTTCTACCAATCGCGATGACTTTAGAATTATATTAACGAGTCCTTCATACGTTATTTGCGCAACATATATATATTTTCAATTTTTTATTTGGCGTAGTAATGGTACTAAGTAATGATGAGAAATACTTTAATATGCGCATTAAATTTGTGTTATTTACTTTTATATGTGGTTATAATAAATTTTTACTATTAATATTTTGCTTTTTCATTAAAAATAATAATATACACAAATAATAAAATACATTGTTCAGTACATAACTATAAAATATTGATTTATTACGTTTTATAAGTTTAAATGTTTACCGATTTGTATTTACTTCCTATAAATTTAAATTATTTGTGACGTAAATATTTAAAGCAAACAAAACTTATATGAAAGCATGTTTCAACTTATTTTTGTAGCCAAACAAGATAATATAACGTACTTTTCTGAATTCTATATATATATATATATATAGTATAAATATAAAAATACTGTTTGTATAAATATTGATGTTTTTCTTAGAATACAATCTCACAGCTATTTAAATAACGAAAACGAATAAACACATATTTTGAACAACTTTTCGATATCTGAACACTTCAATGTTATTATAATAAGTGACTTACTGTTAGTACTAATTCTTTTTTCATATGGCTCTAGAATTTTTCATCTATATACATACATACATACATATCATGACGCTATAATCCTTTTCAGGGTAAGCCAACAACTATCCTGACCCAGTGATAGACCTCCACAACTTCCTATCCTGACATACTTCACTTGCCTCCTCCAGTCTCATACCTTGTTTCATACATTTCCTTTTGCATCTCATTTTAGTAAAGTGCTGTAAAAATGTTTATAAAAAATTTACATACTCTGCAATCAGTTTATTAAAAAAAAAAAAAAAAAAAAAAAAAAATCAATAATTAATAAATTATACATAGGGCCTACATTAATAAACACAAAATAATTTTATTGATGTTAAATTTTTACCTATCTTTTACTAAATTATATATATATATATATATATATATATATATATATATATATATATATATATATATATATATATATATATATATATATATAAATATATATATATATATATATATAAATGCAAAGACTAATTTGAATATTACTTCAATGAATTATTTACGGCATCTAAAAAATAATGACAATAATAATAAAAACTGCACATTTTAAGTACCTAGCAAAAAATAGTTGATGTTTAACAGTGTGTTTTCCAACTAATGACATATAAACTTAGCTGTCAGACAGTTCTGTATGTTAATTAAGAAACTATATATTTGTCATTTTATCAGTAGTGTATTATTATTATCTACCTTTGTATATTTCAAGGTTAACAATATAGAAATAAGAAAATGCAAAATTGAAAATTAACTTATTTTATTGGTTAAGAGACGTACAAAAAAAAAAAAAAAAAAAAAAGTACCCTAACACATACATATTACAAAAACTGACCCTGCAACTGTTTATTCATATTGGGTTAGTAATATTGCCTTAAAAGAGTGTAAGTATAATATGAAATTGCAGTTAATTTTTAATACCTAATATAAAATAAAAAGAAACGGGTAGGAGAAAACCAGAAAGGGCCTTACCATAGCAAAGAGTCACATAGTTTGGTGAAAATCTTGCTAGCACAGAGATACAAAAAATATATCAGTTTTCTTTTTCTTTTTTTAATCTGTGCTAGCAAGATTTTCATCAAACTATGGGACTCTCTTATGCTCGGTTCACACTTGCCTTTTGCTCCTATCATTTTAATTTATCATACCTCACCACAATTGTTTATTTTTCTTAATATCTCTAATATAAAATAACATGATAAAAATCTTTAACGATTTATTTCAAACACAATTTTGAGCAGAAGTTTTTCCTTATTATTATAATACGTACTTTCATCAATATTTACAAGTTGCATCATGTCAACAGCAACACCTCCCTCAATGACAAGCTGGGTGACAATCAGAAATGGTTTAAGCCCATGCTTTTATAGTACGACATTAATATAAAGTTAATCATAAATATTTAAACAAATACAGTACACAGAAAACAAATGTTTATACACAATAAATACATTTTTCTTTTTCAATACAGTACTTCAGACTTTCTTTGAACAATTTATATATTTTTTATTATTATTATTTGATTTTTATAAATTGATCAGTAGGAAAGCAGGATGAACTTATGTCATTCTTAATAAGGATATGTGTAAGGCTAAGGTTGACACATTAAAATTATTCAGCTAGTTAAATGTACAACAATGTATGTAAAGTATCATGCACATGGCATGCAGATTTGACAAAAGTTGACTTCTGTGCACAGATATTGATGAAAACTCATAGTTACTTGTTTTGTACCTTTCAAATGAGAAAGTATACATAGCAAGCAAGGAAGACTGACAGACCACGCCGTGCTAATATTAACTTATGGAGTCTTTCATATGTTCCATTATTGATGGATACCAACATATGGAGCTGCACTTATGTAAACAAATGCAACCATTCACATGCATCTGTCAGTATCTATCATTTTCATGGATGGAAAGTGGAAACAGATAGAAAGCTGGGAGTTGCTAGCTTTGCCCATCAGCACCCATTTTATCCGTCAGTTAAAAAAAACATGTGAAAAGGACCATTATTGATGGATGTTAAATTTAGGTATTGTTCACATGATGCGTAAATTTGACGCCCAATTTTCAAAAACAACGTGAACGGCTCCATTTGTTTACACTGTTCCAACTTTGTTATGCGCGTTGACGTGCAAGGAAAAATTTATGCGTCATGTGAATATTACTTTACATGCCATGTGACCAATACTTAAATCAAGGAAAATAAATAGTTTAACAATTATAGCATTTTAAATGGTAAATGTATTACTAAAAAATTATCAATAAGTGAAACAAATTAAAGAGATTTTAATAAAGTAATTAATTTAAGATTTTCACTATACACAATTTGCCACAGAGTATGCTTTAAATGTTCTACTACTTCTTTAATTTGATTTACAATGTGAACCATTTTTTTTTAAATACAACTTTCATCAATTTATTTAGCTGAGTGGGAAAAAAATGAACTTTATTGGCATATCGAAGGTACTCCGTTATAATGTCCTAAATAAAAATGAAACAATAAAAAATCGTAGGATCGACCCCAAATTGTGGATTTTTTTGTTTCAGGTCATTTGCAACATTTTTTTCCAAGGTCAAATGGAGTTAGGACATTACAGAGGAGCACCCTTGATTTGGAAATAACATGTATTTATATGGATTTTTGCGTCAACTGAAATCTCCATCTGATTGCATTGTATGGCCAAAAGCCAATAGAATTCATTTTTTTTATGAAAGAGACTGTACCTAGAAACTCAAAATGTCATCACTTTTTGCCCCCAGAACAATAAATATATAAGTTCTCTTGATTCAAATTTGAAAGTAGACTATTTAGAAGATATTTGGGTATAGAGAATAATGGGACTGTTGTTTGCACTGGAATTAGGAAGAACTTGTTAGACTTGCCATTAACAGTTCCATTTTATTAAGGAAGTTCTTGCCCTCCATTTTATCCCAGCGGACTTCCTTGAAGCTGCCACCTAAGTTTTCCCACTTTCTTTCCTTCACCAGCTGTCCAGGGAAGAAATCTTTGCGGGGAGACTGTGCAATGGCAACTTGTACTCCAGAATGTGGTTCACATCTCACAGATATAATTCTGTAACAGAAACAACATGTACGTTAGTCTGAATTCAAATTGCATTACATTTAATTATGCCTTAAGTTTGAGATAATGTCTAGAAGTTTTGACGTATAGTAAAAATAATTATAAAGATATTGCATTAATGTACCTGTCACCAGTAGGTGAGGCTAAAATACAACTACTGGCATTTCCTAGAGGTTCAACTGCTCCTATACCCAGATGTGAGCTGTGTGACAGGAACTGCCAACCCATGCATTTGGCCAGGGAATGCACAGCATTTATCTGATGTTGGTAGATCTAGAACAAGATAATAACACAGTTACTAGCTGAAACATAAATAACATACTGTACCATACTGTTTGCTGTTAAAGGGCATGTGTCACTTCTAAATACAGTATAATGTAAAAATTGGTTTACCTTTGCTTTTTGACCACAACCAGTATGATATGTAATCATTGCTACTGAATAGGTGAATAATATTAAAATATTAAAATTTTAATTTATTGTTGACTTTGAAGCAAACATTTCTAAAGGAATACAGTATAACTCAAGTTTGTTTGTTTTTCCCCTTTCATGTTCACATAATACTGTGTATAATAAAGCATTAAAAAAAATGCATCTACGTATAGGCAATTGGTACATTTGCAAAATATAGCTTACAATAATAATAAATAATAGAATACTGCGGGTATATAAGGCTGCGCAGTCTATGCTACTCCAGCAGTCGATCTCTGACCTCTGACCAGGGCTACTCTCTGGTAGATCACTGCTTCTCTCTCCTCACTATGCTGATGAGGCCCAGTAGGCCGAAACAGCGTTGTCCATGGTTAGAGAGAGTCGCGCCGAGTATTTTGGTGTGACGTTTTTGCTAATTAATTTACTTTTGTAAGCCAAAAAATCCTCTAATTAATTAACTAATCTCTATTTGCTTACGAGCTTCTAGTTCATACCACCGTGCATACGGCGCACTATGCGTCATATTTCGGCCTGGGTTTGAATATTTTTTTCTCTCTCTTTTGCGGGGTCCCTGAACTAAGCTCATTATCTCCCATTCCCCAAAAATCTTTTACCTCTCTTTTTTATGTGTTTCTATCTATCTTTTAATTATCAAATAATAGTAGAGTAAATAAATAAATAATAATAATATAAAAAAAGGATTTGTACACACCTGGCAGAAAATCAGATCTCTAAGCTCTTGTGGTTCATATGACATGTGCATGACTCTACCATCACGACAGATGCATTTCAATGATTTTTCAGCAACATGTACAATTAAGGAGGTACGACAGACTGTGTCATAACCGTGAGTAACAATATTGATCTTCACACAAGACTGAGTAGGAGAGTTAAGTGCATTCCAGTGAGAGATAATGAGAGGATCCTTCACTTCTTTAGCAATTGTATCCAGCACATACTCTGTACGAAGCCTCATGAAGAAATGTTGAGCTTGTTGGATGATCTGCTCAAGTAAGGTCTGGCTGTAAATTTTAAATATAGAGAACAATAAATTTGATGCTTTTTATTAAGGGAAAATATATGAATAATTTTAATTACACGATGGCTTACTGTGATGGTAGCATTGCTATTACAAAATAAAAAATACTGAACTTTAAACTGTGTATAAAAGTAAATTAAATTTACCTTTGAGTCATCTGCATAAGTTCATATCGATCTGAAGCACGAGGCCCTGCAAGACATCTCTTTTTGCTTGGTCCTATTGGTCCAGAAGAGGGATGAGGGAAAGGATGATGAGTATTTTTGTGATGCACTTCGCGCAGTAATTGGTGTAGTGAATGTTCCAGTACATGATCATGATCCATTTTCTGTGGTGGAGGAGCAGCTGGTTTCTTATCTGACCCACCGCTGTGGCACAGCCCTATAATCAGCTGGATACCTGGCAGCACCTACAATTTTAATTTTAAGTACAGAGTAAATTATTTATCTAGCACCAGTGTATGTCATTAGAAAAATATGTTCTTACTGTAGCCATAATTTGATTCCCAACAACCATATGAGGAATAGGTGCTTGAAGTTGAACAGCCTCTTTTGCAAGTTGATTGAATAGTTCTTTGCAGAACAATACATTCTGAGCAGCTTCTAGCTTTTGTTGCCAGTGAATATCAGGGTTTGTACTAGTGGTACCAGAACCAAGCAAGTTGATTGTAGAATTACACAAGTCTTCATGATCTGTAAAATAATAATACAATAAAAAATACACCTTTAAAAAAAATTAAATCAAGATTATACCTTTTTGACAAAGGACTTCAATGTATGCAACACCCTGTAATTCACTTGGAACTGTCACCCTGAGTGCCGAGCTTGGCTTAGAGGTCACTGTAGCACCAGGAGAGCATGGTGGACTGTTGGAGGTGTTTGGCTCATCTTCTGCCTTGGTGACCTCAAATGTACCATTCTGAGCAAACTTAGATCCAGCTGAAAATAACAATACCACATATTGTAAAATGTATTATAAATGGGACAGCTTATTTTTGGAATTATTTAAAGTATCATTCACAGGGCGCGTAAATTTGATGTCTTGAGGCATGTTGACAGATATTGACAGAAACTGTCTGTTAAGTGAATTCACTTATTTCACATGAGAAAGCGTACTGTGAATGCACAGAAAACTGATGGATACCAACAGACCAAGCTACACTAATATAAGCATATGGCCCTTTCACATGCACCATTATTGATGGATGCTGACAGATAGAGCTGTGTTTATGCAAACAAATGCAACCATTTACATGCATCTGTTGCTATCCATACATATCCATTGTTTTGGCAGATCGACGGAATATAGCCAGTGTGTTAAAGCAGCCTATACTTCAAGCCAAAAATTGGATGTGTTGCCAACTTTGCCAGTCAGTTTTGGAACCATGTGAAAGTGTTCATTTTTTTTTTTTTACATCATAAACAATGTTGCAACAATACCATTGCAACTTTGTTTACATATCCATGGACATCAAATTTACTCGCGATGTGAATGAATAATTTATTGTTGTTTGTTTTTACCTGTTTTATAGCTCAGGTCACCAACAATAGAATTTGAGACCTTTTTAAGTCTCCAGTTTTGTCTAAGTCTAAGTAATTCAATGTGGAAATCTGGAGTAGATCTTGTATTTCGTGTTGCTTCTGCTTGTGAATTTCTTAGTCTCTCTGCTCCAGTTAGGAGAACAGAAGCTGCACCACCCAGAGCCTAATAAAATAAATTTATAAGTCTAATATACACCATAAAATTTGCATAATTAAAGAGTACCACGAATGTGGTACCTCATGTAAATGTAAATTGTGTGGTTAGCATTGTGATCAATATCATTTGCTGAAATGTATTAACCGCAGCATTAGTCTGACGGCATATGCTCAGGAATAATGAAATGTATTTAATTAATTTCATAGTACGTATTTAGGTAATATTTTTATTATTTTGTAAATTTATATGTTATGTTGTACACCAAGTGTGTTTAATGAATAAAATTAATTAATATACATAAGAGCATATAGAAACTACATACCTTCTTTCTAGCATAAACTTGAACCATTTGTTTTAGTTCTGGAGGCTCCTGATTAACAGGATCTAATACCATGTATCTCCTTTCTTTTGCAATTGACAGTACATCAGCTAAGACACAAACTTCTGTGTAAGCACTCCTAAGAACACAAACAATTCATGCATCATTAGTTTTTATATCACTGATATAAAATACATGGCAATCAAAATTGTAGAATAAACAGGTAAACACTTGTGCTGTAAAATAAAAAATTAATAATAACAAGAAAAAATAGGATAAAAAATTATTTGTTATCCAAATCTGTATCCACACAAATTTTTGTTTTCGATTCAGATCAAAGGAACCCAGATAAATCTGGAATCAAAGGAATCCAGGAAAATACAGACTGCCAGAACCAATATGATGTTTGGAGCTTATACACCCCCAGGATTTTGTATCTTTCTAAAATTTGCTACATTGATACTGTCTTTTGTGATCCAGATTTTGATAATTTGTTAGTAATCTGGGAAATGCAGAGCTGGATAAAATTGTGAACAGGATATCTGGATTGCTCTCCATAGTCCTGTTTACAAAATTATCATAGTTTTCAAAGCACATATACAATACACTCATACAGTAGATACAGGTGTGTAGAAATGCTGAGTTGAGTATATGTACACTCAACATTCTCTAAACTTACCCATCTATGTGATGCCGCCTTCTTCAGAAAATAGTCAACATGTCATTTTGAGTAACAGCAGCATTGCCACATTTATACTCGCAGAACACCTGCATCTCCTCACTAATGGAGCTGCAGGTGTTCCGTGAAGTTAAATTTGGCAACCCTGCTGTTACTTAAAGGTGTAGAACACCTAGAACAAAAAAGTTGCGTAATATCCTAACAAACCTGGAAATCAACGTTGATTTTCAGGTTTGTTAGGATATTACGCAACTTTTTGGTTCAAGGTGTTCTACGTCTTTAAGATAACAAGAAAGTGAATTTGAAGAAAGTGGCATTGCTTTGATGGGTACATTTAAAGTGTACATTGTGTTGAGTGTACATACAAATATTTTGTTAAGGATTTTGGGGTAGTGATTATACATTTTGTAAGGCAAATTGTGTATGATCAGTAAGTTAAATACTTTATTACAACACGTACTGTAAAGTATAATATGAATACATTTATTATGGTACATACTCCCACCCCTCCCATGAGTGTTTATATCATGATTTCAGTACTCTACGTAATGAATGTTTTAAAATAATTTTAATCTTGAAGATTCTTTTGAATCATCATAACAATAAGTACCGGTATGTCAGCAGTTATCAGCATATAGGGATTTTTTTTCACGCAATCTGCAAGCCCCCCCCCCCCCCCCTCGAATAATAATAATAAAAAAAAAAAACTGCCGATGACTATGTATGACATAGTGTGCACATGACAGTGTGCATGTAGTTATGTACATGCACATAATTGTTATACAATATACAGTATTTTATGCAGTATGCACGTATCGAATCCAAATGAAAAAGCTGCCTTATATTAGAGGCTTGTGAGAATATCATATATAAATGTACGCATGTATGCACAGCAGCTTTTTCATTTGGATTCGTTATGAATGATACATCATTCTTATAATACATAGAGAGTATAATGTACATATATGTATATACCTCAATTTGTTACGGACAGAGTCCCATGGCCATAACGAAGACTGGGAATTTAAAGAGTCTTTTCCTTCTTCATCTGATTTATCTGGATCACTGGAATCCTTTTTTAAATCTTCTGGTCCTGTTTTGCTAAAGTCTATCTTCTGAGCAAGTTTTGTCAGATTTTCTGACATAGACAGTGGCCTGTAAACAAAGTTATTGCAATGCATGAGTGACCTCTTTTTCTATTAAAAATGCATACAAAAAATCACTATAAAGATCAATTGCAAAAAAATATGTTTGACAGTCAGTACTATCGGTACCACATCAAAACACCAACGAAGCTAAAATACATTAATTTTTTGTTATTATTAAAGATTTTTAGTGACATTTTACAAATTTTAAACATGCCGGTAGACTTTGGTGGTAACGAGAAATCACAAGAAACTTGTCTTTTACTTACGTTTGGTAAATTTCCTGACCATCGTACGAAATTTCCTGAATCTGATTTTCAATCGGAGCCTCCACAGATATATTCACAGAATATGCCATTATTATCAATTCATTAACAAAACTTTGTAAATCAATTTCAGTAACTTTTATGTACAAGCTAGTACAACCACAGCTGACAAAAAAAAAAGTGCAAGCAAAAACAAAAAACAAATGAAAAATACAAGGAGCAATGATGCTATCGTTTGATTGGCCAACTTGTATTTTACAAGTAATCTGATTGGTTTACAATCGGTCGGAGACAGCAGTTCGGAAATGTTCGTGATATTCGTTTTACTTCGTATTACTTTGGCAGCAAAACGAGCAAAAACGATAGGAGCAGGATAGGAGACCACAGCAGGAAGAAGATTGTTTTGATTTGATTGAACATAAAAAACCTCGCCCTCATCAATTAATTGTGCTGTAAAATGGTAATGTATAATAATTATTGCCCATGATATACTCTAGAATACATTAAATATATTAGACTATCACTTTCCTTTGCATTTTGGTTAGCAATTTCTATTTTCACCAAAGCCCCTAGGCCAATTAATTACTGCCCTGCATGACCTGTAGCTCGTTATCTTCCTTGCAAAATTAACAGTTAGAAACTCCCACGATGAGGTAATGCGACTGCATAATGTCAAGCTTGTAAGTTGCTAACTAATATTGTATGCTAGGATGTATATATAATTGCGTTCCTTAGTTTAATTATCCGGAAAAAAAAAATCAGAGGTTGGTTTGAGCTGGGATATATGCAGGATGCAGGATGATTTCCAGTTACTGCTATGAATCATGAGATAAAAAAAAATTATTTTGTTCCACTTGAGTGGCTTCCTAGTTCTGTTAATGTTATAAAAACTGTCATTGAGAATGCAACCTTAATATATAATCATGAATATAAAAAAAAAAAAATCCTTGAACCATAGAAAATATGCTGAAATATGCATAAATTAAAACATACTGTATTTATTTATTCTGCATACTATTTAGAAATTAAATGTTTAAATTTATGTTAACTTTCATATTTAGTGCTTATATACAGTATGTTATTTCCGCAGACTCACAACGTCAAGGTTTGCGATATTGATGACACTGTTAAGGAGAGACTGAAGCAGTTTCGGTTCAGAAAACCAAAGGACAATGCAGCTCTAGTGTGTAAGTAAATGTTGTAGATTTTTCTTATCAAAAAATCAATGAAGTTGGTACATGTTTCTAAAACCTTTATCTATCCCAAATAGTAAAAGTTGACAGAGCAAAGCAGGCCATCTGTGTTGAAGATTTTTTCGAGGTAATAATTTGTTTTTTAATGTATCAGTGTAATTTGCACAGTATATAAGTTGTTCTAATAATTCAAAGTAGAACTAATATTTGTTTGAAAGGTATACTTTTGGCCTAGATTTGAAACTCATTTCAGTTTTGTTTACTAGGATGTAAGTGTTGACGAGTTGAGAGATTCTCTTCCAGAACATCAGCCTCGTTACGTTGTCTACAGCTACAAAATGGAGCATAGCGACGGGCGTATCTCTTATCCCATGTGCTTCATTTACATCACTCCTCGTGGTAAGTTTTCCACTACCTATCACAAATAAAATAATTTATGATTGCAGTCATGCTCTTGCATATATATATATATATATATATATATATATATATATATATATATATATATATATATATATATATATATATATGTATTAATGTAAGTAGATAACTATGTAATCCAGAGAGGATTCCTGCTTAAAAGTACTGGTCAGCTGGAGACGTGTATTGTGGGTCCAAATTACATTGGTCAAATGGGCAACAAAATATAACTTCCAGGATAAAATTAAATTAAAGGCAACAGAAAATTGAATAACAATATTCTCTTTGGATTACCTGTCTATAGAAATACTGTACCTTAATATATGTATATACTGTAGGTATATCTTTTTTCTTCTTCATCTCCCTGAAAAATTTCTAAACATTTTAAAAGTACACTGTATGAAATACAGTACATTACATAATATGATATTAATGCCTTGTTTACAGATAGTCAAATAGAGCTACAGATTATGTATGCTGGAACCAAACTAGCACTACAACGTGAAGCAGATCTCACTCGTGTTTATGAAGTACGAGAACTGGAAGAGCTAACTGAAGAGTGGTTACGTGAAAAGCTTAGCAAGTAGCACTACAACTGCCACACAAATAATATTTGACTCTGCACTATGAACAACAAAAAAGCTGCCTTGTTGCACTGCCACAATATGCACCCTTGGCACAGAGAGAATCATAACTTGGATTATAAAAGTAAGAGCTTCGTAATTAGTCTATATTGAAATTTATTTCCAAATAGTAATTTTTAGATAAGTGTATTCCTAAGCTATATAAAATTAATATATATTAATAGTTTTCTGCCAGCTTACAAACCTTACAGTATGTAATCAGAGGGACACAAATATAAAGTATAATCTTCTCATGTTTTAATTGTGGTTTTGTAGACGTTTTGAGGACTCTGTGCTTAAAACATCTTTTAACACTCCAGATGTTAACAGTAACGAAAAAAAAATTAATATTTATAACTTTTTTATGAGATCTCAGCTTACAAACAAAGAGTACAAAGATATTTCTCTTTATTCAAAAATATGAAATAATATAGTAAAGTCAAATCAGATATGCATAAATGCTGGTATTGCAACTTGTCACCTATATAATATATATATTGAATTGTATAGATTTATATTGTATGTGTTTAGTTTAAAATCTAATATATATCTATAATAAAATTTAAAAGTAAAATTTTGATACAAATTTTTATAATATATAGTATCGATCAAGTCAAGAACAATCAATATACTAATTATTTTGATTGTGAATTTTTTTATTACTTCTAGAGATTTTGCTTTTTATATAATAAATGTAAAGTATATATCTATTTAAAATATATATCCAAAGTAATATTATCCTTATAGTCAAACTGATCAAAGCTGCATTATGAGCTGTTTTTCTGTGATCATAAGGAAACAGTTGATTTTTATTGAGTAATTTTTGAGTTACCTCTAAAATATTATTATTTAATTGTTATCACAACAATAACAAAAGGTTATAATTATGTAATTATAACCTTAATGGCCATAATTTTAACACAAATAATATTTACATGAGTATTTACAAAGGAAGGATATTAAAGAGATTGTTATTTACATGTTATATTATTATTATATTGATTCCAGATAATTTCAATTTTATTTGCTTCTTTTTGTTATTTTTCTATTTTTTACTACTTCACTACCTATTCACTTGGCCTATAGTAGTTAGTATATACATTATATATCGATGTTGGGATGCAGAAATGCGACCGATGAGAAAAATCATGAGTAAAAACCTCATGATTTTTCTCATCGGTCGCATTTCTGCATCCCAACATCGATACACATATACATATATATATATATATATATATATATATATATATATATATATATATATATATATATATATATATATATATATATATATATATATATCCTATATATATAATGCTAACATGTGTTAATAACACTTTTCTCAAAGTAACATGCCAACAAACCATTTATAAACTTTTGTATTTTTCTTGCATTAAAAAGAAAATAAATATCTATAACAATAAATTTCTTATTCTGCATTTTTATTGAGAACTTACACAAATTAGTACAACAATCTTGAGAAAACTAAACAATAAAAAGATAAATTATTTTTACATCTGTACATAAATTATTTCCAATTTTGACTTAAAATGCTTTTGCTTTATTAAAGTACGGTAGTTTTAACTTTAATATATAATACACGAAACGTGAGTACAAAAAACAAGTATATACTTGGATATACCTTTGCATTTCTTTTTGCTATGTGCTGCATGATAAAAAAAACATTACAACACAATGCCAATACACTTCATCCAAATGGTACATTATGAAAGCTGAATTTCATGAAACTAGCCAGTTTATATTTAATTATGTGGCCATATAGTGTGCATGAGAATTTATTTAGGATGGAAATTATACAAACAAGAGTTATTGAACAATATAATAAAATATGCTTAAAAGTTGAAAGATTAAGACCATCAAAAGCTACATAATTATAAATACACATTTTTATTAAACATCCCAATATGAGATACAGGTAAACAAACAGTCAATGTGCACCTACAATGTTTTTTAATAAACATAAAAGAGATTAAAAGGTCACATCCACTTTTGCCTTGGCTTGAAGTATGGGTTGCTTTCAAAAATAGCTTGCACAAGCCTGGAACTGGAGTTCTCAGATTTCAAGTATGATGTCAAATCCAAGTGACTAAACAAATAGAAATCATGCACTTCAGTACACCTGCCGCCAGAAGCTGATGACTTCCTGGGGAAATAAATGCATGCCAATGCATGCAGGAGTGATGGGGGTAGTCTAATCCACTCAGAAACTCCGAGCTGCAGAGCTAACTCTTAGAGCACGGCTTTGCGTTACATCTACACAGGCAGAGATGATATACAAAAATGCACAGATTTACCTCCAAGCAAGTGGGAGCTATAATACAAAGCACCCTTGGTTAATAATAGGCATAAAAACACATGAAATTTACCTACAACATTCTATTTTAAATACTAAACCACTAAGCATCTAGAAAAAGGTACTGAAGTAAATCATGAATTAAATTTAGAGTTTAAAATTCCGATTATGTGACAAAAACATTGAAATAAGTCAGTCAATTAAAAATTAAATGTTGTAAGTTTCTTGCCCTCTTTTTTTAGATGAACTTTGAACATTGACAGCAATAATTTATGATGAAATGAGTGAGTAGATCATTCTGAAACAAACAAAATAAACAATTATTTCATATTACAGTTCACTTTTTGTAATCATGTGGTTATACTATATAAATTAAACGAACTCTTACCCATAAAGGTAGTAAAAGAATGAGAGCAAATAAAAAGCCAGCTTAATCCACCCTTCTCTTTGACATCTTGTCAATGTGTCTGCATTCATGATACTTGTAGGATCATACAATCCAGGTCCTGACATTACTGGTCTGGTACGATATCTATGATATTACAAACAGTATAAGATTTTTATTTGATTGACACACAATTAATACAGCTAATTACCTATTGATGTGGTAAGCAAGGAGCGGAATGTTGAGACATAGAGAAAACCATTCTCCACAAAAGAGGAACATCACATTAAAAACCATATGCAGTAAATATTCAGGAAGTACTAACTGAAACGCAGAAAGAAAAAAAAATAACATATTTTTAGACACTCATTTGTATATCCAAAGAAATAAAACTGAACAACAACAACAACTAAAGCATGTTACATGGAAAACTATTTACAGATTTTTGCTTAATTTTGTTTTTGATGTATTTAGAAACCCAAGGGATGCTAAATGTAATGCTTTGGTTGTTAAAGACGTAGAACACCTTGAACAAAAAACTTGCCTAATATCCTAAAATACCCAAATATCAACATTATTTTGGCCGGAGTCATTGATTTCTAATTTATTTTTCATTTACAAAATGTCAGTTGCGGGTTTACTACGTCACAACTCGCCTGTTTCCGCGCGCGTGGACCAGGCGAGTTGTGACGTAGTAAACCCGCAACTGACATGTTGTAAATGGAAAATAAATTAGAAATCAATGACTCCGGCCAAAATAATGTTGATATTTGGGTATTTTAGGATATTAGGCAAGTTTTTTGTTCAAGGTGTTCTACGCCTTTAAATGGATTTTTTATGACATTATGACTTCTTTTTATTTTATTTATTTATTATTACTTTTTTTTTTATAGATGTTAAGTTTACTGACGAGTCGAGTGTACAATCTGAATCTTGCTATAAAGAGTTATGGTAATTTTAAGTCAACTTACTGGGTTCAAGCTGTTACATTGGTCAATCGGATTTTTGTAGTCTGTTTTCAGTTCATCAAAAGCAATAACCTGAAACATAAAATCATAATAAATACATCAATATTTAAATCAAGTATGCAGCATACTTGACGACATATAATTTTCATTCCATCATACAATACCACAAAACATGTTCAATACTACTAAAGCACGCGAGCAATAAAAAAGTTCTATTTATGATTAGATAGAGTAAGGAATACTTGAGTGATGGAGAAATGTGGAGTGAAAGAAACGGTGATTGAGAAGTATGAGAGTAGTTTGTTACGGTGGTTTGGTCATGTTAATAGAATGGGTGATGGGACTGATGGGTGATGAAATAATTTCAAAACAGGATAGCAGAGTGGATGGAAGGAGAGATAGAGGCAGGCCTAAAACATCATGGTCTGAAGTGATTAGAAGATGTTTAAAAAAATAAGAATGCACGTAGCATGAGATTCAAAAGAAAGTGTATGAAACAAGGTATGGGTCTGAAGGAAGCAAGAGAAATATGTCAGGATGGAAAGCTGTGGAGGTCTATCACTAGGTCAGGCTGAAAATCATCTATGTTGTTGGCTTATCCCGAAAGGGACTATAACGTCATGATATGTATGTCACATTCAGTCATGGAGTATCGGTATCGACTGCGATACGATATTCGATACTATACCGATACTTTTATCGTATCGGTATTGTATCGGGGCCTTTTTTAAACTCAGTATCGAATATCGGTATCGGTCACTGATATCAGCAAAATATCGTCGAATTTCGATACTTTTTTTCGATACTTTGAGAATTTTGCTCTCTCATAAAATAAAAGTAAAAATACAAAAAAAAAAAAAAAAAAAAAATGAAGCAACGAGAACATTCCATTAGTGATTACTGATTATCTATCTTTCGTACTTGGACAATAAAATTCATTCCTTTATTTTTCATTGTGCTATAACAACAGGGTACGGCGCCGTGCACAGTATTTTTATTTTATACTTTTTATAAAGCCACCAGGTAAAAAGTATTTTTTTTTTATTTTACATACAATAAAAATAAAGAAAACGGTGTTAAAACTTTTTCTTCTTTTTATGAAAAAAAAAAAAAAAAAAAAAAAAAATGAGCGATCGACTGTCGCCAAGTTTCTGAGAAATCCGTCGTGTGGTCGTACAGTACTATCTATGATCTCTCCTAATGACTAAAGCGCCGGTAGAAATCACAATAAAATATAGTCAATGATTGACATTTTAAATCACTGCAATTGTATATAAATTCAATGCATCACAAATTACAAAAGATGTAGCATACTTCCGTTAATGTTTTTGTACAAATTTTTTACAAGGTTAAATTTTTAAAAAGTTTACAAAATCAAAGGATTTTTACGACCAGAGGGGAATTTTGGACTTTAACCCCTTTGGTTTAGCAGGGATGATTTGAGCCAATAAAATAAATACGAAAGCTAATGATACCTGTTTACTTTAGCAAATTAAAAAAATACCATGAAAAAAAAATTAAATTTATTAAATATTTGAAAATTACTTCTATACGAAATAAAGAAATTGCTAATTTGTAAATAATTAACAAAAGTGCTTGGAAACAGTAGAGGATATTCTAATCGTATAATTTCATTAAACGAATGAAATATATATATTTTTTAAATCTACTATAATTTTTTTAGTCATTTTAGTTTAACAAACGAACATTAGAATAAAATAAATAAATAAGTGAGTAAATAAGTAAATAAATGAATAAATGAATAAATAAATAAATAAATAAATAAATAAATAAATAAATAAATAAATAATAAATGTGGCAAAAATATGCATGGATTTTATGATACCAATTTATGTCTCAAAGGTGAAAAAAAAAAAAAAAAAATTATAGTGCAATATTTATTGTATGAGATATAGCAAAAATATCGAAAAAGTATCGGAAAATATCGGTATCGTATCGGTATCGGTATCGGTAAAATTTAAAAATATCGGTATCGTATCGGTATCGAAAATTTCGGTATCGACTCCATGACTGGTCACATTATATGGAGTTGTCTCATCCATTGCAACATATTATTGCAACATTATACATATTATTAATATGTTTATGCATATAAAACCATGATTAGGCCAAATGCTCAAATGTGGATGTATTGTGTGGGACCCATATTAAACCAAGGATAGAAAATAGAAGGAATTAGATGGGGTCCAAAGGAGACTGGGTAGGAGGATCTGGAGGGTGTTGGGCAGAAATATGTGGTGGAGAAACTACTTCTATGATAGTGTTACAAATAATGGTAAGGGAGCTTAAATGGGAGAAACTAGAAGACTGCAGGAAGGCACGAAGATTCACAGAGAGTTCAAAGGATGGGTGGAATTTAAGGGCAAACAGACAGAAGGGGTATCAGGGTCGGCCTGGGAGGAAAAGGTCTGGTCCGCGAGATTACAAAAGGGCCCGCGAACGAAGGGGGACAAAAGGCCCCCCAAAACAGCACCGCAGGTGAAATTTTTTAGGCCACGCCCCCTTTTCAGTCGGAATTTACTTAAAATACTCCAATTTTTATAAGAGTTTTATGCATGGATGGTTTTATGACATGCACACTACAAATAAAATTATTATAATGTTTTTAAATAAGCCAAGATAATGGAGAAAAATATGGTGTTAATAAAAAAGCTTAAATTAAAAAATACAATCAAATAAAATCAACTCGAGCACTGGTAGCTTAGTGGATGCGTGTCTGATTCGTTTGCGAGGGGATACGGGTTCGATTCCTGGTTGTGGCAAGATTTTTCACAAAAAACTCAAGCCACCGGGAATCCATAGTGCATTCAGGAGGTAATGGATATCCCAGGGAATCCATTACCGACCTTTCTGACCGGGATTTCCATGGTTTCCTCGGTATGTAAAGGTGAATGCCGAGAAGGATTTGCCAGGCCATGGCCGACCCGCCATGGAAGAACCCGAATCTTATTATAGGGTTTCGGAAGTCTCGGGAGTATAAATGCATTGTAAATATGTAAATAGCTAGCATAAGTTGCACCTTGCCTAGAGGTGTGATAGAGAAAATAAATAAATAAAATTAACTCTTTTGTTCACCTTCCAAAAACAATTACGTCAAACACAATTGTTACAAAAATTTATTATTATTTTATTAAAGGGGGACAAAATTATATGAAGGGGGAAGGGGGTGAACAATAACAAAACGATTCGCTAATTGACCACTAGAGTTCACTAGGGGTGCAATTTTTTTTTAATTTAAAGCGGATTCAATTTTAAGATTGGATGTAATTTCTTATCGTCTTTTGAAAGAAAAAGAAAATTTATCAGTCTGAAGCTGTCCTTTTTCTTCTTTCTTTCTTTTTTCCTTCTTTGTTTTTTTTTTATTGGTGTGTAGGCACAGCAAGGGCCCACGCCCGGGGGGGGGCCCGGTCCGCAATCGCGGACTAGCGGACCTGGCCAGACCGACCCTGAGGGGTATTATATGGATAGAAATGATCATAATAGGAAATCTAGTAGAATGGTAAATAATACTGATCATTCAGTTCTAGCACGGCAAAGTAATGGGATATGGAATCATGCAAAGCAATTTTTGTAGGAATCTGGGTCAGTTATTGAAATTATACAGTGAGGCATCGCAGCCGAGTCTGCATTTGCTCACTTAATAGCTACCTATATGTACATACATATGTATGTAAGTGCTGTACATACTTAATGTATGATACATACATGAAATGCATTGCATATATTAGTGTAATTTTTGCAAATCTTGCTTGAGTTGCAAGATACACACGATGATGATAATACCCATCTTACCATATTCAAACACTCGCTTTATATTTCCAACGTTATTGTTATGAGAAAAATACGAGCTGGATTTGTATGGTAAAATTAAATTAATATCAAAATCGTTTGTAAGTAAGTATGTACATACGTTATTGCTGTACGTTATGTATGTATGTACATACATACACTTTATTTATGTATCTCTCGCGGTTCTCTCTTTTGCTTCTGAAAACACTACATATTATGAATGTATTAACTATGTGTAATAAAAATCTGAATGCCTAATCTGAATGTGTAAATATGTACTGATATGTTTTCTATACATTAAATGCATGTAATTCAATTAGCAAAAACTAGCTAGTATTTTCATAAATCGCGATGCGGTGAAATAAAAGGTAGGCGGGGTCACCAAATCCATTTAGGATTTCAAACTTACGTGAAATATTGCAAAGAAAATTAGAAATGCGTCCACAATCAAAGCAACGATGTATGAAAACGCAGGAAAACTGAACGCCATGGAGATCTTTTACAATATAAAACAACTACAGAAAAAAAATTGATTCCTCTACTGCTGCTTGCAAGTTTCCACAACAAAAAATATGTTTTACTGATAAACAGTGAAAATGTCCACAAAATGTGAAAAAAAAAAAAAAAAAAATCAACAGATTTTAATTTCGTGCTTCAATTTTTTTCGGCGTTTTTGTGGGCAATTCAGAGTACAGATAAAATTTGTACCGGCTTGTCATGTGTTGTTTTTGTAAATGTCATCAAAACTTTGCAATTTAAAACTGTTTTGGTACTCTGAATTTATTATAATAATAAATCAAGATACTATCTACAACCCGTAGTATAATATATCGTCAGTCTCTCTCTAAGAAAGTCATAGAATTTCACAATTAGCCATGTCTTCGGTAGACACCTCTATGCTTGTGGAAATGGGATTTTCGCAGGAAAAAATGTAAGATTTTTGGTTTAAACTATTATGATATATTAACTATACAAGTTTTTTAGAGATTTAAAACGAAAATATATGTATTTGTTTATTTACGTATATTCCTAAACATAAGTATGTATACATACCGCATTTTAATATGCATAATTATGTTTTACAGTGCCAAAGCATTATCTGCAACTGGAAATTCAGGAGTGGAGGCAGCGATGGAATGGTTAGTAGCGTGATATTCGTGATTCCTGTGCATTATACATATGGCATGTATACACACAATGTTATGCAATCAATAATGTATAGAATGTGAGCGTTAAATTGCCTTTGTCAAAATCACTTTACATAGAATAATACTGGTATAATATGATTATATAGTCGTACATACGGGTACGTATGTACCGCAAGGAAATGAAAAACCTGCACAACTATAGCCTGAAAAGCATCACTAAAATTGCAGGTTATTCATTTCATTTCGGTACATACATTATGTACAGCTCTGGACAAAAGTTCCCAAACGATTTGTATAGGCAACCCGCAAACGCACTATGCTATCTTTATGAGAAAACGCAGTGGCTGCCGCTGCCCCGTTTGGGAACTTTTGTTCAGAGCTGTACATATAGTCCGAAGGATGTGACCAATAAGAGAACGCCTAAAAACTCTCCATTTAGTTAATATTACCCCACCTCCTAGTGACTTTGAAAGCTAGAGCATCTATTGGCTGCCCAGGGGGAATTGATAAGTCGCCCACATCCTTTTGTGATTTCTAGTGTACTTACATATGTACTGAAAGTAAATCTAAAAAGTCACTAAATATATACAGATATAAGCTGATGTAAGAAACTTTTTAGATGTACCCCACATAAGAATCCGACATCGTCCGACCTACACCGATTTACAAAATTATTTAGTCGGCAAGATGACTAAAACCGATTTTGTAAATTTGTAAATATTATTGCTTTAACTTCTCATTTAATGGTTGGATAACCCTCTAGGTAAAGGTCTTTCAAATTTATAACACTTTTAGTAACATTAATAAGGCTTCAAATTTAAGTCGGAAATTTGACTGACGGCGACCAAATCCGATTTCCAATTTTTAATGATATTTCAGTTCAATCACTAAAGAGATCCATATAAACACCTTCTAACAGGTATATCTTTCACCTGCCACCTCATTACATGTAAACTAGATCGCACGAGTATAGGCGATTTCGGCCGATTTCTTTGACGAGTTAAAAAATATGTCGCACAGGAATTTAGATTGCAAAAAAATAATAATTGAACTCAAGTCAGAAATACGACTATGGACGATATTCAGCGATGTATAGTCATTGTCAAGTTCAGTTACCCTGGTTATATGCCGTTGTTACCATAAAGTATACTAATGGCGGTCTTTTTTTTTTTTTTTTTTTTTTTTTTTTTTTTTTTTTTTTTTTTTTGAGAAGATAAAAAAGTATAAAAACACATCTACAATTATTAAATTTAAATTATTCTATTGGAACATAGCTCTTAAAATAATTAAATACCAATAATTTACCCTATGTTGAATGTTTTTGATTAAAACTGCGGTATAGAAGTCAAGATAAACATGTAGAAATAATATCGTGGTATAAGTAGAACATTAAGTCAAGGCATTAGCATACTAATGCTTTGTCAGAATGTTTCAGGCCGCTGCATAGGTGATCACGGAAGTCAAGCAATGTCGAGTGTGGTCATTACTTGGATGGGTAAAAAAAACTTAATATACGAATTTGTGAATTGTATAAAGTATAACTTAAATTAAGATCGTAACAAATTAACAATATTATATATTTTTTATTATAATTATTATTTCTATTATAATTCCACAAATGCTAGCCCAGCTACTATAAGGCGATGTCGGAGGACCCGCTTCCTACCACATTACCAGGGTGGTATCAGTAAATATCGCGGGTTTCCGACCCGCTTCCTACCACATTACCAGGGTGGTATCAGTAAATATCGCGGGTTCCTAAAGTCGCCTGCTAAGTCGGAAAAGTGGTCTCGTTTGCCAGCGATATCGCCATCCACCTTCGGCTATGTATTTTTCGACTGTCGGCGATCTCGGAGCCGACTTTAATTTTCCATGTGGGACACACTATCAGTACATACATATCGATCTTGTTGTGAACAAAATGTCTATCTTGTATTTAATCATGCGATAATGCCTATCTCGTTTTTTGTCAGCGTAAGCAAAATGTCTATCTCGAGCGCCAATTCCATAACGTTCGGAATGGGATAGACATTTTGCTTACGCTGACAAAAAACGAGATAGACATTTTGCTTTGCGATATACATTTTGCTTTGCGATAGACATTTTGTTCGCAATAAGATTTATATCATAATTGTATGTACTATGTATGTATGTAGTTATTGACTGGCCACAGTTATCAGGCGAATCTGGATGTTTAATTTATTATTATCATTTATAATTACATATTTTTAAATTAAAAAAAAAAAAAAAATCCTTGGTTGGCATAAGAAAAAGAAGATATAATAATATATGAATGCGTCAGATGCAAAAGCATACATTTGATGTTGGCTTCAAGTGTGGTTTTGTCTTACTTAGCAGAAGAGAAATGAACAATGCAGCGAATTTTGAATTTCTACTTATGCATCTGACGCAATCATATATGTGGTAGAGGAACCAGTTTTTGGCACCTTATAAGAAAGTAACAACTTTCCTGGGAATGTGTCTTAACCAAATGTTAAAGGGGCACAGCTACCCTGGCTTTTTAGAATCTGCTAAGTACAAAAACAATTTTACAAGTTGTTAAAATCTGATGCGACTATTTCTTCTAATTTAAGTATAAATTTAAAGTTCGGTCGTTGTTTGGCCGAACAACAATAATCAGCTGATTTTTATACTTCGATTCGTGTAAGTTTTTAGCTTTAATCAGCACTCTGCCACATTTTATGGTCAAAATGACAAACAGGTATTGCCTTGCATGAAGCGGCAATACCTGTTAATGTAATTTTGGCCACCAAAAGTGAGCAAATAGCGTGAGACGGTTCTGAAGATACGTGAAGCGGAGTATATAAGCGGCTGTGGCAAACTTTGATTTAAGTTTTTAATTAAAAGGAAGAAGCGCACCGGCTCCAAACGACATATAAAATTATTTTCATAAAAAGTAGTACTAAACAGTGGATAAAACACAACTTCAAAAAATTTAGCTTCTGTGGTTGTTAAACCCTTAGTCAGGGGACATTCAGCATGTTGCACCCACCCAGGTTACTTAGGATGCGAGCGAGAGTCTTAGTGCGGTTTCATATTTGCAATTTAAATACGAACCATGCATTTCAGTCTAAAGCAATGAAACTTTCAACACTTGTTCTTGACCACCAATGGTTGATTTTTAGAAGTGGTACCCCGAAATACTTCCGTCAGGTCAACCCCTGGTGACCTTACAAGGTCCAATTTTGACTCATTTTATTTTTATTTTTTCCCAAAAAAACTATTGAGGGAATCAAATTGATTTTTTCACCAGATGACGGAAGAATAAATTATTTATTATTATGAATTTTTTCAAAATGCAGTGTTGCATAATTTTGCAACAGCGATGCCAAACGTAAACCAAGTCAACAAAATGCATAATTTTTCTTCGGCAAAAGTGATTAAAAGTTGAAAAATAAAAAAGAGTAAAAATCAAGTTTCAATGTTTAGTACTATGCATTAACATTATAGCAATATAATTAAAATACTATTTCCAAATTTGAATATAAACTTTATTTTTATTATTATTATTATTTTTTTTTTAAAGTATTTTCCTAGCTGCGAGTTTTTGAATCTGCGACTCTCGCTCTCAAAACAATAGCAAGGCACGGACTTTTCTATCATTTTTATTTTAGATTATTATTTATAAAAAGAATTACACAGAAAGAAAGAATTAATGAAAAATGAATGAATAAAGTCCGTGCCTTGCTATTGTTTTGAGAGCGGGAGTCGCAGATTCAAAAACTCACAACTAGAAAAATACTAAAAAAAAAAAAAAAAAAAAAAAAAAAAAAAAAAAAAAAAAAAAAAAAATTAAAGTTTATATATTCAAATTTGGAAATATCATTTTAATTATATTGCTATAATGTTAATGCATAGTATTAAACATTGAAACTTCATTTTTACTCTTTTTTATTTTTCAACTTTTAATCACTTTTGCCGAAGAAAAATTATGCATTTTGTTGACTTCGTTTACGTTTGGCATCGCTGTTGCAAAATTATGCAACATTGCATTTTGAAAAAAATTCATAATAATAAATAATTTATTCCTCCATCATCTGGCGAAAAAATCAATTTGATTCACTTGATAGTTTTTTTGGGAAAAAATAAAAACAAAATGAGTCAAAATTGGACCTTGTAAGGTCACCAGGGGTTGACCTGACGGAAGTATTTCGGGTTACCGCTTCTAAAAATCAATCATTGGTTGTCAAGAACAAGTGTTGAAAGTTTCATTGCTTTAGAATGAAATGCATGGTTCATCCATTAAGAAACCGCACTATGTTGCAAACTTAGCAGTTTTTTTTTTTAAGTAGTTTCAAATAATGCTATTTTTACATCACGTCTCATTTCAATTTGATAATCTCCAAATTCTATAGCATAAAACTAAAATGCAAGCACTGCAAATTCCACTATTTACTTACATGAGGGCCGTAAACTTACTTGACTTACATTAGCTCTTATGGCTCTAAAAATATAGGCATCAAACAATCGATAAACGTATTTCACCGGAAGTGTATTTTCCTGCTTTGGGCTACCTATCTATAAAAATACCTTACTTACTATAGGCCCACAGCTGTTACCTTCCAATCCTTTCTACCAAAAACTCAACCCCTTCCTTTTACATTCTTCCATCCCCCAAAGGGTAGGGCATGGGTATTTGCGCCTTTCCAAAAAAAAAAAAAAAAAAAAAAAAAAAAAAAAAAAAAAAAAAAAAAAAAACATTAATTATAAAATATATTTATTTTTAAGGTTGATTGCCCATGCAGACGAACTTGATGAATCACCAAGTGGTCCTGATGTAATCATGGAGGAGTCCCCACCTGCCAAAGAAGAAGGTACAGCAGAACAAGGCACAGCTGAACAAGGCACAGCTGAACAAGCATCTACTCCAGGAGAGGAAGGTGCAGCAGCTTCTGATGCCCCCCAAGTTGCAAAGTCTTTAAAATGTGATGAGTAAGTAACAAGCTTTACTTAAGTCTGATGTAACTTCTACTCGACTAACTTCTATCTGTATATTTAGGTGTGGAAAACTGTTTAAGTCTCAACTTGAAGTTGAGTTTCATGCTGGTAAAACGGGCCACAGCAGTTTCTCAGAGTCGACTGAGGAAAAAAAGCCACTGACTGAAGAAGAAAAACAGGAGCAATTGAGGCTGGTAGAAGAAAAACTTAAGTTAAAAAGGAAGGAAAGGGAAGAAAAAGAGAAGCAAGAAGCTCTTGAAAGAGAACGTATTAGAATTAAGTCAGGCAAGGAAATGGTAGCTACTAAAAAAAGGTAACAATACAAATTTATAGTTAATTCACTCACTAATTCAGTCAACTTGAAAAAATAAAGTGTGACAATTTATAATTAAAGGAACAGATAGGAAAACAATATAATGCTATACCATGGTTATGTCTATAGTCAGTAAAGATCTTGGTGACTTACAAGTTAGTGTACATATATAAATACTTGCATAAGTTAAAACATTGTGCAGGTAACAGCCCTCTTCCTCAGTTGCTTTTAGTGTACTCATGATTATGATAATATATTTGCTAAATTTGCAATGTTATTCTTCTGAGAAAAATATGCGCTGCATTTAAATGATAAAATATATTAACATAGTCGTGTGTACATTATATTTACAAACTACAGACTGCCCTCAAAATGTCTTAATTACTGTAGTGTAAATATATGTTGTGTAGCCTGACTAGCCTGGGTGACTGAGATCTAAAGCTAGCTACAAACTTCATCATAGTAGGTTGCTCACTTTTTTTTTCTATCCATTCCTTTGATTACATCAATAATGCTGATAAATGCAGTTATTTGTCCGTCAATATCTTTTAATTTTTAACCAGGTTAGAAGAAGAGGAGATGAAGAAAATTGTAGAAGCAAGGAGGAGAGATAAGATTGAAGAGCAACAGGCACGACAACGTATCAAAGAAAAAATTGAACAGGACAAAATTGCTCGTCGTGCTAAGTTTGGTATGGCTACTCCAGAAGTTGCATCCACTTCTCAAGCTCCAGCTGCAACTGTTGCACCACCTCCTGTTGCAGCTTCTACCTTAACTGCTGTACCAAAAGATTATTCTCAAACCAAACTCAATGTAAGCTTCTCAATGTTCTTTTCAATTCCAATTTAATTTCACACTAAAGTATGATTAACAGAGCAAACATTTTGGTGCACATTTGTTTGAAAAGATGGAGTAGTTTCAAATTAAAAGTGGGATTTTTATTGTTACTGTAAAATTACTGTATTGTTTTATAACAGATTCGACTGACAAATGGAGAAACACTTAGCCAGACATTTGGAGCCAAGGAAGAATTAAATGCTGTGCGTCTTTATGTGGAAATCAACCGTACAGATGGTGCTGGACAATTTTCACTCATGACCAACTTTCCTCGGAAAGTATTTACTGGGGAAGATTATGATAAACCTCTTGATGCCCTAGGTATGTATCATTGTACTATTTAATGTAAGCTTTCACTTTTCCCCGTTTTAAGTAAAATACCTTCTTTATTGGGATTTAAAATTGAATGTACTGTCTGTGAACTAATTGATGTTTGGAGTAGAAACTGAATGCAGGGAGCTAAGAATTAGTTATAATTAAAAGAATGAGTCGTAATTTGGTTGCACTTCAAGGGATCCTGTACTCAAAACAAACAAAAAATTCATTAGATGGGATCATCATATATAGGCCTACACCTATTATATCCCTTGACCCTTTTGTACCCTCACAAACTGGGTTATTATTATTTAAAGTAGGAAACTTTTGGACTTCATAATGTCATAAAATTTTTCTCCTCGGTTTGTGAGGCTACAGAAGGGTTAAGAGTTAAGAGATATAATATGTATACAGGGTCAGACTGGCACTCAAGGGGCCACAAAAGGGGGCATAACACCCTGGTTGCGCCTCTTTTAGGGCCTTAAGGGCCTCCAAACAGGAGGGGCCACGTCCGCTAACGCGGACTTACTCTTATGGCATGGCCAGTCCGAGCCTGTATGTGTACCTACATATAACAATCCCTTCTTGTGATTTATGAATGATGATTTAAAAAAAATATATTCCATGAACTACTTATTTTATTTTAATTATTATTATTGTAATTTTAAGCTGTTTACATGTCTGAAGTGCCTATTGCAGTATTATAGCAAATAATGTGTTTATTTTTGTCACAGGTTTGGTGCCTTCAGCAGTGATCATCGTGTCCCGAGCTGCACAGTGAGATTGGTTACTCCGAGTAAGTCCCTTGATTTTAGAGGTGGGTTGGAAAATAAATTTAAAAATAAAAAGACATTTAATTAGACTAATTATTATAACCAACCACTTCTACAACTGTCTGCATTTTTTTTTAATAAGGATAATAATGTGTTACTCTTGTTTATCAGCAGCATTAATGCTTCATGATCTTATTAATAGCTTGACAATATTCTATTAATATTTAAGCATTATATGCCACACTTATATAAATATTTTAATGATAAGAATGCAACATGCTCTTTTTTTATTTCAAAATAAAAGTTGGTTAATGTAAATTAAATTATTGTTTTTGTCTGTAGGGATGTTTTATATATGTAAATATATATACATATATAATATATGTGATTTGTGAGAACTTATCATGCATTAGAAGTAAAAATTTGGGCACATAATGAAACTAAATAACATTAAATATTTACTTATCATTTTTCTTCTAATATTCCTTTGATATACAGGTATAATCATAACCAATGAACCTTTTAAAAGTTGTAAGACCCATTGTTACGGGCAGATTTTTTTTTATCAGCATTCTCTTTCTAACACTTCTTTTCCTATTTCTTAATTTCATTGGTTTTTGTGTATAAAATCTATTAAAACAGTTATGTTGGATGGCTAATTATACTTCTTTGAGTTATATAACTTTAGATACTCTGAAATAGCAAGGAAATAAATAAATATATCTTTATAGTGATAACATTTTATTTTCTATAATTTTTAAACTTCAAAATATGTATTAATGTATGTGCTGAAAAGGAATAATATACATACAATTTTATTAGATTAATATGAACAATATTATAGGATGGTTAAATGTTATAGTATGACACTCACAAGAAAAAGAATAATAACAATCCAGACAGTAAATTTACTAATTTATTACTTGTAATACAGTAAATAACTTTGACTAAATGAAGACCAAAATTCTTATTATTATTTTTACTTCTATAAAAAGAATAAGCATAATTTACATATCACATTGATTGCTCAACTAAAAGTGAGTTAAGGCAAAAAGTAATGATTTTAATTTTATATAGTTAATAATTGTCATATGCATGATGTTCTACATACAAACTATTGAAACAATATTTAAAAAAATAAAAATTACAAAGTCGACTTTTTGTAATAGATAAAATAGTACCTGTAGGTAGGTTTATAATATACGTACATAGTTTAGGTGTTATTATTGTTTTAACAATAATTGAATAAACATAATATCAGTAATTAAATGTCACTCAATTATTAATTATGCATCTTGACTTATACATTCCAAATACTTTATATCTAGATTTACAATTACTGTGATTTAATATTAAATTACTAAAGCCGTAGATTGAGCATTACATAATAAAAAATAGATTGAAGTGAGATCTTTAATAATATTTCATATCCATTTAAAATAACTTGCTGTAGTTGGGGGTTTTGAGTCAAAATTAACAACAACCCTTTATATTATTTAAAATATAAACACCTAAAAACTAATCGAGAAAAAAATGGGGATAAAAATATGGTAAAATTACCAACCGTAATTATCGAAACTTTGTGTAAACCTCAAATCCTTAGAGCAATAATAATAAATCCAATTATTAATTAAAGCTAATTTTTGTATACTGATTATATTATCACAAATTTAACCTTTTCGTAATTATTCATATCTTTTATGAAAAAGACGTTTGATTAAAACGCTTTTATTAAAAATATATTTATTAAAATCCTGTATGCGAAGTAACCTTCAAATCATATTTACTAGAAAAAAATATTTGAAATATTGTGTGCATGAACAAAAAAAAAAGAAAAAAAAAAAAAAAAAAAAAAAAAAAGGGAGGAGGAGGAGGAGGAGTAGGGAAAAGGTGGAAATGTTAAGACAAATATAATATCAACGTTCACAATTTTTTAAATTTGAAGAAATAAAGAATGGAGAGAGAAATGAAAGTTAATATATGAATGAGAAAGAAGATGAAGATGATCAGAAGAAGATGAACTGTTCAGAAAAATTGGTACGTCTATTTAAAATTGTAAAGCATGCTATTTTATACTATAATTTTATGACTTTTTCATATTATTTTGCAGTATTGGATTATTTATGAGACAGTAGGAAGAAAAAAATTGCTATTTGTTTCAAATATTAAAACTTTTGTTCTGATGCTATAGACATTATTATGGCTGATATTGCAGAGTGGATGCCATTCATGTCAGTGCATATTATTTATTTTTCTGTAATTTTGCTGCTGACAAGAATCCAAAATAAAATAAAAGCATTTTATTTAATATTAAAATTAAATTTAACAGAAATATTTTTCAAAAAGCATAAAAAATATCAAATTGTAATCCGTATTGTTTTTCTTTTTTCTAGTTAGAAAAACAACCAAATTTTAGAAAGTGAGCCATTGAAGGAAAAGAAGAAATTCTGCAAAATCCATCCACGTCCAACCTGTTTTGAGTTTGCTTGGATCCACGGCCCCTGGTACTTTGGTAGGGTACTTAATTGCTACATCAGCAGGGCAGTTGGTAATGATGCCATTTTTGCCTGGGGGAGAGCTGACGATGCCATCACAATCCACCAGTTCAAGCTCTTTGTTAAAGCAGATACGAATCTCAAACAGGTAAGTCTCACCAGTCTCCTAAACATAGATAACCAGGTGAATGGGTGTATCTTTGGGTATAGTATACCAATATGAGTTACTTGTGAATATACCTGCCAATAATAAATATAATAAAAGGTAGAAACACAAACAAACAAAACCACTGAAGATTTGAAACATACAAATATGACATTTTTAATAATAAAATAATGACAATGGCAAACTAAGAATGGGCAAACTATGTTTTACTGGTTTAACAATAACAAAATATGTACTTACGTGGTCATGATGACATTCAATTGCAGCATTAGTGTGAACTGCTCTCTTTATAGCTTGCCAAATATTGTCCACAGTATAGGTATTAGTTTCACTTGGGTAAATCCCAGCCTTATTTAGCAAGTTGGTCATGTCGTATTGTGCAAGCCAGGCTAGACCTTGCGAGAAATATTTAATCTCGGAGTTCAAAGGACGTAGTTGTGCTGCACAAGTGCCATGTTTCTGCCATTCATGTTTCCATAGGGAATCCTCAGTAGTGCCATTTAAAATATTAGGCCAGTACTGTTCAAGCTGTTTCTGAATAGGTTCTAGTTCTTCTGGTTGAAAATGCCAAGAATTATTGCAGAAACCTGGTCCAATAGTTCCAAACTTTGTCGGCCTATAATAATTAGTGTTGGTTATTTTAATTGCAAAGATAAAATTAATTTACATTGTTTGTTGTAAATAAATGAATTAAGTTCAAATTGGTCAGATAATATAACATAAATAAAACAGAAATATTAATAAACATAAGATCTAAATCAGTTTGGTTTGCTCATATATATATTTTTTTAATTTTCTCTAATTTTTTTTTTACATAGCTTTTAAAAATTTAAAAACCAATATATATATTTTTGTAACATCATACAAACGTAAATGCACAGTATTCATAAAAAATAATCAAAATGGTATTATATAGTGTCCTTTTATTTAGACCCCAATTATTTTATTCGTTAAGGAATTATAGTTGAGAGATGATAATGTAACGTACCAGACTCCGTGGACTCCCCATTGTTGACTTAGCAGACAAGTGTGATTCTCTTCCTTTTCTTTCCACTGAATGCAAACTGTATTCGGCCAGTGCTGCGTAAATATCAGTACATCAAAATAGTGTTCACTGGACACATTTTCTGGGGACGCCCTGTAAAAAAAATTGAAAATAAAAAGTGCTGAAAATGTCTTAATCATAATTTATAAAGATTTAATTGGAAACTTACCAAGTTTGGCCCAAAGATAACAACGTAATGGCACTAAAAATTAAATATTTCATTGTATATCTATTCTAAAGTAATGACAATATGAATTTTTGTTTATTTTTTTGTCAGCTGACTATGTGGAATTTTTTATTACATAAAATTACTGAATAAATTAAGTAATGTAGTTTGGTAAAATTTGAACAGATGGAGCAAGCTGTATGGAAATAATGAGCACGTGGGTTGTATGCGCGGTTCCTTCAATGCGCGACTCAAGTGGTGCCAAATCCTAAATTTAGACATTTGCTCTCCTCGGTGGTACCTTCTTTGCCTATTTCTTGCCCCCAGTCTTGCCTTCTATCACAGTTTTGCTACCCTCTGTGAGTGAAGGAAGCATCACCGAGATCGCGAGAGAGAGAGCAGGTAGGGGGTTCAAATGATAAAACAGAACTCGCGCGCGATGAACGCTGGGAGACTCGATCGCAACTGGTGTCTTGTGGTCAAATAATGATGGACACTTGTGATACACTGTGATTAGAACAAGTACATGATATCGAAATTAATAAATAAATTGGCTTTTATCAAAAAACATTTTTTAAACCTTTATATCTGAATTATTCTTACATACAGAAATCAACGCTTGTATACCGAATTCGAAGTTTCATTACGTTATACAAGAAATTTATTTGCCTTTTTAGAATTTATTTTTATTTATGAAAAATTGACATTATCACCTTCACGTATGCCACTTGTTACTTTGCGTTAAACACTTGATATGATTTTATTAAAAACTTCTAAAATTATGTAATAAATCATTAGTAATGACTTATAAGTGTCTCGGAATTCGACGTCGATTTTTTAAAAAATTTACGAACTATCTTTTTAATACTTCTATGCACTTGTAATTCTGTTGTAGTAGCTGTAATACTTGAGCAATATATTAAGTTTTAAAAATTTTCAATTAAGAGATTTTAAGTGATACTGAATACAAGAGTACAAAAATACTGTGAGCATTGCCTTTGTATATAAGTAAAACCGAGATACACCTCTTATTCACAGTATTTGACAACATTTGTTGATTTTTACATAAACAATACAAACTCCCCTTTTTTTATTATAATATAATTTAATTATATAAGTTGCCAGACACGATTTTATTTATATCTTTGTTATTGCGTAATTTTTATGCAGGGGGTCGAAATTAGATTGTCGCCTTACTTATGTGATGAATTACAAACACATAAAAACAAAGCAGTTTTTGTGATGTTTCTAAGAATTTTTTATACGTTTGTTTTTTGACAAAAAAACAACAACTACTGATTGCCAACTCTACTAAACTAATTGATTAAAAAGTAATTTATTATCATGATGATAATCATTTCGGGTACAAAGTAAATTTTATATTAAAGTGCATTTACATATCCAATTTCTCCCATAGCTTAACGCAGCAAATCATTAAATATCATGTTTTAAATGGGAAAAATCCTTTTGCTGTAGAAAGAGCTTGAAAAAAAAAATACCAGAATATACCCTTATATCCTTAAATAATTAATGTATATCTAATGGATTGTAAAAGTAGAAAATTTTGGAAACCTTAAAAATGTACAAATGTGCATCATTACATAATACATAATATCCTAGACACATAGGCAAGCCGTGAGTCAGTACTGCCCGACTAGTTGCATAACCATCAAGGGACTAGACGTTTAAAAAAAGCAAACGTCTTGATAACTTGCGTAATTGTTTTTCCATATTTAAATATATTTTAATGACTTTATGATAAATGTTATCATCTATAATAAACTAATTTTGCTTCTTTTTAGTCTAGACGTTACTTGAAACATTCAATATATAGCTTGGAATATATAAAAGTTGTGTAGTGGTTTTATTTTTAAAATACATTTGCCGGGCGATGAATTAACCCACTTGGCATATTTATACTACACGGATCATCTTAAAATATATCTTTACTCACGACATCATATTTGAAAAAAAAAAAAAAAAAAAAAAAAAAATACAAATGAAAGGAAGGAACTAGAAAATATTATATTTTTTAATATGTCGTATAAACTTATTGGCATAGAATTATTCTTGTCTTTAAATTTTATTTCTGACTTTTAAATTACATAAAAAAGAGTCTTTTTATAGCTGAAAGTAATAAAAGAGTTTAAAATGTATATATTTGAATATTAAAATAAAGTATTTTAGTATGATAAATTTATGATAAATATTGTCAATGTACGTATGACATGTTTAGATATCATATTTCCGTGCGCTGTGATTTATTATATACATCTTAAGTTTTTACAGAATGAATTCTTCATTTTATGATTTACAATATCTGTATTCAATTTATTTATGATTGTTTGCTTTAAAAACAAATTACTTATTTTTTTGTCGAACTTTAATGCTTTAAACTAATTTTATTTGCATTTTGATTAACAACCATTACTATAATTTATTATCGCAATAAATATATAAATATTTCAAACCTATAGTTATACTTTACAATTGAAACAATGTATTCAAAAGTTTACCAGCCAGCGTAATTTGGAGGGAGGGAGGGAGAGAGAGAGAATTCATATATATTTTTTAACTTTGTATATCAAATATATGAAAGAATTATTACTATTCAGATTTTTTCCCCACTCGAGATCAAACATATTTAGTATATATTTTATATAAAAAAAAAAAGATATATTTTTAACATCCTATTTTATAGTTGTTGTCTTAAAAAGTAATGCCAACTGGAACATATAGGATATATAAAAAAAGTGCATAAAAAACTGAAGTGAAATGAAAAGTCAGCAGCTGCAGTTATTGTTTTGTCTTACTTACAAAGTGTACTACTAAAATATATATATTATGATACTGGTGACATTATTGTGTTAAATAGTATGTTAACACGTCGTTAAAAATAACTTAAGTACATTACTATGTGTGGGAGTACTGTACTTGCACTTCAATGTGTAACTACGTATACTTCATACAAATACATAAACGTATGTAGTGTATAAATATATATGTATGAGACTTTTAAAGTGTGGGTGGTATATCTTTAAGTGAAGAATGATTAACTTCTTCCTTCTAAATTTATCAATGTAAACATCGTGCAAAAAAAAAAAAAAAAAAAAAAAAAAATTACTTTACTGTCAAAGACGATAAATTTTTAAACTTCTCCTTAAAAGTTTTCAGCGCATAAAATCAATAGAAAATAAAGAGCGAGAAAAAGAATTTAAGTTTGTTAACGAGAGAGAGAGAGAGAGAAAGGAGGAAGTAGAGCTAATTTTAGACTTTCAACACTGATTGATATACTTCCCGCACTTTATTTTCATACTTGAACGACTTGAGTTTTGAATAGTAGTGTCATTATACTTTTAGCTATAATCCGTTAATACATTTATGAATTACATTATTTTTTATATCAGAAAACCTTTATTGTCAGTTTTTGCTAAATAATAGAAGGATAATTTAATCATCACACCTATTTGCTCGTTTCATTTGTCTGTCTTCATCGCATACATTTTACGAAAATATATAAGAGCGTAAATTGAAAGTTTTGTTTACATACTTTCAATTTTTGTTGCAGATTTCATAGTTCTCGTGTCACAGTGCCGTAAATTCAATTTAATATTCAAACTTTTGTTAGATCATACAATTTATTACATTTTTGTATATATAAAAGCTATGTAACGTCGTTTATTATTGTTTAAGAGTGAACTTATTTTAACTTTTCTGTGTGTGCGTATAGGATACATTTAATTCACATCTTTTAGACAAATATATAAAGCACACGTATATTTAAGATAGAGTTTATGTATATTTGTCCCTGTAAATACATTTTTCAAGTCAACACTTTAAAAATCTTAACTGACAGATTCGGAAGGACTCGTAAAAGTTTTTATGTCAGGTAGAACAACAATAATATTTTAGCAGTCGTATTTCAAATGTTATCTAATTCGTCAACATTTTAGTATAATTTACAACACTTTAATTTTCTATCCTCAAACATTCTTTTTTCACTGAATTGAAATAAAAATGGCATTAAATTTTAGTTTGTGTAAATTCTTCTACCCATGTTAGTTTTTAATTCCATTTATTGTTTTATATACTGTAAGGGTGTTACTCAAAATTAATTATGCTGATTTATTTTGTAGCATTTAGAGAGAGAGAGAGAGAAGAGTGAGAGAGAGAGAGAGAGAGAGAGAGAGAGAGAGAGAGAGAGAGAGAGAGAGAGAGAGAGAGAGAGAGAGAGAGGAGTGTTTTAATATTTGAAAAGTAAAAAATTATCAATAATTTATTTAATAAAAATTGGTAACACATTTTGAGATTCTGAAACTTCCTAATTTATTTTTGTAAATCGATCATTGGTGGCGTATAACTTTAATGATCATGTGGGTGTTGATGGTTTTGAGCAGTGGTTGGGCGGTGTTAGTGGTGCATGTACGTGATGTGCCCGCTTGGGCACGAGAGGGAAACTTTTTGGCTTTCGCCCACCACTCGCCACGCGCCCGCTATCTCCTTCCCCTCTAGCTGACAGACAGAAATATCCACACTGAATATCCAGCCCCGGCGGCGGTCAGCGCCATCAGTATATACTCCCCATAGTGTATTTTAAAACGTACGTCTTCTTATACTGTACGTTTTGCACCCCCCAGCATACTATAATATGACTAAAGTTAATATGTACGATAAATCGATAGGTACTATTGAAATACCAAGTTGGAGTCATCTAGTTACTATTCGATTAATCGTGGTAGTACTTTTGGCAATAGTTTAATTCAAACGTTTAGTGAAACCCACACAACTAAGTTGTGGCCTAATTATTTTTAAAACTCTAGAGTCGAAATAATTGAAAGTCATCGTTTAAATATATTTTAATTCCAGCTCTCTGCATGATACTCTTATCAGTTAATTTTTTTTTGAAGCATAAGTTTTGCGGTGTTTTGCCATTTTAAAGGCCTCAGAAAAATAAAACTTGCTGGAAATAATTATATATAGCACTGCCCACACGAAAAAAAAAAACTAATTGTATTGGCACTTAAGCACTAATTATAGACAACTCTGGACATCATTACTTATATGTTCAAGAAAAATAATAATAATATAATTCATTTTTAAAAATGAAAAACCTTTGAGCTAAGATAGCTTATTTCAATATCTTTCATATCACTGATGTGAGTGCGAGTCATAAATGTTACATAAACCATTTGAACCATTTTTTTTCCTTTTTCAAAATCATTGTCACTTACAGTGACGTCAGGACCTGAGTTTTGTGACGTCATAATTCTGGATTTTGGCCAGTATAGAACATAAAAGTTTTTAGCGCATTTTAGTACCGTCCTTAAGTCTCCTGTTTGTAAATTATCTGTTCTTATTCTACTTAACTTGATCACCAACAGTCACGAGCACGAGTCTTTTTTTTAATTTGTTTTTTTTTTTATATTTCTTTTAAAAAGGTATAATGGTGACATAATGGCACTGAGGAAACTTGTATGTATACAATCATTTTTATATTGAATCTTTGATTTGATGTATTAAGTAACTATCTAATTGACATGTGCATCTTTAATTAATCATCTTTAATCTGTGCTAACTTTAATTTTTAATCCCATAATGTGTATAGTAACAGAGACGGGGAAAAAAATTAATGTAGCGTAGAGTTAGCAGTAGCAGAAGTAAATTAAAAAATAATTATAAAATTAGAATTTGTTTTAAAACATGCTATACCACATTTTTGTTTTTATATAAGACTGAAGATAACAAATTTATAAAAAATAATTTTATTTTTATATTATATTCGCAAGCTAAAGCATTTTTTTTTTTTCAATGTTTACCAACCCTTTTAAATAGATTTTAAAAATAAACACAATTTAAATATAACTTTTGCCAGAAGCAAAGAAAAAAAAATTATATTGTCTTTAAGTTTATTTATAAATTTTACTGCGGTTATAAAGCTTTGTTTAAAAATATTTTTAGTACCAGAGTGTAAATTACTCATGACGTTTTAAATTATGTGAAACTGCAATTACGCAAGTGACGTACAATTTAAGATTTATTACGTGTATAATACTTTTGTGCAAGTGTGGTTGATGAAGTACTGTATAATATATCAAGTAATAATTTGTTACGTAATGCTACTTAAAAGTTTCCGCGATTGTGTAAGTTTAATAGGATACTCTTGAACTTCACCTTTAGACTCGAAGATTAGCAAAACAAAATAATTTTAGTGAAATTGAGCTGGTATGTGGCATCTAGAAAATAAGACACTGAACACTTGCTAAACGTGGGCGATGCTACTTTTTTTTTTCTTCTTCTTCAGACGATGATGTTTGAGTTCTATAGAAAAAGAAAACAAAAGAACAAGAAATTAAAGACGATAAAAGCTTGGTGTATATAAACTGGCAAGGTTCCAGGGTAACTGCAAGGAAAAAAAAAAGGGGGAAACTTAAAGAATAGAGATGAATGTGTATACAACTGTAGGATAAATTAGAAAAACATAAAACACTGTATGTGAGAAGCTGTTGTGTACGCACGATCTTCGTCATGCGTGCGATCATAATATATCTTTTCAAATCGCTCATTTTTGTGTCTTTTACACGGATTTATATTTTATTATTTTAAAAACAATAAAAGAATCGGTAAACATATAATATCCATTTTCACTAGAAAATTTCTTGTATAAAATGTTAGTACACTTAATTGTTTGTTAATGTACTGTGGCATACGTAACAATATTTTATGCAAACAATATTTAGTGTGGATTGCAAAAAAACATATCAAATATGTTAAGAAAATGTAGTTCAATACAACTTATGTCTGTGCGTAAAGTATACTATTAAAAAAAATCAGTGTTATATTGTCGCTATAGGAAATGTTTCTCCATAAATCTAGCGATTGCGTTATAGTAACATATTTATATAAATTTAAAGATTCATGTAGTGTTTAGTATAGTTGGACCGTATTTCAACATTTTTCATAGCTACAACTTTTCCTTTTGTTTAAGCCACTTGTTGATCCTTTGTATTTTTGTGGTCTACAACATGCTTGCATGTATGTTTCAGACATGCAATGAGCGTCGGTCCCAGCTCTGACTGGAGCAGAGCGTGAATTGACGAGTGCAGACGCTCAAATTTAGGTGACACAATGTCACAACCTCCTCATCGTCCGCCCTCCGGCCCTCCTATGGGACCTCCTGGTCATCCTGGGACTCCCTTGGGACACCCTCAATTTCGTGGCTGGGGGCGCGCGTCGCCTGTACCTTTTCGTCCAGCTTCTCCCTATTGCCCGTCTCCACCACCTTTACGACTCCCCTCGCCTGCTTTCCACCCTGGTTATGGAAATATTCCAGGGTCCCCTGCACCTGCTATGTTTGGCTGCCCCTCGCCTCGACCTTATATCCCATGTCCTAGACCGCGCTGGCCGGTTTCTGCCAGCCCGGTGCCCATGGGCATGGGACCTCGACCCTACCGAATGCCACAACAGGTAAGACATTTTTATTTTCGTACAATTTTAAATTAAATTTTAGTTTACGTTTAGAAGTAATCAATAGAACAGTAAAAGCCATTTACGTGGGGGTAAAACATTCAGAAACTCTACAAAAAGAATTTATCTGAGTGTGATGACAGCTAAAGCAAAGTTAAAAAATTACTCGCTAAATTTTTTCGTTAAATTAATATATAGTTCATTTACTGAAATTTCTTTTCTCGTCATCCCAACTTAAAATTACAACGACGCTTGCAGTACATAGGCCCACGTCCAAAAACACTTGCCAAATTCTTTATAAAATTCTTAGTCTATTCTTTACAGTAAACACTACTTTTTTCCCCAGGCCAATTAAGACTTGAAAAAAATAAGAAAAAAATAATTTATTTAAATGACCTAAAAATCGTCTAGGATGGAAAAATTGGAACAACTTACCTAAAGTAAATTTGCTACTATTACAAAAATTAGCGTAACACTCGGCAACGTTAATTTTAATTAAGTTAAAAGTTTGTTCACAATCATGCTCTGACGAAGTATAGATGGGGTATACATTCAACCTATTTATTTGACATGAAATAAAAGTTAATGAGATAGTAGCAAAAGTAATTTATAATTTCAATTGAGATATTATGTAATTAAGTTACATGATTTTGTATGATAAGAATTTTATATTTTTGGAAGCTCTCATACCACAACATTTTTATAGTTCGTTTTATGAAGCATATATTTTTGATTTTTATGCGTTTCTCTGCGTACCAGGCAGCGCACGTATCGTTCATGTACCCCTTCCTCACCGGAATGCTTTTCCCAACATTCTCATCTAAATTTCATCACTTATGGATCAATCAATCTAAGATTCCTTTAAAGTTCTTACTCTAAATTTAAATTTAAAACTTTTCTGCTTTAACTATTTTTTTATTTCTTACATATAGGGTCTATGCATTCATGTTAAAGTCGACGTCATGTTGGATAACTCAATAACATGGGTGGCATAGGACAATAAATCATTTTGCCAGTTTAAAACCACTATGCAATATTTTTGAAAGCATTGATGTTGTAAATATGTTGAATTAGTATCTTAAGTATGTGACAAAAATAACAATAACAAAAAATGAACCAATTTCCCAAAGAAAATTGGCTTAAATGAAGTTTGTCCTATGCTGAGCAATGTTATTCACTACTCCAGTATGGCCTCCAAGCGCAATAAATATGACGTCATCCGCATACACCCTATACGTACAATAAAATTGATTACATATAACAAAAATATATATAGGTTAAAATACACGATTTTTTTTTTTTTTTTTTTTTTTTTTTTTACAAAAGTTTTGCTCTTTGTTTGCATGCAATTTGATCGTGATTTTGTTTCTAAAAAAATATGCTTCTTTTTTTTTTTTTATTTTTTTTTTTTATCACGTCATAAGTCAATCAAATTTTGTTTACCCCCTATATGCCCTGGTTTACATGCTGCGCTATAGAGAAGCGCGTTTGTGTATTAGAATATTTTATATTATTTATTGGATATTCATATGGGCGCAGGTTCCTTCACCTGTGATGTGCTCTTCACCGGCCCAGGAATATTACTATGCAACTCCACAAGCAATGATGCCACCAATGCCTGTTATGTCTTCACCTTACGAAGCTGAATATGTTGGTGTTCCATTGGAACCTTCACCAATTATGCAACCTCCAGCAGAATTATTGGGTTATTCAATAGATGGTGATCCATCTTCTGCTGATATTATAGCAAGTCAATCTCAAGATTACGTGGATGAAAAATTAGCAGAATATCAAGCAACCATATATCAACTACAAGGTAGGGAAATAAATACTTCAATATTTACTTAATATTAAAAATTTATCATGTTGCATGTTTAAATTTACTTTAATGTAATGTTATATTTTGTTATTATTATTATATACTATTGTACATATTATTATGGTACCAAAATTTTATTACTCTTTCGTGTTTAAAAGTCGCAGATTATAAATGTGTACTTCATTTGTCTTTTCGCATATATGTATTTTTTTTTTCGTATATTATAAACTTATATAATAATTTTAAGCTAACTTAAAGATTATGTAAATTTAATTCTTTACAATAACTACAAATTATCGTTTACATAATAATATGTGTAATAAAATTTACACAAATGTTTAAAAGTCATAAATCATTTATAAAGGCGTTTTATGATATACGTTTGCAATTTTTTTTAAAGAAAATATCTTCAATTAATTAAACTCGAGAAAAATAAAATTTACCGTAATTTATTTTTACTCTCTAGGTTATGAATATTATACATATATACTTAAAATTAATTTCATAATCCGTTCAATATAATATAACGAAAAGTATAAAAATTTATAGTTTATTTTGGCAAATCGTTCAAATATATCGTTATAGTTTTGTACGCAAAAAGATCACATTATTTATAAAAGCAAAATTGTACATTACGATTTTAAAAAGTTTAAGAAAAGGTAGATTATTATTATTTATAGAGGTATGTATAATGGCGTCCATATATTGATTAACATTGCAGTGATTATTAACTTGAATATTGAAAATGTTTGCTCGTTTATATATCGTGGGAATTAGTTTTATTGGTTACAAGAAAACTTTATGTATAATATTTTATTGATTTCATTTTTTACAAAAATACTATATAATATATAAGTATAGTACAATAGTACCGAAAATGAAATATTCAAAAATCTAACTTTCATTGTATTGCAATGTAAACATGCGTACTCATATATTTATATATTTGTTTTTTCACACCCCTTCCCCATATTAGTATAGTTCATTCTAGATAATTATAAACATCACGCTGTACTACAAAGTATAAAAATAAACCCCTATAAAAACGTGAGAGTATATCATTCAAGTGACGTCAGCATTTTTTTTAAACATCTCTTGCAATTGAAAATATAAAATCTCGACGTAATACCCACACGGTTTTCTGTTAACTAAAAATTTTTAAGTTTATATTAAAAAAAAGTAGTTTTGCAATATTTTTATAACTTTAATTAGTCGCTTTGAAGTATAATTGCAAAAATAAAATTTTTAAATGCTAAAGGGGAAAAAAAATGTGAATACTTTTTAAAGTAACAATATTTATTTAGGCAGGCTTTATTATGCAAATTTATTATTAAGAAGTGGTGTCAGATAATGTTAATAAAACAAGTTGCATATTGAGTATGGCTCTTATGGTTAGTTATACTTACGGTACTTGAATGTGATTTTTGGAATAATTCCAATTAATGTATTACATAAGTACATCATTGCATATATGTGTACACTTATTTAACAAGTGAGCCTTTTCAAATTTATTCCAAAGTAAACTGTGATGAGACGTAATTGCTCTATTACAGTTTTTTTATACTTAATTTAAATATTTCACTTTTATATTAAGCAAAAATATATTTTTGCTTAAAGGCGTAGAACACCTTGAACAAAAAACTTGCCTAATATCCTAAAATACCCAAATATCAACATTATTTTGGCCGGAGTCATTGATTTCTAATTTATTTTCCATTTACAAAATGTCAGTTGCGGGTTTACTACGTCACAGCTCGCCTGGTCCACTCGCGCGGAAACAGGCGAGCTGTGACGTAGTAAACCCGCAACTGACATTTTGTAAATAAAAAATAAATTAGAAATCAATGACTCCGGCCAAAATAATGTTGATATTTGGGTATTTTAGGATATTAGGCAAGTTTTTTGTTCAAGGTGTTCTACGTCTTTAATTTGTATTCAACGTTTTATTAAAATATCATTATTATTTCATGTTAACATGTGTTCGAATAATTAATTTTATTGTTTGCGTAAATACTTTTTTTATGCAGCAATAATTAAAGGCGTAGAACACATGGAACAAAAAAGTTGCGTAATATCCTCAGAAACCTGAAAATAAACGTTGATTTAGCCGGAGTCATTCATTTCTAATTTATTTTTCATTCACAAAATGACACTGGCGGTCACTGACGTCACAGCTCGCCCGGTTTACGCGCGCGTGAACTAGTGAGCTGTGACGTTAGTGACCGCCAGTGGCATTTTGTGAATGGAAAATAAATTAGAAATGAATGACTTCGGCCAAATCAATGTTGATTTTCAGGTTTGTTAAGATATTACACAACTTTTTTGTTCAAGGTGTTCTACGCCTTTAAATTAAGATTTTTAGGTTTTTATGTATTTTGTACTATTAAGAAAATTACTACCACGTGAACGATCCTCCGTGTGCAGACATACATTGTTTTTTTTTAATTTTTAATTATTTTATATTTAAACGCTTGTTTGCTTCGTTTATTAAAAAAACACCATAATTGGAATTGGTGCTCATATTGTATTTACTTAGCCGACTTTGAAGATAAACATTCCCGATAAATTTATTTTATTTAAGTTTCTTTACTTTTCCTGCTGCTTCTTAGTTGTCTATTTAAAAAGTCAGTTTCTTTGAAATATACCCAGTCAATTTTTTTGTTAGTTGATAGGTTACAGTATGCAATATATAGTGTTATACTATATAATTTTTGAGTAAAAGCCAATCTGATTGCATTAATATGTGCTGCGCTGTTGAGTATAGTAGGTTCATGGATAAACTCATCTTGAAGCAAAGATTAAATTTGCTTGGCTGAGACTTTTGAAGTTATATAGCGGGCAGCAAGTGCACAAACTTTGAGGATTGGCAAGCAACTTGTTTAACCTTCAATAAATCTTTTTACAAGGAAGGAAAACCACCCACACTTGTGTATGTAAAAAAAAAAAAAAAAAAGTTAGAATATTTGCGTGCATTAAAGAACCGCACCTATACTCTGTAGGATTCGATATGTATAAATGTTCAGTACACCATGAGAATCCTACGTAACATTAAAAATAAATGTACAGTACATGATTATATTTAAATTTGTTTTTCACCGCATAATCTTTTCTCTTTTAAATAAATTAATCAATGAAATTTAATTCACACCTACAAACATGATATTGTAATAATTATTTAAAGTCTATTATAAAATGCAGTATAATTTTTTTATAACTAAATTAAAATACTAAACTACTATTATTATATCTGTACTAAGAAACGTATTACATTTTAGCTTGCTTGCCTTGGTTTATAAAGATATAAAAATATGTAAGAGAGCATAATAATTTTTATATAAGAAAGCTCATTAGTGTTGCATGCAACTTAAAAAGATATTATCTATATAGGATCCACTTATACGTAGCACAATATATATAGTGTAGAACGATTATTTTTCAAGTAGAAAGGTACTTGAATCTGACATGCTGCTCTTCGTGTGTACTATTTTAATGTTGAAATGTAATTGCAATAAAATATTATATTATTACAGTTACAGTTGAAATCTATTCTAAAAAATCTTACACATCCTCTATTTTATGTCATTTAAGCAAAATAGACCACATAAAAGTAGTTTCAAGCTAGAAATATTAATTAAGCGTGTGTTGCTAGTTAAAAAATCTTTCAAAAATAACCAATAAACTAAAATTATAAGTTTTGAAAAGCATAATTTCTCTGTCACATATAGTATATTACGTAAGGGAAATATTTACTAATGATTATGTGAAGAACGCGGGTGGTTTTAAACACAAATACTAACTCTCACTCACTAAAAAATGTTTGCATCCTACAGGAATGACTTGGTGAACTAAAGTAAACATTGTTTCTTGCCAAACCTAATGGAAGAATAGTAGAGGTGGTTACTTTAGTACACAACAGATACGAGTTTTGTCTCTAGATTTGTTGTTGTTGATGGCACATTTTAATTTATATTAAAATACTTTAACGTTTTTTTATTTTAAAGCATGAAAGGGTAACATATAAACATGAAAACAATTACCATAACAAACGATTAATTTAGTGATTACGATTGTACTTTGCTACAAAGTTTTTCTTATTTCAATTATTTTAGGGATCTTTGTTATACTTTAGATTGAGATTATTTGTAATCGTATTTGTAAACCATACATGAATTTGAAAGGGAATTGCAATTTAAAATTCCTTTCGAGTGAAAATAAAAATTACAAATAGTAATATAATGTACATATTTATATAAGTAAAGTAACAATATATTTATATTCTTTAAGATTCTGAAATATATCTGGGGTCACAATAAAAATCTGTATATAGAAGCCTTCGAGACTTTTTGTTTGTTTTTTAAAATAACGAGTGTTTAGAAAACTGGACCCCTGTCTCACAACGACAGATTTCACCAAATTTGCGTTTATATAATAGTAAATTGTCATTTATAGGGTGTATGCGGATGACATCATATTTATTGCGCTTGGAGGTCATATTCGAGTAGTGAATAACATTACTCAGCATAGGACAAACTTCATTTAAGCCAATTTTCTTTGAGAATCGGTTAATTTTCTGTTATTGTTATTTTTCTCACATACTTGAGATACTAATTCAACATATTTACAGCATCAATGCTCTTAAAAATATTGCATAGTGGTTTTAAATTGGCAAAATAAGTTATTTTCCTATGCCACCCATGTTATTGAGTTATCCAACATGGCGTCGACTCTATCATGAATGCATACACCCTATAGTTATAATGATTATCCTAATAAACTTCCTCCTAACGTAATGCTAGATTGAGCGAAATACTTGCTGTGGAAGGGGAATAAAATGTAAAAAATTGCAGACATTAAAAGACTAGCATTATTGTCTATCTTGAGTATGGGTTGATGTTAAAAGGCATCAGACAGAACACGAGTTGCCTAAGTTAATGCCATGGCTTTAGAGATCACGACACTTTACTATACTATCATCACCATCCTCTTCTTCTCTATTTTTGTACCTTGTGACGTAACACTGTCCTCTTTATTGCATCTCATCCGAGACTTCTCCAACCCCCTCCATTTTATACTTCATACTCTTTCAAACTTTTTTTTATACATATCAACTGCATCATTGAAGACGTTCTTTCGATCTATTAGGTCATAGGTTAATAAACTTTATATTAAATAATAATATATTATTCATGATTAAATATCATTATTAACATCACTATTTTCTAATCATTTATATAACACTATTCTAATATAACGTGTATTAAAGCACTATTATAAATTATTGACTTGTGAAAAGCATTCACTCTCATTTTATTGAATGAGGGGTTAAAGTATATTTGACCTTTCATGCAATTTGTCGATCAAAACTATATATTATATTATATTGAAAGAAGTAGAGCTCTCTATATACTTTTTTTTTTCCTTATTCAAACACGATGAAAAGTTGCATTAAATGCGTGTATGCACGATAGATTTTGTTAATAACTAATCAAACATGAGTGTCAATTTGATTATTTTAATTAAAAATTCTACCTTTGCCGCATCAGATGTAATTAAACTATATTGATATGCAGTGGATTAAATTGCGTGCACACATGCAGTTCACATTTACTAGAGTGCAACAACCTATAGCAATATAATTTTATATACATATATTATACATATATAATACAGTATACTGCATGTTTAAAATAACTTTCATACTATACCTGTGTATATATACACACACACTATTTATTTTCTTAGCATGTAATTTATTTTTATATTCGCAAGAATATTAAAAATACAAGTTTATATATAAACTTTTTTAAATCACCCCTCAACCTAATATACAGTACACACACATATATATATATATATATATATATATATATATATATATATATATATATATATATATATATATATATATATATATATATATAATATATATAATATATATATATATAGTTGATTTAAAATAACTATACATTAAATAGACACTTTTAAACGACTACAGCTGCATTTAAAAATATAGACATTTAACTTTTTGTTTAAGTTTTTTAATATTCCTGGTATTTTATATTGTATCTATATAAAAAACAAAAAGGGGGTTATAGTGTTGTATATTGAATGAAAATGCACTCTTTCATTTGTATATTATTAAATTTTGTAATGATGATACTATGACATCTTTGTTAATTGGGATTAAGTATTATGTATATGCTTACTTGATGTTTTATGTAAATGTTCAGTTATAAATTTTCTCTGGCTCTGATTTTTACACCTGTTCAAGAAGTTGCTTGCTATTTTCTCCCTGTAGCTTTGCAGCCATCGCTCTCGATCCTATCCAATCTTTTTTTCTTTTCTTTTTTTTTATATACTTTTTTTTTCAGAGAGAGAGAGAGAGATTTAAAAATACAATTTCCCCACCTGTCTTACATTCAAACACCAGGAAATGCTTTGTCTTTGTAGGTGCTTTTGTAATGATACAAAATTATTATGGCTTTTGTTACTGTTCGTATTTAGTATATTATTCTCCCAGCTTGCAGCATTAGTTGTTTCAAAAATTTGAATTTCCAAAATCAGGAGTCTATCTAAAAATATTTTATTTTAAAAAGTGAGAATTTATGTTGATATTCAGGGGCTTTTAAAATTACACAATCTATAGATGTTTTTCAGTTCTGCTCTCATGGTTTTTAGTTTGTTATTTAATAACTTTTTGTATATCTCATTTAGTTTATAACACTTGCGTAGACTTTTCGTGTGTGTGCTAACTTTTGTAGAAGTTTTTAATATATTATAATATTTAATTTATTTTAAACTTAAATGTCATAACATTAAAAAGTAGTTTTTGACCAATATGGATGTAAAGAAATACAATAAATAATCTTCAGTTGAATTAAAATCTTGACTTTTTGCGTTGTATGTGACAAAATCTCTCAAGTAAAATCATGACACGTAATTTCAAATAGATTTCAATGTCAAAATATGACATTTTTTTGTTTTAAAGCTGTCATGTGCAGGATTTAAAATAATTTGCTCTCAATTTCACCCATTGGATTAAAAAAAATTGGTAAGATAGAACATAGCACAACTAGGATTAGTACTAACCCTGAAGCACTAAACACAATTGAAATAAAACATATATTTTGCATGCACGAAAAAAATATTGTTCTCTTTATTACTATATTTATATAAATCCTAAATGTTTACTGTAGTTCGTTTTTAAGGTAAAAATTTGAAAGAAAGAAAAAAAAAATAATAAAAAAGCTATACGAATTCTTTATATAAAGATGATATTATATAATATAAATTATTTTAGCTTCCTCATTTAAACTGTGATATTTATCTCAAATGTACGTAAATGTAAACTTAAAAAAACAATGAAAAAGATTACAGGATGTTACAATGTATGTACGGTTCATAAATTAATGTAAATATTTTTGCGACAACAAAAAATAAAAAAATATACATTTCTACGTATAAATATATATATAAAAAAAGAAGGTGACCTATTGAGGAAAGTTGTTGTCAGTGGGTGACATCATGGTCTGATATAGCAGCCTGTACATACAGTACATAAAATATATTTTGTCCTTGTATTTCATACAATACTCTCTATATGGAAGTTAACCACTATACTTTTTACTTTTTTTTTATACTTCGCATGGTAGAAAATTGCTCCCTACTATATACTCTCCCAAAGTATTATTACATATTATGTGCGCGAATTCTTCTCCGTCTTTTTAAGTTGCTTATAAACCATGTATTTTTTTTTTCTTTGGTCAAGTACTAGTTGCCCTTGATGATATATTCTGCAATAAACTATTGTTTTAAAATAACAAGTAAAAACTCAAGTACATAAGTATTAATTTACTGATGCCAATTAAATTTTATACAGTATATCTTCATAACTTTAACTGTGATTTATGATTAAAAAAAGAATAACACAATTCAGGGTTATTTATAAAAGGTGTCAATTTAATGATGTTCTTTTTTATAGATCTAGACGTAAAATATTGTTTTGTCATTTTTTTTAAATTTTAATATATTTACAAGGTTAAAAGTGTTAAAATTTATAGTTTTAATTATTATCACTGACTTTATATAAAATTCCAATTTTCATCGCATTTTTAGTGCAGCCTTAGCACTAAATAATGCTTTGTTAATATATTTAATATTATAGCTAGGCAAGGAACAATTTCGAAATATTGTCATATTTACACACATCCAATGCCCCTTGTCTCAATGTTGAAAATTGACTGGTTGCGTAAATATGAACGAAAAAAATAACTTTTGTAAGAGATGAAAGAAGAGTAGAAATATAACTTTAGATCAAAAGATTTTAGTCTATAGTTATAACCTATATTCTTTATTATTATCGTATAACGTAACAAAATAACGTTTGCATTTTGTATTGTTCCAAATGCAAACCAGATATATACTCAAGCATAGAAATTTCTTATAGATTTTTACAGAGATTTTAACGATCAAGTATTAACATTCTCAAAGTACTTTGAAAATAAATTATAATTATTTTAAATGTTTAATAATAAAGATCCAATTTATTTCACCTTGCCTTATCAATTCTATTATGTTAATTAATTGTGATAAATATAAACTGTTTGCTCTAATTTTATGAATAGTAACTATAAAAAGTAGGTCACTCTAAAAGTCACGAGATATGTTGAGGAGGTCACTGAACTAATAAGATAATGTAACAGCTGACTCGATTGATGATCTTTTTTAAAGTCGTAACATAGAAAAAGTAAAAGTGATGATAGTTTTTATAATTCATCAATTTTTTCCCATTTGGAACATAGCCATGTTTTAGAGAAATGTATCGTGCATGGAAATAAATACCGTGGTGTTTTGTCTTTCTTTATATAATATTGGTAAATATGTTACATCATTTCAATACTAATATATCACTAACTTGCCCATTTGTTTTTCTTCATAACTAGCTATAATATTATACTATATATACTATACTGAACTTTATTTGCCTCTACTTATATGACGACCAGAAATTGTAGAAATTATTTAGGAAAATAAATTCTCCTTCGTATTTTTGGAGAACCATATCATAGCTAAAATAACGTCCAAAATCGTACTTGTTTAATTATGAATCAAGGAATGAACAAACTGACAAAGCAGTGGTACGGTACATAGGAACTAGTGCATTATAGAAGGGAATTATGCAGTAACAAATGTTATTAGTACAATATAAATTGTATACAATATACTCAATAGTAAAGATGATGATAATGTAGATTTGAACGTAACCTTGTGTCCAACTGAGTACTGAAAGTAAAGAAAAGCATCGCGACAAAACGGCGACGGCAAGGTTTTGAAGTCACCGTTATATTTAGACTGTCTCTCTTTACGCATAGTGCGTGGGATGCGCTTCATTGGACACAGATTATGTACTGTACTTGAAAATGGGATAAGCTTCAATGCAAATACCAGACTGACAATTTTTTCAAAGTAGCTAGGAAAAAAAAAAAAGAAGAAAATTAATGACAGTGGGTTAGCTATAGCCGTTAACAGAGTAATGTTGCTGTTGATCTTTTCAATTAAGTCAAATAAATTAATATAGAAGTAAATGTCAAACTTCTGTCTTTCAATTGATGTTGTTCTTTATTATAACAGCGTAGGCATATGACTTTGACCAATATACACGCATGTTCACGTTGAACGCAATTAGATTCTACCCGCAATGGTTCCCTTTTTAAAAAACTCTAAATTGCTTTAAAGTTTATTTTTTATTTTTTTTAAATAAGCATTTAAATTGTGTGTTTTTAATATTGCTTTTTTTCCCCGTCTTTTTATCTCTTTGTGAGAATGCTATAAAATACGTCCTTTAATATAAAAGTTCTTATAAGTGAAAGAAAATGATAACGCGAATGGAACCCCATATATAATAAAAAATTAATTCTCTCTTACTTTTATACTTTCCGTATAATTTACAAAAGTATTAAATTTAAAATAATTAATAATAATAAAAACTATTTCAAAGTCAGTCATTTTAATGAACTATAATCTCTCTCTCTCTCTCTCTCTTAGTGTTATTATTTTTATTTTAACACTTAAATATAAGGTCACTCCTTTTTGAAGTTTTCGTATATTCTAATAAGAAAAACACTTGAAAACTTCCCAGTATTTACTTTTTGACGATATGTATATATATTTATATTATATTGTTTTCTCTGTGACGTGGGAGTGACACCTACGTGTTTCTTGCCGTGTTCACTTTGAGTGAAGTGAAGGAAAAACTTCTCGTCTTTACACCTGGCTCAAAATGTGACTGCCAACTCGCAATGTTCGTTGTCGTTTTAGAAGTTACGCTTTACGCTTTACACACTCATCATAAGACATCGCGCTACGATTCACTCGTCTTAACACCTATCAAGTCGTTATAACTCAATCATTTTTTTTAAATATGCTTTAAATCAATTTAACATCATCATTATTATTATTTTACAAAATAGATTCAGTCATTTTCAAGACAATTTAATATATTGACGGTGATAATTTATTTAATTAAGAAGAAATATTTATTTATGCCTGAAAACCGAATGTCAATTTCACAATTTATTTAAATTTATCTACAATTTACTGCAATATGAAGTGCTAATGCACTTCATGCAGTCGTAATACAAATTATGTTTTTACATGTTAAGAAAATACATGTCGTATTGCAAAACATTACAAAAATGTGCTGCGGTGATGTAGAAAAATTGCATTATACATAAATGCTATATTTATTCTGCAGTTAAAAGCATCTATTTTTAATAACAGTTTGCTGGAAACGTTTTGCTAGTACAGAGCGTTTTTACAACTAAAAAAAAAAAAAAAAAAAAAAAGTAAATAAAAATTTGATATATAAAAAGAACCTTTTTGAAGTTGTTTGGTCTCGTTAAAAATTTCCAAGTATCCTTACAGAGTGGTATCGTCAGTAGCGCACTGATGCGTACTGCACTTTTGGTTACTTGCCACCACGACACTCCCACATTTAGCCTGCACCACTTGGAGACGTAATGCATATCTGTCTACCACCCAGCACGTTGATGAAAAATGATTTTATAATAAAATTAAGAAGTATTAATATGTTATCACTCATGTTTGTGCCAAAATTAAAAAAAAAAAAAAAAAAAAAAAAAGATATATTTTTAGGTATACGCTAAAATTAAGTTGTGTATTTTTCAGTAAAATATATTTGCATTGCAGAGAGAGAGAGAGAGAGAGAGAGAGCGAGAGAGAGAGAGATTCTTTCCTTTCAGTTACATACAATAAAAAAAATAGAGGAAAACGAAGGTTCAATTTCAGAATCGTATTTTTTTTTCTTCCATAAGAATATAATCATTCGTTTTTATAAAACAACGCAGAGTTGAAAATAGAGAAGTCTCCGTTTATATTATACTTCTCAACCCTCTTTAAGTATAATATGTAGTTTGATCGATGTGGAATTTCAGCACTGTATAATATATAAAATTCCAGGTCTCTGTGATTGACTTGGTTTTTTCGTCTTGCATGTGGTCTTAAGTGCGGTCTGCGGCGTGTTGAGGAGTGTGAGAGTTCATTCTCTCGACTTTATACATACACGCGATTTCTACATAAATCAGCAAAGTGTACATGATGCAGTACTGCTTGATGCCAGCTAGTCTTATGAAAAACTCAATATTTGACCCATAACTGCCCATTTCTACTCATTTAAAGTTATTTTTTTAACCTTTTTATTTTAAACCTTTCGTTTGCTGTATTTACTTCATATAATATATCAAATTGTAGTGTATACAGCTTCAACATAATTAATTGGCATATATTAATCGTAAATCTGTACATATATATAACACTCCTAGAAGTAACATCAGAATAACACAATTTCTAATGCATTTTGTTGTGTTATAATTATTATTAAAATAAACAAATATATAATACTTCATATAAAAATGCTGCATTGATTTTGTATCGTGCTATAACAATATGTCAAAATGAAATCAACACTCACTATATGTTATATTCTCTCAGTCAAACAGACAGGTGCACTGTGAATACGTTATAGGTCAAAAGTCATTAGCCCTGTATATGCACACGATTATATACTTTCGTTGAAATACATTTAAAATTTATAAATGTTTTCTTCTGTAATATTTTTGATGTAATTGAAAGACATATCACGTGAAAGTTATCAGATGATCTATAATTTGTGTCTACATGCGCGTATCTTTTATATACCTTGTCACGTAATGACACAAGGAAAGACAAATATCAAGTAAAAAAAAAAAAAGAGGTCTTATTGTATCTGTTTTAAAATTAGACTTTGTTAATATATTATTATAATATTAATATTATAATAATAATAATCGAAAAAGTCTGATTTTTTAGTTGTCAAAATGGTATAGACAAACTTTTTTTTTTTTTTTTTTTTTTTTAAGCAACGGGTAAAATATTTTATGATATTGGTTGATGGTGTATATATAGATATATTGTATCGTGACTCGTTGGATATTTTTTTGGAACTTAAATGTGACATAAATTTTAAAAGAAATATGTGAAACCTTCGATATAATATGATATAAATAGAAAACGTTTTATGAAAGAAGGCATAAAAAAAAAGGTAAGAGTTCTGAAAATAAAAATACAAATTTTACAAAATTCGTAAAAAAGCAATAAATTTAAATGTAAACACGTATAATTATTACTTTAAATATTTATATAGTTTTTATTTGTACACCAGTGTTCCTTAATTCTATAAAATACTGTGTACAGAAGTAATATGAATAAATAAATAATAATAATAATAATGATTTTTTTTTTTTGTAGAAGTGGAAGGCAAATAATATAAGTATGATGTCAGCACGGTCAGCATTTTACTTTAAACCTACGTAAAAAAATCAGGTAAATAATATTGCATGCTAAAAAAATATCGAGTAGGCGTCCAGTGGCGCGCGAGTTGTACAGCATATAGCGAGAAAATTGTGACCTGATGATGTCACTAATATTCATGACGTCACCTTATAACACCGGCATTTATAGTACAGGGCCGTGATTACTTGTATATCTAGATAAAATGTAATAAATTTATTCCCTCTCTCTTCTTTCTCGCTTCGTTATATGTTTATTTTTATAATATCTCAATGCGATGTAAAAATATCTGCACAGGATGTTGAAGGGAAATAAGTTGTTGTTTTTTTCTATTGTTGTAACATCTCGTTTACATCTGTTATATAATTTTTTGTGCTACAATATTCTAGTGAAAAACGGATTCAATTTCTCACAGTGTACTTATATATGTTTGTTTTTTCTGTGAGGGATGGATATAATGATATAATTAAAATAATAATAATCATTTAATAATGATTAAATAGTTAGATCACCTTCCTGAATGGGAAAAAAAACTACTTTCGTTCTAGTCATAAATTGATAAAAATAGTATAAGTCCTTGATATAGTGCCAATAAATATGTAAATTTTAATTTAAGTATATTGTATTTTGAGGACAGACATAGTGTTGTAGCATAAAATAGGGTTTTTACATGCTAAAAATGATAGTAAAAAAAAAAAATAAACGTTTGAGAATATAATGTACACACTCTGTCATATAAAATGTTACTCTACCGCCTTAAAGGAATAGACCAGAGAAAAACATAAGCAGTTATATCACAAAACACTTGATGGGACTTACATAAATAAATTTAGTTTGTCTCAAAAACCAACTGCAGTTCCGTAGCAGTGATCAGAAAATTCGATTTATGCAACCCGCTCAACATTTTCATACTAATTTTTGCATGTTTCTGACGTCATAAACATGAAAAGTCACGGAAATTGCATACTTCACAAAATTTTCACGTTCTTTCGTGGGGCTACATTAACATTCTGGTAAAAATCGGCTACCGTTTTGAAGATCCCATTTCGTGTTTATTCAAAAGCACATGTTGTTTTATGTGGTCTATGGCTTTAAAGTAAATATAAGAACACAAAATATAAATATAAAGACACAGAATAAAATTTTCTATGCTAGAGTCTGTACA